>CM018079.1:76236838-76563800 GCA_008658365.1 Alca torda
GAGGTTGACCCATGCATAGATGAAAATGTCCAGGTGATTTGTTGTGTTGTAGAGCAAGAATATTCCCCCTGGTAAAGCTGGGGTGGCCGAACTCTTCTCCCAAGATTTTCTCTGCAAGATTTTAATGTTTTTAGTAAATATTTATCGAAAAGCTCAGTCTTTTTTTTTTTTTTTTCCTTTTGCCCTCATCCTTCCCTGTCTAAAAGTACGGGGTAGGTTCTCAGGTTACTTCACGACTTCATTTTTAATAGACGATTTCAGGCATAAAGAGTGGGACAAGAGGCACAATATGATTGATGTGTCTGAGAGAAGCTCAGAGAGACCAAGGGATTCTTAGAAAGCGTGAGGGGAATCAGAGTGTGGCAAGATTTCACACGCTGCAATGGAGATTGTGTATGTTACGTACGTCTGTTGATGTTATCTTAGTTTGATCTGTCTTGAGATTCCAAAAAGGAAGTTCACTTCTGTCTTCCCAGCTTTATCTTTGCTTCTTTTTAGGTTCGGCTGACATTAGTCACACACCTTCTACACCTTTAAAACCTCAAAGACATTTCCAGTGGGACCTGAGTGATCTATGGGGCTATGGAATGAATCTATGGAATATTTATTTCTTGCTAAAAGGATGAGATTATAAAGGGGTGCTGCTGTGCGTTAGCTGTTGATTTCACTTACAACTCATGTTTAATCTCTGCACGTGTAAGATTTCTGCAAGGAAATTTCTTATCTTTTGGCATTGGTAAAGAATTAAGGCAAGACCATAGCATTTTCCTCTGTGTTGTACATAACAGGATGACCATTTCAAGCACGCTTCCTTTTTTATCACAAAAAGATGCTGAAAGCAACGGCCAGGGATACTAACAAACAAGAAAGAGAAAGTGATATTCAAGTTACTTTGTGCCCTCTGGCCCTGTGACCTTGCCAGCCTGTGCTGAGCCACTAACATCTTGACCATTTTGGTTACTACTGGAGGGAAAAAGCCAAATCCTTTCCTGGTCTTGGAACGGCTACAAAACAGAGCACATATTCCCTGCTAAAGGTGAGCTTTTTAGTTTTGGGTTTTGTTTTTTTTTTTTATCCCTGCTAGGTTCTGGTTTGCCATTATTAAAACTCCAGAGCGAAGCATTTACTAGCTTTGTCCCTATATTTACAATACCTTTTGACTGAGATGTCTAAGAGCTTTAAACATATGCTTTAAACAGCGGCCGGCCGGTGCTGACATTTGTTACAAATCTTTTCAGAGGGGCCGTGTGGAATCGTTCTAATCCGGGAAGAGCCACTGACTCGCTGTGTGATCTGACAGAGTGACATATCACTTGACCTCAGTCGCAGCAGCTGGAAAACGAGGTCGAAAAACCTGGGCCTGGCAGAAAAGCAGAGGATACAGATGCTGCAGAGGGCGCAGCCTCCCCGCGCCAACAGCATCGAAGCTCCCCCCCGCCCCCAAATGCTTTGGGGTGGGAGAAGTGGGGGTTTGGTTGTTTGGGGTTTGGTGTGTTTTCTTTTTCTTTTTTTTTTTTTCTTATAGTTAGCTGGATTACTGGAGAAGTGCGGGAAAAGGTTCAGATGCTGTCGGATACAGTGGGTCGTGTTTTCTGTGAGATGGCTGTGGGGGCTTCAAGCAGTAAATGAAACTCTGTTCCCTCCAGGGGCAGCTCTAAGTATGGGAGCTCTGGCAGAAGTGCGTCTCCTGGGGCAGCAGCGCTTTCCCCTGCCAAATTTTCTGACGTCAACATTACCGGCGTTCAGATTTCAGCTTGCTCGTGTCTGAGGATAACCTTAAACAAGAGCACGTTTCCCTGCCTGTTCAGCACACCCAAATTTAACCTTAAGTTTTCTGCTATTTATTCATGTGAAGCATCTTCCCTGCCTTAGCCGTTCTATCCATGTAGTGGGGTAGGTCTTGGGTTACTAAACGTTTTGGAAAGCCACCCTGGTTTGCATCTGGGTACCCCCTCTCTGATGAGAAATCTTTGGGGGGCAAAGTGCTCATGATGGTACATCTGTTCACTGTATGCTGCCGGGCAGAGGGAGAGGGGGCCGGGGTGGACCCTGGTGAGTCTTGTTTTGGAGAGTGACCTGGTGAGGCTGGGGGGTGAAAAAGGAGGAGGGAGAGCTCTTAGAATCACGGAATCATAGAATCATAGAATCATTTAGGTTGGAAAAGACCCTTGGGATCATCGAGTCCAACCATCAACCCCACTCCACAAAGTTCTCCCCTACACCATGTCCCCCAACACCACATCTAAACAACTCTTAAACACATTCAGGGATGGTGGCTCCACCACCTCCCTGGGCAGCCTATTCCAGTGTCTGACCACTCTTTCTCTGAAGAATTTTTTCCTCATGTCCAGCCTAATCCTACCCTGGTGCAGCTTTAACCCATTCCCTCTTGTTCTGTCGCTAATTACCTGTGAGAAGAGACCAGCACCAACCTCTCTACAATGTCCCTTCAAGTAGTTGTAGAGAGTGATGAGGTCTCCCCTCAGCCTCCTCTTCCTCAAACTAAACAGTCCCAGCTCCTCCAATCACTCCTCATAAGGTTTATTCTCCAGGCCCTTCACCAGCGTCGTTGCCCTCCTCTGCCCTCGCTCCAGCACCTCCATATCTCTCTCGTATTGAGGTGCCCAGAATAACCTAGGTTGGAAGGGACCTTTAAGATCGTCAAGTCTAACCATCAACCTAACACTGCCAAATTGTTCCAGCTGATGAAAGTTTAAGACAGACTTAAGGCTGCTGTAAGATGTTTTAAACCCACACTGGTTTAAGTCCAATCTTAACAGGAGATTAAAGAGCAAACAAGAAGGGTCCAGCCTCCATCCTCAGGTATGTGACATGGCCAGGTGACATGGGCCAAGCCAAGCTGGAAATAAGTGCAGGAAAGCAATCTCATTCCAGCCTATAGCACAATTATTAGAGCTCAGCCTCTGCTAGAGCTGCCTGGCACAGCCTCAGGAGCTGACATCCTGCTTGAGCTGCCCTGGCCCGCCGGCATTCCTGAGCCATCAGCCGACAGCACGTGGATGCACCGGCAGTGGTCAGCACTGCATGCCGAGCAAGTTTGGTACAATAATAGAAACACAAGAGATTTTTCCATTTTCTAGTGTGTCTTCACCAATCCTTACCCTTTTTTACTGCCAGCAAAATGCAGAGGCACGGGAGGTGCTGTGTCCCAGCCAGACCCAACCTGTGCACATCTCAGGGTGTTCTGGTCTAGTTTGAGTCCAGACAAAACCAAACAGTTTGGATTTGAGTCAGCTTGAAGGTTTGATATTGTAAATGGGATGCTATGGGCCTTTTTCATAATTCTGTTCATAATTTGCTTCATCTTATTCTCATATAAACTAAATCAGCCTGAAGGGCTGGAGCGATTACAGGCCAAGGAGTCTTAACAGTCACGGTCCATGGGAAGATAAGCCTGCCACCTCCTTCTTGAAGGTGCACCAGCCATCTCACTGGTGATGTCATCGCCGTTGTGACCTGGTACCTAAGGCACAGAGAGCTGCCCTTGGGTGCCTGTCTCCACTAATGCCAGTGGCCTCGGCAGCTGATGCACGACAGCTAGAATCACTCGGGGCCAGGAGTACATGGTGTACATCCCACACGTAGTGCCATCGCTACCTCCAGACGGTTTCACCAACTCATGCAGTTTACAGTCAGGTACTGAGGAATTGCCTCAGTTTCTCCGTGAGTGGTAACGATGAGGTTATTACAACTGGGATCTTTGAAAAATCTTTAAAGATCTTTAAAAAGAAACTGAATTTTCAGCAGCCTTTCATTTCATGAGCCGTGAACACAGAAATAAACTAGTTAGTTTCTGGTCCTGGTTTTCAGACACTTGCACATGAATTGCCAATAGACCAAGGGCAGTTGAGGTCTGTAAAATATTTCTTTCACTTCTATTTCTTAATTTCCTGGTGGTTTTCTAATGTGGCTTTGAATTACCACTGTGACTTCCTGTGTTTCTGTAAAGGAGAAAGAAATGTTCTCCATCCCAGGGATATGTGATGTCGTACCGGCTTTTTTTTTTTTTGCTTTTTTTTTCCTGGACTTTCTAGATGGGAAGTCTTGTGAAAAAAGAGTCAAAGATGATGATGGTTCTAGGCAAAACTCCTGAATCATTTAGTCCCGCTTTCTGAATTGGGCAAAACGCCTTGTTGTGTATTTGCACTTGACTTTAAATGAACCCCTGGATGTTTACCACAACAGCATCTCAGCAGTCGGTGAGACCTTGTGAAGCTGTTTCCCTTTGCTTAGCAGCCTATCATAAGATTTTTAAAAATTAATCTATAAGTGTTGTTGGGGTTTTTTTTCCCTGGCAGCTTCTAATCAATATGAAATGTGAATATGCCCATTCTTCTAATCAATAATGTATTTGATCGTATATAAATTATATTTTCATATGCTTATCCCAGATAAAAGTGTAAGAAACAATATGTATATTGTCTTTGGGAGGGGCAGAGTCACTATAGAATAATATTACTTCAGTAGACTTTTTAAGGGGCTCTTTTCTGGTGGTATCCAGCAAAATAATTCCGGCTTCTGTGACTTCTTTTCCTCCACCTCTTCCTTTTAAAGTAAACCAACCCAAGTTCTGTAAGACCACTAGGAAATTCTTTGGGAGGAAGGCTGCAACATGCATCTGTGCTGGCCAAACAGCTTTCTAATTCCCAGTTTCATTTCCTGAAGCCACCTAAATAGGGCTGAGCTGCTGAGTGTCTGAACTTCTCCCTGCTGTTTGTATTTTGTCTGTTCTCTCAGACGCTGTTTGGAAGAATTTATACTGTATAAAAGAGCACACAGAAGCTGAGACCAACCACACAGCAAGAATACTAAAGATTCATCCTTCCTCCCACACAACATGAAGGTGGTATAATATTATAATATTTGAAAAAAAAGTCCTGAAATGTTATATTTTTTTATGACTAAGCTGAGCAGTGTTTCAGTTGCTAGTTCAGAATGCCCTATCGTCTCGGGCCCTCTGACTTTTGAAGCTGGGGACTAACTCAGTGCTTCGGTGAGTGGTACTTGCACGTTTCGAGAGGTAGGGAAATATATAGGGAATAGGGAAAATATAAAGTGTACTTGAAAACACTTGTGTGGTAGGAACTGTCATCACGGAGCAGAGCCCAAAGGGCAGATTTGCATTGCACTTGCTGCCCTGGTGTTTGTCCTGAGTGTCTGATCAGCCAAGCCAAACTTCCTCTGCCTGAAGGAGGGTTCTTTGGGTCGTTTACTGATGTATTTATTAGTGCAAACTGTCTGTTCAGCTTCGATGGGAAATTTTTAACAACGTCTTTCATAACAATGTCATGCTTTTGCACATCTCTTTTTATGATCTTCTGCTTTTTGTGCCCCTTTACCTTTAGACTTTCATCTGAAAACTGTTACAACAATAGTTATCGTCCATTTAAATGGACTTTGTCTGCTTCTTATTAAGAAGAAAGAAATCTTCGTGCTTCAGTAAAGTCTGTGGATCTCTTTGGAAAAGTCTTTTGTAAGACAAAATTTTCATTTGACGCTTAATCATTCTGTGATGGTGCTGTGATTAAGGTAGCATAACTTTCTGTTTTGTCTCACATCACTTAGCCTACCTTTTAATTGCTGGTTTTGTGTTTTTTTCTCTCTTCAGGAGGCGTAAGCATCCATGCACTTAGGTGAACAGAGAAGCAGCACACTAATTTCACAGTGACTTTACACCTATTTGCATAGTGAAGGCTGTTATTTGTCAAACGCAAACATCCCAGAAGTCTGTGACAACAAGGCTATAGCTGCTGCACCTTGAGCTTGGTGACAGGACTTCCCTGGAACCTACTTGAACCTCCTTCCTCTGGCTCAGAGAAGAATCTGGTTTCCTTCTGCTGCTTCCTGGCTGCTGAAGTTCTACCTTTCTTTGCTAATTTTTCTTTTCTGATATATTTCTACTATATGTGGATGTTTAATAACTTTACTTACAAACAAGTGTCCCCATGTGTGACTTCCACTGCCTCTTCCTTGAAGGCTAGTGTGAAATCCAGCTGAGAAAATCTCTGGTACCGTCCTTTACCTTCTGTGTTGTACAAATGCAAGGGATCTCAACAGCTTGGCTCCCTCAACTGGGGGGTGCTGGGAAGCTCTAGGCAGAATGGCTCTGTGGATCCAAATCCTAAGTCAACGACAGTATTAGAATTAAGAAAACAAGTAAGGGAAATTAATAGTAATAAGCTGTGGTACATGATAAGTACAACAGCAATATGATTTCTGATTTACATACGTGGAAATCGAGGCAGAAACTGCACCTGAACTCATCCTTAAGTGCCATGCAAAGGTGGGACTAGAGCACAGCCTTTCTAACTCTGAGCTTAGCATCCTACGTACTTGTCCACACAGTCTCTGAAGGGAGTTATTTTAACAACAGGACACCGAAACGAACCCAAAACACTAGAATTGCCAGAATTTAATAACAGTAAGCAATATGAGATCTCTACTTTCAGCTCAGCCTCGTACTCCAAGTGAATGGCTATGGTATTTTTATATCCTGTAGTTTGCAACCACATCGAATAGGACTTTGTAGGTGATGACAACGAGAGCACTAGTTGATGTGATCTCATTTGATGCTAAGCTTCAGATTCTTGAAATTCCTGGAAAAATGTCCTATTAGGGTTGGGTTGCATGAATTCAGCTCTTTGGCCATGTAACTAGGCAGAGCTCCAGATGTAGCAGGGTCTCCCTCTTCTAGTTTGTCCATACTTCATGTCTCAGACCTACCAACCTAGCGTCTTTGTAATCTACTGTACCACTGCTTCGTGAAGCAGTCCGGGCTACCAGATGCCAGAAAACATTCATGAATGGCTGCTGCGAATTCAGAGGGCAATTGCACACGCAGAGAGCAAAGGGGAAGGTCTCCTGGGCATCCCTTGGCAAGGTGTAGTGATGGGTGCTAGGACAGTTTAAGCTACTTTTTACCCTTTTTACCTCCCTCTGGTCCTGCCCCGAGCCCTCCCTGCAGAACTCGAGTCCATATTTCTGTTCTGCCTTTTTCACTTCTATAGGTAGCCAGCCTGTTGCCCCAGCAGAAGCAGGACTCACAGCCGGTTTGACTCTTCTGTGTAAAACATCAGTGAGACATCAAGCAAAACATCTTAATTAGCAGCAGCAGGAAAAAAAAAAAAAAATTAATTCTGCACAGTTTGGAAAGTGAACACTGAAGCTGGAAAAAGTGTGAAATAGTAAAGAAATCTTAAAATTAATAGGTGGGGAGCTAGGTGAGAGAATGTAATATTGAAAGTATTTTACTTTCAATATTAATAATGCTAATGGAAATACCACTTGGAATGGAAATCCCTTCTTTATCAGGGAGTGTGGTGATAGGACAAGGGGTAACGGTTTTAAATAGAAAGAGGACAGACTTAATTAAATATTAGGAAGAAATTCTTTGCTGTGAGGATGGTGAGCCCCTGGCCCAGGTTGCCCAGAGAAGCTGTGGCTGCCCCATCCCTGGAGGGGTTCAAGGCCAGGCTGGACGGGGCTTGGAGCAACCTGGTCTGGTGGGAGGTGTCCCTGCCCAGGGCAGGGGGGTGGAACAAGATGGTCTTTAAGGTCCCTTCCAACCCAAAGCATTCTATGATTCTATGATTTTATGAAATACTAATATTTTATCTAATGACTTTGACACCAAAAGTAGGCAGGTAGTGGTGAAGTTTACCCATGAGGTAAAGTTAAGAAACATTGTCCATAGATCTGAAGTCAGAGACAACATAGAAGGTGAATTGGATAGCCTGGAGGACACGAAATTCAGTCATAGTACTAGATCATGCCCTTGCGTACTGGTAATAAGTATTTCTCTTATGAGCTGGGACTCCATCCATTTGAAACGATGAGCAAGAAGAGGCCTGGCCTGTGCTGCTTGTTCCTGAGACGGCGGAGCTCTTAGTGCTGTGTAACTCTGCTTTTGGCTCCTGCCTCTTTAAAAGGCACCCTGACAGCCCATGGAACAGGCCCCCCAGTTGGTGTGTGTCACAGCTCTCAGTGGGCTGCAGAAGGTAAGCGGTGGCGTATCAGTGACATGTTGTCATTCATATTGATCGAATTCATCCTCACCCAATAACAGCCAAGACAGAAAGGAGGACTTTTTGGCTCCAGGGGGGAAGCAAACTTTCTACTTGACTTGTGGGGTTTTTTGGTGTGGCCTGGGAAATTCTCTCATTGAACTTTTAATTTGAAGTAATGTTTTAAATTTAGGGTTATTAAAGACATTTGTTCTTTAAAATAACCTTCTGTTTTTCTCTTTAGTCGCCCTCATGCCAAAATGGCATAAAGAAGGCTGGTTTTGAGAAGAGGGCCTGAGAATGGCTGAGAGGAGGGAAATACCTGGGCAAAGCAGAAGTGTGTAAGTAGCGTTCTACATAAACCTGCCTGCTTTCCAGATGTGTAGGTTTCCATTTTTCTTATGGGGCAGTTTTACTACCCCCAGCATAGCTGCTGATGCTTGTCCTGAAGAAAGATAATTTGTTATGACCTGTCCTGCCCAAATATCTACAACACCTTTCTGGATTTAGTGAAAAATCTTCCTTACCAGCCAACCTTCAAGCGTGTCTCTGCAGAAGGACGTCAAACCCAGCAGGACTCCCTTATCACGTGGCATTAACTGACGTGACGCTGTCATTTTCGATATGTGTGACTTCTTGCCTCCAACCCCCATGCTGAGATCTCGTGTTCCTTTTTTCCCCAGGGTCATGTCGTACACAGAGTCCCCACTGTGGCTTTGCTCTGCTGGGTCAAGGGAAACACGAGATGACAATTCTTACCCTTTCCTATCGATGGTTAAATCTGCAGAAGGAAAGACAAGAGGTGCTTGTGGATTTCATCTTCAAGATTGATTTTATAAATGGGGGCAAAATGTAAAGATGGATCCTCTCCAGGGCTTTTGACCTCCTGTACCTTTAAGAGAGGGACAGCAGGATGGCCTCTAACAGGGTCGGTAGCTGTCCCAGATTTTAACTCTTTTCTTCTGAATAGCAAGTATGTGATTCAAAGAGCGCCTGGCAAAGGCTTCTTGTATTTTTGCGGTAGCAGCATTGGAAATATTTCATGCATATATAAGATCCAGCATCCACGTAGGCTGTTGTTGTTTTCCGCAACTTTTTTGTGAGTTTGGGGAAAACTTAATAAGTACCGTTTCTCTTTCTTTCTTTAAAAAAGACAGGGAGAGAAAGCCTGCATTTTCTGCCATTTCCCAAGAGGCTTTTTATCTGTTTAAACCAACTAGGGATTTTTCACATATTGACATAAGCATTCATTTGCTAATTTGCTGGACATTAAACTGCACAGCATTCTTGAATGAGACTGGAATACTTGGGTACTTAGTGCTGCTCAGGCCCCGCATCATTCCCAGTACACATATGGTTTTCCTCCTCTATCTCCTAGATAAAAGTCACTGTTTGATCGCCTTAAGGAAAAGAATGAGTTAAATGGACCAATATTCTAGCCTTGGCTCTAAAACTGGGCCTTTTCAGAAACTCCTCAGCACCTGCAGCAGCTAGGTCATTTGCACATACATAAATAAATAAATTAACAATGAATAAATAATTTAATCCCACCACACAATGCCACCTTGCAGATCTGATCCTTTGCTCCCAGTGAATTTGTCCATTCCTAATTCTTTTTGATAAAGTCCTCAGATACTTGCTGACTGTCAGTCTAATTTTCTTATTGTTTTCGCTTGATTAGTTCTGTATGACCTAAGGTCGCCCTTAAAATCCACATCTCTCGTGAAGACTCCGAAAGGCCTTCTTTTTTTCAAAGGGATGGAAAGTGCCTGCCATTTCTCCGGACAAAAGCCTGGAAGGTTTTCAGTTATTAGCCTCCTGAAGCAGCCCTTTCGCTCACCCAAGCGCAAAAAAAACTCATTAGGGGGCACCTTTCTTTCTGCCTTCTTTATCTGACGCATGTAGGGTTTACGTGTTTCAAGATTTGCAGGTCCTGGATGAATTTGGACAGCCTCGCTTTTAACCCTGCCGGCCTGCGGTTATGCCCACCGCAGACATTCGCCATAGCTCTTGTGCCTGGAACCACCTGGAGACCCTTCGTCTTTTTAAAAGCCGCTTTACGCCCAGCTTCGTGGTGAACAGAAGACACGTCGGCATGCTGCTGCACTTTGAAGCCACGCTCCCGCGGGGTGTGGGCAGAAAGGCAGGCAAGGCTGCCAGCTGCCGACGGGCTCCGCGTCTTGCACGTGGCGATTAAAATATGAAATCAAAGTTAGTGACTCGGTCACGCAACCCTTATTACCATGGGAGGGATTTGCAAGGCTAAGGCAGTCCAGCCCTGAGAGCCTGCCGTGGCTGGGCTGCATTGTGCCCTGGCCTGCTTATTCCTTTTCAGGCAGCAAGGTAAATATTAATCACAGAATCACAGAACGGCGGGGGTTGGAAGGGACCTCTGGAGATCATCTAGTCCAACCCCCTGCCAGAGCAGGGTCACCCAGAGCAGGTTGCGCAGGAACGCGTCCAGGAGGGTTTGGAATGTCTCCAGAGACGGAGACTCCACCACCTCTCTGGGCAGCCTGTGCCAGGGCTCTGCCACCCTCAAAGTAAAGAAGTTCCTCCTCATACTTAGGTGGAACTTTCTATGGTCAAGTTTGTGCCCGTTACCTCTTGTCCTGTCCCCGGGCACCACTGAAAAGAGCCTGGCCCCATCCTCCTGACACCCACCCTTTAAGTATTTATAAGATCCCCCCTCAGCCGTCTTTTCTCCAGGCTAAAAAGACCCAAGTCCCTCAGCCCTTCCTCATCAGAGAGATGTTCCAGTCCCCCAATCATCTTGGTAGCCCTTTGCTGGACCCTCTCCAGCTGTTCCCTGTCCTTTTTTAACTGAGAAGCCCAGAACTGGACACATATTCTTCTCATTTAGGCTGAGTTGCCTTCCTGAGCCCTACAAGGTGAGCTAGAGAGACGCCCTAAAGACGCATCCTCATACACATTATATCCAGGCATCTTGGCCTTCAGAGGGAATGTGCAAAGTTGCCGGCTCCTGCATTCACTTGGGCTGGCAGAGGTTACAAATCAGTCCGAAGAAGAGGGGAGATTTAAATGAGATCTTAGGAAGAAATTCTTTGCTGTGAGGGTGGTGAGCCCCTGGCCCAGGCTGCCCAGAGCAGCTGTGGCTGCCCCATCCCTGGAGGTGTTCAAGGCCAGGCTGGATGGGGCTTAGAGCAACCTGGTCTGGTGGGAGGTGTCCCTGCCCAGGGCAGGGGGTTGGACTAGATGGTCTTTAAGGTCCCTTCCAACCCAAACCATTCTGTGATTCTATGACTATGGTCTGAAGAATAGCAGAAACAAGAAGAAATGAGAAATGAGAGGGGAATTTTGAACTGCAACCTGGCAGTAATGTGGAGTTTAGTCTTGACTTGTGGTCCTCTATCAGTAGAGTGCTGCTCCCCGTTTCTCATCTGCCGACTGATGTCCCTGCTCACTGCAGAGGGGGTCGGACTAGAAGACCTTTAGAGGTCCCTTCCAACCCAGTACATTCTATGATGATTCTATGACTGAGTAGCTGTCAAAGTTCATTCTGCTCTTTGTAACCTGGGTAATCTCATCGCCTGGGAAACTTCAGGACTACAGTGGATCCTGGAGCACATCGTTGGGACCATGTAGAAATTGTAATATTGTGATATATGAAGTACATAGAGGCAGCTAAAGGCACCAGGAGACAAATCACAGGCAGAAATTGTATTGGTGTGATAACAGGCAGGGTCTTGTTTATAACTTTTTGCATCAGTTTCCTTCCGGCATCAAGCTGTGCAGGGGTATTAAAAGCTTACTGAATAAATGCTACACAGCAATGGAGAGGAATTTGAAGATTTAGATTAAATTAGCTCCTGGTGTCTCCCGCAGGAGATCATGTATCTTCTGTTGAAGTACTAAGACATCCGACCTTGGAAAAATAAGGTAGAACATGATGGGTGCTTATGTCCCTGGAGATGCACTCATTATCCCTCGTTCGGAGGATTTTTTTATCTGAGCAAGCGCCATTTTAGCAATCTGATGTCTGTTGGCACAAAACCACGGTCCTCAGAAAAAATTTCTGAAGACATCAATGACTTTGCTGGGAGTTTGCTGGTTAAGTACACAGTTATTTGGCTAATAATTAGAATAACTTCCTGCTTTTCTTCAAAATAGTCATTATCTGTTGTTGTTGCTCAGTTTAGTGCCGTTACATTTTGTATTTTGATGTACTGAGGGAAGGTTTGACACCCAGTCTGAAACAGCGCGTGAATTCTGCAAGCTTGAGAGATTTTAATTATAAATAAGGACGGTACATTGGGTTTCCAGGAGGTTGTGAGAAATTTGGCTACTCCTTGAGCTCTGCCTGTTTTCCCCAAATGTCCCGTTCCCTGAAAGGAAACTGATAACTTATGGTTATGAGAAAGCTCTGTTGTGATTCTGACATCCTGGTGGTCAGGGTGTGGGCAAATGTAATTTATTTTAGCGGGGGAAGAAACGGTGGTCGTGAAACCGTGTTCTAACATGGTGCCCTGTTCCAAAAATGTAACAAAACTGGGTGAGTGGGGGGTTCAGTGCCAAACCAGCACCTGGCTAAGGAGAAGCTTTCTTTTTAAAGTGCACAAAGCGCACACTTCAGCAGCAAACCTGGCTGATGATGAAGTTTAATCTAAAAAAGGCATTAAACATTGTTTATGCTATAGTGTATCTATGTGTGATGAAATGCCAGCTCCTAAGTACATTCATGCGAACGCAGCATTATTCTGTTCGCTCGTGTTAGCAGCCAGAGCTGGTAAGATTTCGGTGACTGTAGTGGGGAAGAGAGGAGCGGAGAAGTGATTTCCATTGAAATCAACGGCAAAATTCTCACCTAGAGTGCATCTACTTGAGAATATTGATGCTCTGATTTTATACATAGGTGTGTTATACATGGAGTTTCTGGACCCCTTTTGCTTCACGTTGGCAAAAGCGGCAGAGGAATAACCTGGCTGCTTTTATTGCAGGTATCTCGGAGCTAAAGCAGCGCTGTGGGGGGGTACGAGCTTCTGAGCTTGGCATTTTGACAAGCAGGCTATGGAGAAAGGTACAGTGGCTTTCAGCGGGTGGCTAATGGTTTCGTCTGAAAGGGTGCTCGCTGGAGGGAAGTAGTAAAGCCCCATTCTTCCCCACCCGAAATTCTTCTCACCTTTCCCACCTGTTCTAGCAGTACGTGCAACCAGTACATTAAAAATACCTGACAACCGGGATAACCAGCCCCTGGGACCCTGAAACGCTCATCACCTCTGTCACTTCAGTGGCTGGACTCGCCACACCTTCGGTCTGCATAACGGACAACACAAAAAAGTCGGATTTTTTATTTTTTTTTTTAATGAGCAACAGGTCTTGCAGTTGAGGTGGAAGAAGTTTTCATTCGGCTGAGTCACTGGAGGCTGAACTTCCTTTAATGAAATGTGATATTTTGGCATGGAGAAGCACAGCCCCTCTGAAATAGCTGAGCAGGTAAATTAGGCTACTTGCCAGGCAGCGGTGAGGGTGGGATTCAGCTGCCCTGATTTTTCCCTTACTTATATATCTGAACCTGACCTATTAATCCCACATTCCCTCCCGATTCGTAAGGGGAAAGATACATATTCCAAGGAAAATCTGTCCATTTTTAAGGGAGAAACTGCAATCAGTCTGATAAATTGTCCTCCGGAGACACCTGTTTGTCCCTCTTGACTGGAGGGACTGCTTAGAGTTATTAATTCATTCTTAAACCTCTGCCTTTTAGACATCTAACATTTAAGTCAGATGCTTATAGATTTCAGTATGTCCTTCTATTATCAAGCCACTGAAAAGATTTTTCCTTTATGGTACGATGTTGCTTTATGACAAAATAACTTTTCCGGGTACATGAATGAAAAAAACCCATTGGTCCCATCCCATCCTTACATTTTCATCTGGTAAGGAGTGAAATTTGCCAGTGTCCTCCCTGTGCGTTTGCGGACCTACAGGCTCTGAAGCACTCTGTGTCCTAACCGTGTGCCCTGGCAGCGGGGATGAGATGCTCAAAGGGGGTTGGTGCCCTACCGAATGGTTGTCATTTCCCTGAAATAACTTATCGCCTTGATTTTTTCCTCTTTGCAGTTACGGTGCCTGGAAGAGCCTTTAGGAAGCTGGATGCTGGCAGCAGGCGTTATCTCTCTGTTCCAGAACTCCAGTCCCCAAATCCCTGTAACTTCCTGCTAGAAGAGGACGAAGTTTACCATTCTCTCTCCAAATTTGATCCCAATCTGAAGAGACAAATTGATTACAAATCCTTTTTGCAAGAAGCTCATAAAAAAGCTAGCCGAATACAGTCAAAAAAAGCCCCTTTGCAAATCTGCTATAAATTAACATAGGATATTCCCATGACTAGAAGAGCATTTATGTTCTCCCAGTTGCCTGTCCTTCTAGCTGTGTCATATTCTTCTCGTAGGGATGTATATCTTTTACCCACTTGTTGCTCGCCATATGCAATACTGTAAGTTGCTTTGTGAAGGGGTGGTAGAAGCTCCTTCTGAGAGCACAAGGCAAAGCTTAATATAACGCAGTTGCTATCTGCACGTAACACACAACAGACTAAGAAAATTAATGGTGCTAAGAAGTTTTTAATTTTCTGAAAAGGAGAGGCAAAGGTGCAGCATGGAGAGTTACAAATAGTTTCGGACAAGATGAAATATTTGGTGAAGAACAGCGTGGCATTCTGCTGCTTGGAACCTCCTCGCCATGGAAAGGAGATCCTTTGGCCTCGCAGAGCTGGATTAGCTCCTCCATATGCACACAGATGGAGGCTGACCTTTCATTTAAGTATAGATTATTGTGCCTAGATGTGTTTTCTTTTTTTTTCTTGGGGGAACATTTGATGCACTGGGTACCAGAGGCAGTAGGACCCGTTCTGTAGCTGTTCTGTACATGACTTTGCTTTCATGATCAGAACAACTGTGTGCTTAGGACCAGGTGAGGTTGTTTGCTTTCCGCACAACTTCATAAACACGTGGCTGCATAGCTGAATTCATAAAATGAGTATGAGGAGCCACTGAAATACGTCTCTCTCACCTGCTCGGTAAGCTCTCTGCTGATACAACTCCATCGTGTCTCCTCCTCGTGGAAGCAGCTCCAGTTTCAGGAGTTGCAACTCCAGGAAGCTTTACCCACCTGCACTAGCTAAGGATTTGGTCCACAATATACGCATGTAGCCAACAAGCATTTAAGAGCCTCTTGTTTGCTTTAACATAGTGGCTTTCCTGCAGACGGTGACTCGTAACCTGCTGTAAACAGTGGTACCTTTAATCATCATTTTACTGATTTTCATAGATCTTTGCTGTTTAGCAGGTTTTGGCATTATGCAGCAAAGGATGTACTCTTGCTCTTGCTCTTTTTCCAATTATTTTCTCTCCTTCTCCAGAAATCCTAGAGAATTTATGATACTTTCAGGAATAAAACTCCAACACGTGTTTTTTTCTCATTTCTTTAAGAGAGAAGTAGTGTATGAAAAACAGTTGTGGCATAGAAAAATTATTATTATATCCTATGATAAAAAGGGGTTTTATAGTGGAATACGCAAGACTCAGGTTATATTGATTCCCTTAGAACATTCCAATATATAGTTGTGTTGTATGTAATATATATTGTCTCGGGGTTTCCTGAGGTTCTTGAAATTTTGCAGTCTGTGCTCGGTGAATATCATGGATCCCTGTTACACTTTTCTCGTTCTGAAACTGCAGCTACGTGTGGTTCGTTCTGGAGGCTTTGTTGTTACTGTTCCTTCTACAGGTCCCCGTCCTGAAAACCCAGCGGTCGGTTTGGTCACGAGGGTAAATTATTTCCGTCCTACCACCTTTGGTAGAAAAACTCCATACCCTGGCTTTTACTGCCAGCGACGGCGGCATCGCCTGTTGTATGAGTGAGGTTGTACAGGTGTATCCGATACCTGTCTGTATCACACCGCGAGGCTGCCCTAGGATAAATCAAAGGACGTTTTAGTTTTGGGGGAAAAGAAAAAGAAAGACCAATCCTATAACTTAGTCATAAAAAACTGACCTTTAAAGGCTAATCTCTGGGAATTCATCCCCTGGAATGGGGCTAACGCGGCATGCATGGGAAGTTAGGAGGATCTAAGAAAGCCACATTTAAGTGAAGAACAGCCAAGCTAGACTAGGAAATATTGAGAAAAACTAAACCGAATCCAGCTGTGCTGCGGGAGAGGGCCTGCACAGGCTTCCTGTGTATGTAGTGCGTAGTGGTGTACACGTGGTACCTAAAGCTCGTGGTCCACAGGCCACGTATACCTCCAGAGGAGGGGAATGGAAGTGTGAAAGCCATAGTGCCCACTCCTCCCTGGCACGGAGAACGCGCTCAAACCCTGTCACCGTCGTGCTTGCAACTCTAAACCTGATGTCTCCTTCTACTTGATATTCTGAGATCGAAACCTCGCCTACTGGACTGCCATCTGATCTCTCCTTTCAAAGGGATAACCAGGGCACGCCGTTTCCTTCAAAGACAACAGAAGCAGCTTTGTAGGGGCAGAGTGGTTATGAGCAGGCGCTCCCAAAGAGGACACCCAATTTTTAGCTTCAAAGACTTCAACCTTGAGACTCCAACTTCCTAGAAGGAAGTCTAAACCTAAGGCTAGCAACTAAGGGCTGGGAGGTGGAGGCACAGGCTACTGAAGCAGAGTGAAGGCACTTTCTGCCGTAATCCCGGTTTTACGGGTTTCAGGTGGACTGCACCCAACTCTAAACGCCCGTACCCTCCATGCAACTGGAAACAGAGGTGAGCTCAGAGCTGAGGAGCTGCCTGGTTTCCACAAAGCTATCAGGGGACTGAGATAGTCTCTAAATAAAGGACCACAAAGTGAGCTGATGTAAATCCTTCTACATGCTTGGGGTTAATCCTTCAGCAGGGGTAAAACTGCCTTCGTAAGGTTCACCAAAAGCAAAACTGAGTCATAGTCCCTGTCATGAATTCCCTGCGGCCTTGCAGGGCTCCTTTGTTGTCGTGGTGTAACCCCAGCCGGCAACTAAGCACCACGCAGCCGCTCACTCGCTCCCCCCATGTCGGGATGGGGTAGAGAATCAGAAAAGTGAGAATAAACTCATGGGTTGAGATAAAGACAGTTTAATAGGTAGAACAAAAGCCGCGCACGCAAGCAAAGCAAAATGAGGCATTCATTCCCTGCTTCCCACGGGCAGGCAGGTGCTCAGCATCTCCAGGAAAGCCAGGCTCCATCACGCCTAACAATGACTTGGGAAGTCAAATGCCATCACTCCCAACGTCTCCCCCTTCCTTCTTCTTCCCCCAGCTTCATACACTGAGCATGACGTCCCATGGCATGGAATATCCCTGTGGTCAGTTGGGGTCAGCTGTCCCGGCTGTGTCCCCTCCCGACTTCTTGTGCCCCCCAGCCTGCTCCTGGTGGGGTGAGGGGCAGAAAAGGCCCCGATGCTGTGTAAGCGCTGCTCAGCAATAGCTGAAGCATCCCTGTGTCATCAACATATTATCGACACCTTTTTCAGCACAAATCTGAAACACAGCCCCATATCAGCTGCTGTGAAGAAAATTAACTCCATACCAGCCAAAACCAGCACACCCAAGAGCTACATCTTTTTAATTACACAATCATCCCATAGACTAGGCCTGCACTCTGAGGTGTTGTATTCTTACAGTAAGTAAAAATTAAATTGCCTTTAAACTTTTCAGGTCATATATGCAAAGGTTTACATTTTTTGTTAGCAAAAGCTTTTTTTTTTCAGCCTAATTAACTGTGTTACTGCTGGTGAAACATAATGCGCATTTCAATTGCTGTAGCTTGAAGACGAGTGTTAAAACAATCTGGTTTCTAAGTTGAACTGAATTTAATATTCTGAATTGGAATCTTCCATATTGCTCCTCTTTTCTTACATTTGTTGTTTCATCCAGTCGTTCTCGGTGTTGTGCTCTCTCACCTTTTTCAATGAGTTTTGTTTGTTTTAACGTGCCGCTCCGCATGCAGTGTGCTCTGTGGGCAGGTAGCAGAGCTTTAACGTATATACGTGTTAAAGTGCCATTCTAATACATCTTGCCATGATAACGTGTTCTCTTAAAGAGGTTCTGGTGTCCTTTTCCTGAAACAGCCTTCGTTCTTGAGTCCCTTACACAACCTGCGGGCAAGTTTGCTAGAAATAAACGTGCTGATGTGAGAGGGGACGGGCTGGTCCGAGGCAGGAGGCAGATCTGTGAGATCTGATGCTGCAGCTCGTACGCGGCAGATCTGAAACGGTCGGCTGGAGGGTTGCTTTCCAAAAGACTGCCTTTGCGAAGGGGTTGCTGGACAAGCGTGTAGCTGCTTCGGCAGCATGTCCCCAATACACGGACTGTTCCCAAAAGCTCACCTCCTCCTCATGCTTGGGTCACTTTATGCAGGGAAGCACCCATCTGAGCTCCTGGACGCTATTTAACTCTCTCTGAGAGCGTGGTAGCAGGGCAAGAAGGTGACCTGGACAGGGTGGTGGTTGTACCCCGGCACCTGAGACCCTCTGCTCTCCTAAGCACTCCTGGTATGACCCCGGCCAAATTGTGCAGGCCACCGCGGGGTCCCTGAGGGAAACGGGAACAGCAGTGGCATCCCACGGAGCAGTGGGACAGCAAGACTTGCAAACTGGCAGGGTCTTTGGTACAATGGGAAAGGTACCATAGCCGTACCACTAGGAAGCCAGCTATTACAAGGAATAATGGCTTTTAACTGAAAGAAGAGGGATTTAGATTAGATATTTAGAAGAAATTCTTTGCTGTGAGGGTGGTGAGCCCCTGGCCCAGGCTGCCCAGAGAAGCTGTGGCTGCCCCATCCCTGGAGGTGTCCAAGGCCAGGCTGGACGGGGCTTGGAGCAACCTGGTCTGGTGGGAGGTGTCCCTGCCACCTGGTTGGAACTAGATGGTCTTTAAGGTCCCTTCCAACCCAAACCACTCTGAGTCTATGATCACGTCCATCACTGCTGGAACGGGTCTGTGATTAAGAGCCTCTGGCAGAGCTGCTCATCCTCCTTCCCTCAGCTGCTTCTCCCCATGGCTCAGCCCCTACAGATGTGCCGATGTGAGCGTTTGTGGTCCAACGCTGTGAGCAAGGACCACAGCTGACCCGAGGTAAAACAAAAATAATCTTTTCTCATTAGCTGGTGACCTGATCGATAATTTACCCCCCAAATGACTTGCGTTGGCATGAATTCAGGGACTGTGCTCTGTGGCACGGGCTTTGTTTCCAAGGCTGGAAACTCTACAATGTGGCACAGCCACCAGATGTTTGAATGATGCCTTCAGACTGCAGCGAAACCACGGGAAGAAAGAAGAGTTCTGATCTGTGTTATATGTGCTCAAAGTTTGTAAACCTTTTTTACTCATTTAAATTTTCCTTCCATGATAGCGGAAATAAATCCTTGTGATAAATTAGCAAGTTGGAAATGTTTTCAATAGTGTAATATTGCAAAGTTCAACATAAACTCTTTTACTATCTGAGTAAAGGACAAGTAAGAGTCAGTATTAGATACAGAACTGTAAACTCCAATTTTTCCATCCATCGATGCCAAAATGATTCTCAACCTTTAACACCCAGAAATTACTGAGATGTGACTACTCTGCACAACTGTTTTCTGGGATAAGCAGAATTGCTGCATGTGTAGGACTTGAAAAGTGTGAAGGAAAAAGAGGAGTTCTGATAACAGGGAGGAGAAGTGGTGGGAAAGAGGGCATGAAAGGCACGGGGAAGGAAGGCGAGGCAAAATGAGGCAAAAGAGCTTTAAATGTCTAAGGAGGAGAAAGATGCTAGCTGAAGGAAAGGAATAAGAAATGATAGAACAAGTCATTCATTATACGCATTTTTAGCCGAGCAGATGAGTGACACAGAAGCTAATATTCTGGGGGCTTTGGGAGGCAAAGTAGTTTATTTTCAGGAACAAACCCCCTCTATCTGTTCCTGCAATAGCTGCTGCCAGACACGAGTAAATGGCACTGCCATGTCGGAAGACGAGCCCAGACGGGCGCCAGGGACCAGGCGTTGCCTTTAGCTCCCCGCTGGCCCAGCACAGGTGACATCCAGCTCCTACCTGCTCCCACCAGAGGTGACATCCAGCTCCTACCTGCTCCCACCAGAGCCGGCAGGAGATGCTCGCAGCAGAGCTAAAGAAATCCAGAAAAAAAAAAAAAAGTCTAAAAATCTCTGCCCTCCAAGCACAGAAATATAAAATAAAACAAAACAAAACGAGCTGGACCTCTGTCAAAGCACAGGGATGCCTGTCCTGGGGATGCTCTGCCCCCCACTCCCACCCCCGGTACCGCTAGCTTTAGTGGATACCAAAAATAATTTTGGAGGCAAAAGCGGGGATCTGTGGTGCTGGGGGAGGATGAACTCAGAGCCCTGCAACAGGCAGAGGGGAGAGACTTTTATCCTAAAGTCATTTAAAAGCTAAAGCAGGGTTTATCCTCCACAGCTAAATGAAAACCAAAAGGAAAAAGGGAAAAAAAAAAAATCCAGAATAGCAACATTGGAGATACAAAGACTGTCATGGACCAGTGCGAGTTTGCAAAATTATATGTAAATGACCCCATTTTTGACCATGGTGGCCCTCTGCTAATCCCAGAGAGAAAATCTACTTAGCAAAGGAAAGTTTTGTTTAATTTGGTTAACAGGCACCAAAATGCTGAATATATTAATAATTTATATTTCCAGGGAAACGCTATATCTTTAATGCTTCAATGCCAAAGGGGCTTCACAAGAGCTTAATGCTCACAGAATAAAAATCGTGTCGGATTTTCTCCATTTTCTGCACCCAGCGCGGGTGAAAATGAGTGTAGGACATGTGTTCCCATAATAGGCACCAGCCCTTCTGCCGCTGCTGAATGCGTCGGGCTGATCCCACGTTGCTCTGCCTGCACTGAGCGAGAGGTTCCCGCTGGATTTACCATCCTAAAGGTGTCCCAAGGAAATGAGGGGTTTTTTTCCTCCCCTCTCTGGCTGATACGTTACGTTATCCCGTGACCTTTTTCCCCGCTAATCTGAAATAGCAGCTTTTCCTGTATTTACAGGTTAAATGGAAGATACACATTCTACTTTTTACTCATTGTAATGAAGATCTTTTTTTGTCTGTCTCCGCATAAAGGGTTGGGTTGGTTTACAAATTGCGGGTCAGCCCATTCCGTGACCTGGGCAAACAAACCGGGTCAAATCTCCTCAAAGCCTCCCCACCCAACTGGAATAAGTTAATTTACCCCATCGGCGGCTCCGACTCTGCCAGGAAAACCCAGGCTGCCTGAGGGATGGATGGATGGATGGATGGATGGATGGACGGACGGACGGACGGACGGGGACCTCCTGCCAGAGGCGCGGGGACACTTGGGGACACGTGGGGTTCAGGTGGGACCGAAATTGCCCTGTTAGGTAGGGC
This sequence comes from Alca torda, assembly GCA_008658365.1. Lineage (NCBI taxonomy): Eukaryota > Metazoa > Chordata > Aves > Charadriiformes > Alcidae > Alca > Alca torda. The sequence goes on from CM018079.1 coordinate 76,258,251, forward strand.
AGGAGGGAGTTGTGCCACGGCAAGTGAGTCTTGAAGGACTCGCTCCCAAGAGCTTTTATTTGGTGTATTGGTTTATCTGGTTGGACTAGATGGCCTTTAAAGGTCCCTTCCAACCCAAACTGCTCTATGATCCTATGATTCTGTGGTTCTACGATCCTATGATTATCCTCAGCGCTCTGCACCTCCGCAGAGCAGCCGCCTCCCCTGGGTGGAGTAAGGGGGAGACCCCCACCGCCAGCCCCCCCGGAGACAAGAAGGGGTGGCTGGTATAAATCCCCGAAAAATAAAGGTTTCCTCCTCTGCACAAGCTGTGCCGCAGAGAAAATCGCTGGAAAAAAGCACAGGGGAGATCCCGGCGCCTTTTGGATGCGTGTCCCTGGGATCATCACCCCCCGACTCCACGGATGCGTGGGAAGGCAGCACCCAGGGGGTTGCGGGGAGGGGGGAGGGGACGGACACGGGGGCATCCCCCACCCCGCGGGGCGTCCCCGGGGCTTCATCCCCCCGGCTCTCCCGGCCCCGAGCCCCCCCCGCGGGTGCCAACCCACCGCCCTCGCCCAACACGCTTCTCTCGCGTTTTCTTTTTTCCCCTGGGTGGAGTAAGGGGGAGACCCCCCCCGCCGCCACCCCCCCCGGAGGCAAGAAGGGGCGGCCGGTGTAAACGTTTATTCCAAGGCATCGCTTGTACAGGCACCGCACCCGGAGGTGGGAAGAAGTGCGGGAGGGGGGGGGAGGGCAGATTCAGACCCCCGGAGAGGGCTGGGGGGGGCAAAGCCGGGCCCCCCGAGCATCCCCCTGCCCCCGACATCCTGCCCGTGCGCAACTCGCAGCGTCCGCCGTCATAAATAGGATTTTTCGGGGGGGCGGGGGGGGGGGGTGAGAAGGGGGGGCGAGTCTCTATAGCATGGAGGGGTGCTGGCCCGGGGGCAGCCCGAAGGCGTTGGGGTGGGAATGGCCGAGGAGGTTGAGGTAGTGTCGGTCCAGCCCCTGGACGGAGGAGAGGAAGGTGCTGCGCTGCTGGCCGGGGCTGGCGAGGGGCACGGCGGCGTTGGGGAGGTGGTAAGGCAGGGGGGGGCTGCGGGAAGCGCCGTGCCAAGGGAAAGGCCCCCCCGGGGGCGGCTGGAGCACGGCATCGCCGGGACACTCGGGCCCGGGGTGCAGCGGGTAGGAAAAGTCCGGCTCCGGGAGGGAGCCCAGGGAGGTGAAGAGGGGCTCGGTGACGAAGCGGGCTTTGGACTGGAGGAAGGCCAGGATGCGGGCGTATTTGGTGTCTTTGGTCTCCATCCGCTCCACCGTGGTCAGGTAGTGGACCAGGTTCTTCATGCACTCGTGGTAGCCGTAGTGGAAGTAGTTGGCGAACTCGGAGAGCAGCTCTGCTGGAAAGGCAAGGGCAGGGGAGGCGAGTCCCTCAGGGTCCGGCCTCGGGGAGGGTGGGGAGGGTGGGGGACACCCCCCCCCACCACCACCCCCCCCCCACGCCGCGGGTGTCCGCGCCCGCCCGCCTACCCTTCTCCCGGCCGCGGGGGAAGTCCGCCGAGTGCAGGGCCCGCAGGTACTGCACCGTCATCTCCAGGATCTCCGCTTTCTCCAGCTTCCCCGAGCTCTGCAACGGGCGGGGGGCAGAGGATCATCACCTCTCCCCTGCGGCTGACCCCCTCCCCAACACCCCCCTGCACCGGGGGGGGGGGGGGGGGGTCGGTCCGCACCGGGGAAAGGCTCTCACCACCCCGCCCACCACCACCGCCGCCCCCCCGCCTACCTGCTTGGCCAGAGCCATGGGCACCGTCTTCCCCAGCTCGGTGAGGCAGCGGTTGATGCGGTCCCTCCTCCGCTTCTCGATCACTTTGTGGGAAACCGGCGTCCTCTGCAAAACAGACGGGGCGAGTTAGCGGCGAGGGAGGGGGCAGAGAAGCCGGATCCGGCCCCGTCGGGGAAGCCCCCCCGCCTTTTTCGGCCACGACCCCTCCGAGGCAGCCGGGCGCGACGCGACCCCGGGAGGGATGGATGCTCCGGCGGCGGGTCCTCTCCGCGCCTTTCCCCTCCCTCCCCCGGGGATCCCCATCTGCTCCGGCGTCCAGGGCAGACCTGGGGTTTATTTTTTGGGGAGGTTGGGGTTTGTTTGTTTTGGTTTTTTTTTTTTCCGGGTGGGGGCTTTTTGAAGGGAAAGGCGGTGAAGGGGCCGGGCGCGCAGAGCCGTGCGCGCAAAGGCGGGCGAGGACTCACCCTCCGCTCCTTGAGCTTGGAGGCCATGGTGGGCACTGCCTCCCCGCTCTCTCCGGACCCCTCTTTATAAAGCCATCACTTCTTAGGGGGGACCCCCGAGGAGGGGAGGGGGTGGTGGTGGTGGCGGGGGGGGGGGGGGGCAGAGAAACGCTGATCCCATAGGATTAAGGGCGAGCGGCGCCGGGGGAATGTATGCATTAAAGATCAGGGGGCGAGCGAGGGATGAGGGTTTGGTCGGTGGGGTTTTTTTTTTGTTGCTGGGGTTTTTCCCCCCCCCCCCCTTCTCTCTTCTTCCTTTTTTCCTCCTCCCCCCTCGTGGTCGGGGGCTGCCCAGCTGTGTCACCCCACGTGGACCTCGGGGACACACGTGACGGTGCCACAATAGCGGCGGGGATGGGGACGGGGATGCGGCGAGCGGGGCGCAGGGCGCGGCTACCCGCGCCCTGCGCCCCGCTCGCCGCATCCCCGTCCCCATCCCCGCCTCCTGCCTGCAAATCCCCGTGTCCCCCCCCTCCCCTCCTCCCCCCCCCGTCTCTGACTGCATTTTAAAGCCTGTCCAGAGTCATTAAAGTAATTAAGTAAGCCCTTAATAGGCTGTTCCGCCCAGTTCAAGGGAGAACCCTTGGAGACGGAGTGGCCCCGTTTGTTCTCAGGCTTTTCTCACACGACTTGGTGACACGTCCATCTTTATAAGAGATGGCAGCGAGGCTTTTTTTTTTTTCTTTTTTTTTCTTTTTTTTTTCCTTTTTTTTTTTTTTTTTTTGTTTAAACCCCGGCAGGTGTGGGACCGGGGGGCTGGCACACGATATATCCCCCCCCCCCCTCCTCCGCCCCTTCCCTCCCTTTCACCCCCCTCTTTTTTTTTTTTTTTTTTTTATTTTCCGCCGGCCCGGGGAGGCTCTCGCCAGCCTTTGGCACACGACGCTCCTTTTTTTTTGTGTGGTGTGCGCGTCTGTGCGTTGTTGTTTTACCCCCCCTGCTCCCCTCCATCCCCCCACACCCCACACCCCCCCCACACCCTCTCCTTTGGAGAGGCTCAATTTGTAGCCTATTATCCTATAGGAAAATGTCCCATTGAAAAGTATGAATAGTTTCATTGGGCCTAAATTTTAATAATGCGGGTCAAAGAAAAGAGGGGCAAATAAAGAGGGGATCGCAGCTGGTCCGAGAGTGCATTATTCGGTGTCACCTGCGAGCGGGGTCGCCGACAGACCCCCTATTCATTTGCCTAATTTTGGTCAATTTAACAAACTTCAGGAGAAATTATTGTGGCATTGTTAAGGAGGGTAAAGCTTTCTGATCGAATTAACAGCATGTTTTGATCCGGTAAATGTCATTAAAAAGAAAGAAACAATCGCGTTTAAAAGGGGGGCTCCGAGTTAAACGCGCCAAGTGGAGACGCCGGAGCGCACAGCTCACAAAGGGAGCAAGTAACTGCCACAGGGGAACTTTTGTACGCTCACATTGCTGAGGTTTTTTACACAAAAAGGCATTATTTCATACTTGAATACGTTTAATCCAACAATTGTCTATTTTCTGCAAACATATTTTCACAGCATTGTTAGCTTTCCCTCTCCGCCGCCCCTCCGCCCGGGCCAGCCGCGCTCCGAGCCCACCGAGCGCACCGAGCCCCCGGCCCGCCCCGCACCGCCCCGCACCGCCCCCGACGGGGCCGCAACGGGGGGGCGAGGGGGGAGAGGGGGGAACCGCCCCCCCATCCACCCCCCCATCCGCCCCCCCCCCCCCCCCAGCATCGCGGCGGCGGGTCGGGACCCCCCCTCTCCGCCCTCTCCACGGCCGGCGATGCGCCTCCAGGGCATCTCCCCAGAAGGGCACGGCGCGGTGCCGGCCCCTACCCCTCTGGCCCGCAGCCCCCCGCCCGGGGCTGGCCCGCAGCCCCCCCCCGCCCCGCCTCTCCCCGGGCTCTCCCGCAGCACGGAGCGGCCCCGCGGGAGGAGGCGGCGGCCCCGGGGCGCGTCTCCGCCGGGCCGGGCCGGCTGCCCGCCCGGGCGCCCCTGCGTGCGGTGCCGCGTTATTCTTCCAGGAGCCTTGTAGGTTTCGGTATATTCATTCTGGTACAATGGGATTAAACACTAACCGTTATCATCCAAATTAACTAAACTCTGAATAGTAAATGCGGGGGCTTTTATTTTTTTTTTCCCTTTTTTTCCCCTCCCTCCTCTTTTGCTCCGCTGGCGGAGATGGAGTTGATCCTCTTACTGTCTGTGTTAACCGCCAGCTGCAGGCACCTGCGAGGCAACTTTGTACACGAGGAGAAGTTGTTTATTTTCTCGCTGGCTGCTCCCGCATCGCCTCCCCCCATCGCGGGCCGGGGACGGCGGCGGGGGGACGCGGGGCGCTGCGGGGCCGGGCGGCCGGGGCATCCCGGCGGGTACAGCCGCATCGTCCCCGCAGGACTTTCGGCGGGGAGCATCACCCGGCACTGCCACGGCCGGAGTTTTACCCTTGTAAGGAAGCCCGGAAAAGGCTTTTTAAAAAATTATTTAAGTCCCCCTCAGCCCCCGTTGTGTCTCCTTGCGAGAAACGCGTGCACGGCTCTTTGGAACCCAAGGCGGATACCCACGTCCCCGTCTCCTATCACCGGTTTTCTGCTCCCGCCCAGGTTCCCCGCCGGCTGCAGCCCTCTCCCCCGGCCAAGGGGCTGCCTGGGTGCCGGGAGGGTCCCCGTCTGCGGGGGCTGTGCCCCGGGGGAGCCCCCGGCCCGGCCCCGCCGTGCGCTGCCGGCGCGGGGATGCTGCGGGAGCGGTGGCCGCAGCCGGGCGGTCCGTCGCCTCCCAGTAGCGTTTCGCCCCTGTCCCGTTGGTGCTGGCGCTGCCTCCTCTGCTCTGCCACGGGCTCTGTGGGGGGGCTGGGATGGGGTGTGTGTCCTTTGGGAAGTGTCGAGCTGCTTTGAATTACAGAATCATAGAATGGTTTGGGTTGGAAGCAACCTTAAAGATCACCCAGTTCCACCCCCCTGCCCTGGGCAGGGACACCTCCCACCAGACCAGGTTGCTCCAAGCCCCGTCCAGCCTGGCCTTGAACCCCTCCAGGGATGGGGCAGCCACAGCTTCTCTGGGCAACCTGGGCCAGGGGCTCACCACCCTCATAGTGAAAAATTTCTTCCTAATATCTCATCTAAATCTGCCCTCTTCCAGTTTAAAACTGGTTCCCCTTGTCCTATGGCTCCCCTCCCTGATCCAGAGTCCCTCCCCAGCTTTCCTGGAGCCCCTTTAGGGACTGGAAGGGGCTCGAAGGTGTCCCTGGAGCCTTCTCTTCTCCAGGCTGAACCCCCCCAACTCTCTCAGCCTGTCCTCACAGCAGAGGGGCTCCAGCCCTCGCAGCATCTTCATGGTGAAGTGGCATCTAGTTTTGCCTTTTTATGAAAACAGATAGTCTCCCTGTTTTTCCTTACCCCACTTTTCTTTTCTGACTTCTATATGACCTATTATAACCTACTTCAGCTATGTAACCTATTCAACGTCATGTTGGACGGGGCTCTGAGCAACCTGATCTAGTTGAAACTGTCCCTGCTCATTGCAGGGGGGTTGGACTAGGTGTCCTTTAAAGGTCCCTTCCAACCCAAACTATTCTATGATAAACTTGGGGTAATATGCAACTACTTCACCGACTAGTTGAAGCTGCGGAGTTTAGGCTTGCAAATCATTGGCCCTGTGTGCGTGCAAGAAGCCAGCTAACGAGTCTCCCATGGAAAGTGTTGCCCATGCAATCAGTGGATCAAGTGCAGAAAGTCAAGTGTCACAGCGCGGTTGGGGCTGCAGGTGGCCTACTGCCTGCCGGCCTGTGCCGGGGCTCTGGAGCGGGGTACTGCCGGTCCTGCTATATAATGTGGAAAGGCAGTCCCACTCCTGGCCGATCTCGTGGCTGGTGGGGAATGTCAAAATGCAAAGGGGGGAACAGGTCCTACCTGTAGGAGGAGGTAGCTTTATTACTTGGCAATCCTGGATTTGGGAAGAAGTAGTGCCGCGAGCTATGAGAGAAGGCATTTCGTTTAGTAGGGGTTTAGGCCCCAAATGTACATAGGGCGGTTCCTGACGCTGCACTGGCTTTTGCAGTGAGTTTGTTTACTCTTGTGCTCTCAGTGAGGCTGGGCAGGGCTAGAAAGTTTGGAATGGGAGTTTCCAGGCTTTTCATAGCTCCTGATGCTCTGTCCTCCACGTCTGGGGCTGTTTGGTCGTCTTGTTCCCCATCTGCAGAGGTACCTCTTGCCTCGCTGCTACTGTTGCTTCCAGCTATAGTCTGCCACTGTGTCTTCCTCCTCTGTCCCAGTGGAAGGACCGCGCTCCTCCGCTTTGCTCACCTGCCATGAATGGTGGCTTCCACAGGGGGGGAGGTGATAAACATGATAGGACCTACCCGTCTCCATCCCGAGGTGGTTCTTCACAGAACAACCCTCCCAAGACTCTCTGCTTCTGTTGGGTTGATTACGGGGCGCTTTCCTCAAAAGCCCAGAGTGCTCTAGGAAGCTCCAAGGTACAATAATGCCCGTAAGATAAACACCGATGCTAAAAAAGGATCGTTGTCAAAAGGAAGTTGTCAAGTATCTCTTGGTGCTTGTGGTGGCCAACAGGACTTCCAGGTCAGTAGTGTTCCTGAGTGCTGCTATGTCCTTGTCATATTCCACCCTTGAGGAGGGGTGTTTCATTGTGAGTATATTTCATAGTGTAATAGAAGGTTGTTGTAGTCATAAAGACTCGCTTTCTGTAATTTTACACCTTTTCAGCCATACTGATTCAAACACATGTTGCAGTCTGCGGTCCGTGTGTCAGTCTCAGCATCCACCCTGTGCGTGACCGTGGCAGCAGAAGAGGAAGATTAAAAAACTGGGACACCTGAAAAAGATCTCACTTTATTTAAGGACTTAAAGGAAGTTTGAGCGGATGCACAGAATGCCTCAAAAGGCATAAAACCACCCACTCAGCAGCCTGGCTTGGTCATCCCCGAGGTGATCCATCCCCACGATGACACAGAGGTAACCGTTGCCTTGCCTGCAGCCTTGTTCTCTCCCTGCTGAACTGACAACGATCTTTTATTGATGGATCTTTCTGGAGCAGTACTGTTTGGCTGACAGCACCGCACCGCGCAATCGGACGGGGTATCTCCTGTCACAAAAAGTTAGAAAAAAGAAATGCTGGATGGTGCCTGCAGAAACCAGTGCTTCAAAAAGTAATGTTTTTTGGGACTACAGATTATTTGGGAGTCATTCTCTCGTATGTTACTGCAGTTTGTGATATCTCCTTGGTTGACTTCATTGTTGTCAAACAAAATTTCAGACTTGTATGTAGTATAGCTAATGTGTTCAGCACTATATAGGAAAAAATGCTTGACTGATTAAAGCCAGGTGTAGTTATATCTGTTATACCCATTTGCAGGAGCTGATTTACACTGACAGAAGACCTAACGCAGCTTTTACTTGTCAAATCCTTGTGTGTGTATGGCAAAACTTGAGACCGTGCACTGGGTGTTTGCACAAGGCTGAGTCCCCCAAAGCCGCGGCGAGATGGTTACAGTTTTCCTGATGACAGTCATCTTCTCCCTCATGCCACCGTTAAGACAGGATGCATTGCACTTTAAATGACAGCCTGTCAAAAAGAGAACGGAGTGCTAAAATCTTGAATCTTTGGTGAGGTGTACCTTGGATACCTTGTGACTGAGGTGGTATAAATAACTAACCAGCTAGACTTGGCCACCTGGTGTGAATAAAGGCTGAAGGATTTGGTTCAGAGAGTCCAAGGGCTTTTTCTGCAATGACGTGTATAATGCTGATAAAATGTCTACCCCCTCCTCTCCAGTCTTAGTAAAACCTCAAAACTAAAAAAAGTAAACACTTAAAAATGGTAAAAACTTTCCCTCTGCATGGCTTCATGTTGGGGAAGTTGTGCTCGGTCCACCTGATAACCTTCTAAGATGAAGTGAGTGGCTTGGTGGACGAGGGAAGAGCAGTGGATATGGTTTACCTGGCTTTTGACATTGTCTCCTGTAACACGGAATCATAGAATCATAGAATGGTTCAGGTTAGAAGGGACCTTAAAAACCATCTAGTCCAACCCCCTGCCCTGGGCAGGGACACCTCCCACTAGACCAGGTTGCTCAAAGCCCCGTCCAACCTGGTCTTGGACATCCTCATAGAGAAGCCGATGATGTGGATTGAAAAGTGGCTGAATTGCCAAGCTTAGAGGGTGGTATGAAGTCTAGCGTCCAGGAACTAGTGGCATACCCTGGGGGTCAATACTGGGTCCAGTCCCATTTAACATCTTCATTAATGATCTGGATGATGGGGCAGAGCATACCCTCAGCAAGTTTGCAGATGACACAAAACTGTGAGGAGCAGCTGATGCACCAGAGGGTCGTGCTGCCATTCAGTGTGATCTCGACAGGCTGGAGAAGTGGGCTGTCTGGGACCTCATGAAGTTTAACAAGGAGAAGTCAAAGGTTCTGCACCTGGGGAGGAACAACCCCATGAGCCAGTACATGTTGGGAGATGACTGGCTGGAAGGCAGCTTTGCAGAGAAGGACCTGGGTGTCCTGGTGGACACCAAGGTGAACGTGAGCCAGCACCATGCCCTTGCAGCAAGGGTAGCCAATGGTATCCTGGGCTGCATCAGGAGCAGTGTTGCCCTCAGGTCAAGGGAGGTGATCTATCCCCTTTGCTCAGCACCAGGGAGTCCACGCCTGGTGTGCTGGGCCCAGTTCTGGGGTTCTCTGTACAAGAGACGTGGACATGACACACTGGAGAGTCCAACAAAGGGCCACAAGGATGATAAAGGGTCTGGAGCACCTCAGGCATGAGGGAGGTCTGGGAGAGCTGGAACTGTTCAGCCTGGAGAAGAGAAGGCTCTGGGGGAATTTCATCAATGTGCATAAATACCTGAAGGGAGGGTGCAAAGAGGATGGAGCCAGGCTCTTTTTGGTGGTGAACAGCAACAGGACAAGGGGCATCGGGCACAAACTGAAACACAGGAGTTTCTGTCTAAACGAGGAAAACTCTTTTCTGTCCTGAGGGTGGCTAATCACTGGAACGAGTTACCCAGAGAGGCTGTGGAGTCTCCATCCTTGGAGGTATTCAAAAGCTGTCTGGACATAGTCCTGGGCAACCATCTATAGGTGGCCCCGCTTGAACAGGGGGGTTGGACCAAATGACCTCCAAGAAGTCCCTGCCAACCTCAGCCATCCTGTGTTCTGTTATTCTGTGAGCTGCTGGTGTGAACGATTAGTCCTGATGTAATTCACTCCCAGTTTGGTTTGGCATAAAGAAAATGTATGTTAATTTTTTTTTATTTTTAAGTTACAGACCAGATTGATCTCTTTTACTCTCTTCTCAATAGGATGTGATTCATTCAGATTCAGGGCTTCTACACCTGTGTCAGGCAGAATAAATGGGAGGGAAGCACAGCCTTTTTGTTTATTGTACTTCACCACGTGTTGCATTGTATCGCGTCTCATTAAAGGCTAGTTAACACCCATTATACTTATGACTGCTTTGTAAACAATGCTAATTCAATAGGACTTCAGAGCCTAATTCCCTCTAGAGTCCTTTGTGACTCCTAGCCATGACTTTCTTTCTAGCTGAAGTGGAAAAGAGGACCCCCGTGAGAGATTTCTGGACTCGGCAAAGCCTACTCATTTAGCAATGCCATAGTTCAAGCACGCTGTTATTACGAACCCGCAGTACTGAGCTTATTACGATGACGAGGAACTTAAAGGATTTCTTTGCAGCGAAGCGATAACCTTCAGATCAGTCCGGCTTTGCTCTGAGTTCCCAGGGATGGAGCAGACAAAACACTACTCCCTGTTGCATTGGTTTTTATTTCCGAAATGTGCCCTTGTTGCTAACTCTTGAGAGATTTCGGATGTTGGGACTGCTCTGTGGACAGGCTGTGCCCAGCTTTTTAAGTCTAAATGTTGAGCTTGTGACAGTCACGGCAGAAAAAAAAAAAACACAGAAAAAGAGGCCCAATGATGGGAACTGCCCCTCCGTTTCCCTTCCTCTGTAGGAAGAGTGAGGCGATATCGGTGGTCTCGCATGGTACGCTGTGTGCTTCTGTGAGGTTTATCCAATGTCAGCTTATGGCAAACAGGATAAATGTGAGATCTCAAAGAGATCTTACCAAGTCAGCACTTGCTTCTCTGAACGTTAGCACCAAACCCTGTAATTGCTTGGAGTAACCTAGTGTCTTGTGGGGCTTGTTTCTTCAAAGAGAGAAGAGATGGATACGACCAGAAAGGGAGGTCTGGGACGTGCAGCTGGGAGGGACCGTCCTGGTCCCTGCTGGGAAAAGGTACGTTACGAGAGTTAAAGGCTTTCCATTGCTATCTCAGGCTTTGTTCTGTGGAAGTCCTGTCTTGGCCGAGCACTGGAAAATGTCTCGCTTCTGGCTGTCCTTCGTCAAGCAAAGTTCTTTGTCTTTGAACATTGCCGAGAGCCCTCTCCTCTTTGTGAACTCATGGCCCAAAGGCAACCCAGAGGCTATGATAACATAACAACACGGTGACGTGATAACATAACCCACAGAGTTCGCACAACCAAGTGTGAAATTAGATTGCACATCCTGGCTTTAAAATAATCACTTCCTGCGTACGTCCACCTTTGGCAATAGCAAGGCAAGACCTCCTCTGCTACACTGCCAAAACATGACTATTAGAGACCGTCTTTAGAAGCTCTTGAAGTATTTGGGGTAAGCACTGTCCCCTGCTCGCCCTGTTCTTCAGTTCCTCCCTAATGCACCTCTACCTAACGTCAGAGGGAGGATAACGGAGCTCTGGTCCAACCTCGTAGGGCCATTCTTCTGCCAAAACTGGGTAGATCTGACACAGGGGTATCAGATAGTGACAAAATATTTCTCTGATCAGTCCCACTTAACAGGTAAAGTTCAGAGTATATCGAAACCCCAGCGTTCATAAATCATGAGCCGAGCCCCCAAACTGTTAAGATGACTGAAAAATCAGAGCTTAAAACTGTCAGCATTATTATTATTATTATTATTATTATTATTAGCCATCAGAAGGTGGGATGTTCCTGTGGTTTTCTACCGTTGGTTTTTCCGTTTCCAGCCTCAGTTGCTCAGTTTTTCAAGCATTCCTCATAACAGCTGGGAGAGAAAAGTAATTTTTTATGAAATCTGTATGTCAGCTGTGGATCCCGAAGCAGAAGTGTGAAGCACTAAATAAATACCTTTAAAACTGTCAGATGAAAACAGGATGTTTTTAGGAACACTAGAAAGGGTGTCTGCTAGACACGGTGCCACCACTTTTCATTTCCTCCAGCTCATTTTTTGAACTAACTATACCAGCCGGGAAGAAGTGCCCATGTCCCCTCTGGCTTTAGTGCCACGTCTGTCCCCAGGGACCGTTTGCTGGAAGGTTATTCTACGTGCCCTAAGAGCGTGTGGCCGCCTCACGCATGGTCTCAGGGTCCATTCTGCCTTCACATCCTTAACCTACCCCCTTCAAGGCCAGGCTGGACGGGGCTTGGAGCAACCTGGTCTGGTGGGAGGTGTCCCTGCCCAGGGCAGGGGGGTGGAACTGGATGGTCTTTAAGGTCCGTTCCAACCTGAACCATTCTGTGATTCTATGATACAGGAGCACGGCTGGGCACTCAGCCTGTCGTGGAGCTTCAGACATTAGTCACTGACTTTTCTACTAAACTGTGGTTTTGGGATGGGATAAGGAAGATGAAGTACGACAGTGCCCATGCCAGAAAGGAGAGATGGGAAGAGTTTGTCAGTGCAAAGTACTGGAATCACATACTCCGTTTGACTGGTCTGGCATTATTTCGCTGAAACATCTGTATATCCGGCCTTGATATAAAAAGTACTAATCTCTGATATAAAAAGTACTAATTTCTGCGCTGTCCTGTTACATACACACATGAAGTTTGATATAAAATGCAGATCGGAATGGCGTAATGGCACGTGTGACTGACAAGATAGGAGGGAGTGGAAAATTAGTCCCACAGCTCGCTCCCGGCATGTGCAAGGAGGGAACACCCCGAATCTTCCACAGCCCCTCTCTGGTGCTAAAGGTGGGCACCAGCAGATAAAGAAACAGCACTGCCTGTATTACTTGTCACCAGGAACTTCTAAAAAAATGGCTTAATATTGCAGTGTATTTACACTGTTGTCAAACCGGGAGGTTTCTTCCTCACCTTCCAGTACATGAGCATCTTCGCTGCGGGGGCTGCCCGGCCCTTTCCTCGCGTTAAAGACTTTGGGGAAAAATCTGGGGAGATTAGGCGTTGGCTACTGCCCTCTAGTGATCTTCACCATCACCTGAACTTTCTAACTAATCCCATTGCTAAAATTAACTTCGTGTGTGATCAGATCTGTGAAATTCTGTATTATGAAGAGATACAGAATAAATCTTACGAGGAGCGATTGAAGGAGCTGGGACTGTTTAGTTTGAGGAAGAGGAGGCTGAGGGGAGACCTCATCACTCTCTACAACTACTTGAAGGGACATTGTAGAGAGGTTGGTGCTGGTCTCTTCTCACAGGTAATTAGCGACAGAGCAAGAGGGAATGGGTTCAAGCTGCAGCAGGGTAGGTTTAGGCTGGACATTAGGAAAAAATTCTTCCCAGAAAGCGTGGTCAGACACTGGAATAGGCTGCCCAGGGAGGTGGTGGAGTCACCATCCCTGAATGTGTTTCAGACTCATTTAGATGTGGTGTTGGGGGATATGGTGTAAGGGAGAACTTTGTAGAGTGGGGTTGATGGTTGGACTCGATGATCCCAAGGGTCTCTTCCAACCTAAATGATTCTGTGATTCTATGAAGCGGTGCCTGATTCACGCGAGCTCTGGATTTACACCAGGTGACAGCAGGGGCTGTCCTTAGCGTGGACGCCAGCTGATAACATCTCCAAAAATATAGTTCACACAATCCAAACATGCCATGTTAGGCATTTATATTAACACCTAAGTTAGTTCTTTCCCAATTCTCTACAAAATAATATACCTTGCTTTGAATAAGCTTATTGATAGGTAGCAATAGATGGCAATAAAAACATCGCTGCATTTTAAATACAGCCTGTTAATAATAAGCAAGTCACCCTCCTTTAAAAATAATAATAATGAGAATAATGACTATTGGGAAATGCTATAACATATGAATCGTTGAGAACCAGAATATTTGGTTCAAAATCATGATTTACTTGAGGATTGGTCAGTAGAACTACAGATCTCTCTCTTTTTTTGGTTATTTTTTTTTGGTTTTTTTTGTCTTTGTGCTAAAATGAGCAATTGCCTGCTAATTGAGCAGGAGGATGTGTGCTTTTTTGCTCAAGTCATTGATTCAAAATGCAGTGTTCCCTAAGTAAATTCCTATCAGGTTTTACCTAACGCAAGTGCTGTCTGAGCAGAGCTCTGCTGTTGGCATTAGAGGGCAGTCGTGAGGGTTTATTTAATTTTTCGCTTACCAATCAGCCTGGCTATGAGCTAATTTAAAGCAGACTGGGATACAGCTATTTTTTGCTCTATTTCCCAGGCGAAATGCAGGAGAATCAGTTAAGAAAACCGGCCTCATTAAGTCTAGCACTGAGCTGGGTTGCTCATCAGAGAACAGCAACGACCACGACCACGGGACGGGGACAGCTGAGTAGCTCAGCAGGTGGAACGGCCACAATTATGAGATCTTCAAATCATAGAGTCATAGAATGTGTTGGGTTGGAAGGGACCTCTAAGGGCCATCTAGTCCAACCCCCTTGCAATAAACAGGGACATCTTCAACTAGATCAGGTTGCTCAGAGCCTCACCCAGCCTGGCCTTGAATGTCTCCAGGGATGGGGCCTCCACCACCTCTCTGAGCAACCTGGGCCAGTGTCTCACCACCCTCAGTGTAAAGAACTTCTTCAAATCTACGAGTGTGTTGATCTAATTGGCCTGTGTAATAAGCACACAAGGAAAGAGAGTCACCTTCGCTTTTATCCTGGAAGTCTAATTGAGTAGTTAACAGCTTTGTCTTGTGTTCAGCAACACAACTCAGCAAAATGAACATCCTTAATTCCTCCCCGGAGTTCCCCAGGGACACGAGACCATCACAGGTATGGACAGTGCAGCTTGTCACGTCTTTTGTGCTCTTCCTTCTAGGCCAACGGACCCTGCTTACCGTCATCTTTAGGTACGAAATCTTCATATTTCATCACTTTTCCTTCAGAGCGATGTAGGGCAAAGGTTACAAAAGTTCTTGGCATCTGCCATATGATGTAGGAGGAAACCAGCAGCAGCAGAGTCTCTTGTGTAATCTACTGATATATTTGGAGATATGTTTGGGTAATAAAATCTTCGCTTTATCTACAGATCAGACTGCTTCCTATAGAGAAAAAATCACCTCTTCTAAAAAAAATAAAATATCTTTGCGGCCACTTCGTAAAATCAAACCTCATAAAGGTGTGACGATAATTTGCACAGCCCAGATTTCTATGACTTACAAGGAAGCGTTCTGGAGCAAAGAGAAAGCGAATGATTTTTCACGAGCATGAGATCGTCAGAGGACCGTGATTCACCATTCAGCTGAGGGCAGGGGAACAGCAAAAAAAACTGGGTGGAAAAAACGGCGAGCGAGGGAAGAGCACGTTTCACATCCTGAATCACTTCTGTATGAGCCACGCTGACAGCTGCTCTGTGTTTTGAGGATTGTTCCAAATTCAACATCACTTGTCTTGAAATGATCTTGAATGGTCCTAAAAATAGCTCGGTACGGGAGATGCCAATTTTTCCAGTAATTTCCCTAAGATGTCAGCAGAATTACTGGCTACGAGAAGCAGTGCTCTGCCCTCATCTCCACGGGAAGATGATGTTTATCTGCTGCAAGGTGGTGCTTTAGAAAACTGCATCCTCTCAATTTCTATGATTTTCAGCGTGTCCTAGATATCTTTGAAGATAACCCTGTTCAAGGCTGACAACTGCAGAGTTAGGAAGGTCTCATGTCCCCTAAGCTGGCGGTTGGGCCATCCAAAAAGGTGAAGAGGGATCTTGCCAAGTGCTGTGCCAACAGAGCAGATTTCTCCAGGTAACGGGGTAAAGCAGCAACTTTAGGGTAACTTCAGGATCCCTATAATCTGGATAAACCTGAGTCAGGCTGTTTTCCCCCCCCGGTCTCCTGACAGCCTCCTTTCCCTGCTGCCACATTGATCTGTGCAGAAGGAACCTGATAAGAGTTTTCCCCACTCTTATCGGAGTCATACTCCTTCCAGCAAGAGCCACGAATCTGTAAAAACCCAATTTCCACTAAAATCAGCTCACGGCAATGCCTTTTGATATTAGATGGAGAGGCATCTCTTAGGTATCTTTAGGAGTGCAGCATTTGAAATGTGAAAATCCTGGTCACCTTGGACAAAGAGTTGCTCCAGGTGCATCCGTCAGCCTGCAGTATGCATAACGGCTCTGAGAGCAACCAGAAAGTCCAGAGGAGAATTGTCCCAGACCCTTGGAAACCTCATAAATGGCAGCCCAGCGACGCAATAGACCCCGCTGCTGCTTGAGCACATCCCATGCCGTTGCTTCTGTGGATGCAGGTGTTTGGTGTACAAGTCAAACGTATGGGACCGACGTACTGCGCTTCAACAGTGTGTGCTGCCACCTGAAACCACGCAGTGGAAGGAGAGAAAGAGTTCAGGGAACAGCAGCTTGGCAGCTTTCTCCTGTTTTATAACTGGCCTCTTCCTCCTTCTGGAGACCATGGTCTGCAAACCCCCACGTTTCTTCACAGAATGGCACTGGCCCAGGTTGCCCTGAGGAGCTGTGGCTGCCCCATCCCTGGAGGTGTTCAAGGCCAGGCTGGACGGGGTTTGGAGCAACCTGGTCTGGTGGGAGGTGTCCCTGCCCAGGGCAGGGGCGTTGGAACAAGATGGTCTTTAAGGTGAGAATCAGAGCATGGTGGGGGTTGGAAGGGAGCTCTGGAGATCATCTAGTCCAACCCCCTGCCAGAGCAGGGTCACCCAGAGCAGGTGGCACAGGAACGCGTCCAGATGGGTTTGGAATATCTCCAGAGACGGAGATTCCACCACCTCTCTGGGCAGCCTGTGCCAGGGCTCCGCCACCCTCAAAGCAAAGAAGTTTTTCCTTGTGTTCAGATGGAATTTCCCGTGTTCCAGCTTGGGCCCTGCAGGCTGTCTTCAGTCTTCCCTCTGCCCTGCTCCTGGTTGCCATGTGCACCTCCTGGGAGGAGAGAACCTTATAATAATTTACAAAGTGGCAAAAATTAATTGACTTTAATCCTCGCACCTGTATCGTCCCAAGCTATCCCTTCTGCCTGGTTCGACAGCTGCCAGTCCCACGTGAAGAAACGGGGCTCGGAAGGAGTCCTGTCGCAGCAGATCTGAGTTGCGCAAGCTGCCAGCCCGGGGAGGAGGCCAGCAGCTCACCCCACCGCCCCGGCGAGCAGGCTCCTCCGCTCGGCTAATTGAATAATAAGGGAGAAGGGCGGTGAGAGATAAAAATTAAAGCTGGGAGAGTAAGTGGTGTTTAAACAGTGAAAGTTTTCCTCTTGCCTGCTGTGTCACAGCTTTGTGTGTCCACGGTGAACTTGCCAGTCTGCTTGGTAGGTGCTTGGGAGCTTCTCTTAGCAGAGTCCCAGTCCGAGGAGACTCCCAAGACGCTGCAGATCGGCAGAGAGGAAATACTGCATTTTACGAGCATAGTAACAAGGTGTCCAGGGAAATTTTAACAACCATTTTATACTGATGGAGTAAATAGTGTTTAGCAGCATTCACAGGTACATAGGATACCTAGTGGCAGATGTAAAAGGATAAGAGATAGGCTGGGAAGGGAAGATCATCTGGTTTCCCAAGAAGACTACTTTCCCAGCACCTTTCTGCCAGTTTCCGTTCCCTTTCTGTCCTCTCTTTTGTGCTTCGGAACCCCTCCCTCCACTTCTTCATCCTCTTACCCTTGTCTGGGATGCGCACAAGCAGTCTTCTGCCTATTCACTACTTAAAGGGGCCTTAAAAGAAGGATGGGGACAGACGTTTTAGTAGGGCCTGTTGCGATAGGACAAGGGGTAGTGACTTTAAACTAAAAGAGGGAAGATTTAGACTAGATCTAAGGAAGAAATGTTTTACGCTGAGGGTGGTGAGGCACCGGAACAGGTTGCCCAGAGAGGTGGTGGAGGCCCCATCCCTGGAGACATTCAAGGCCAGGCTGGGTGAGGCTCTGAGCAACCTGATCTAGTTGAAGATGTCCCTGCTTAGGGCAGGGGGGTTGGACTAGATGGCCTTTAGAGGTCCCTTCCAACCCAACACATTCTGTGATTCTATGATTCTCTTGCTATTTCCTCTCACCGGTTTTCCCGGTGTGGGGATGTTGCCTGGGTGCCCCTCTGCTGTCCGCAGTGGAGGACTCAGCCTTGGGCAGCAACGCAGGGGTGTAGGCCCCGCACGGTGCAGGGCAATGAGCAGGAGGAGGAAAGGGGCCATGGCTACCACCACTCTCGGTCCCGGGTGTTCTCTTTCAGAGCAAAACCAATTTTATTTCACAATCACTGTGCCTTTTAACTCCAAAAGAGTCCATGTGCATCTATTGGAGTCATTCCGTTAGCACCAGAGGGCATTAAATTATGTCTCTGCTGGCACTAAAAGCCTCTGTTTTCACTTGTTGGCAGTTTCAGCCTATTTACTGTTTTTCTTTACACTTGCATGTTCATCTTCTTGATTGTCTAAACACAGAGTTAAAACACTGACATGTCAGTACAAACTTTCTCTGTTAATAATGGTACTGATTTTTGCACTGAATAGACATTTACTTCCAGGAAAAACGCAACTTTATTTTTTAAAGCAGCTAACGTCTGAAGAGGGCTGTGGTTTTTCAGGTATGTGCGGAATCAACAGGTTAAATTCACCTCTGCTGTACTGCCTCTGAACTTAGTGAATTTGTATTAGGGATAAATTCAAGGAAACATTTGCAGGCAGCTGTCGATCTGCTCTGGTCTTTAATCTCAGCGCCACAAAAGCTCTAAAATAGGGCTTGGGGATCTGTTTGGTAACAGAGAGAGATTTCTTCTTTGTTCACAGCTACTGAGTGCATAAAAGACTGCTTGAGCTGCAAAAATATCTTTTAATGCTGATGTTCAAGCACAAGGAATTGCGAGGCAGGTGCCAGAAGGAGGAGGATGGGTAAGGGATCCTAAAGCCCGGGAAGGGATACCACGCACCAGGACATGGTGCAGGGAGCCCACAGCCACGTGTGCTCCGCAGTGCCTACGGAGGGACCGGCTCCTGTCTGGGAAGCAGGAGAAAAGCTAAAAGCTGGAATAATAAAAATAAAAAAAAAAAATAGAAAGAAGAAAAAAAAAATAGAGCAGCCTGTTGGGCAGGTCGGGCATCTCGGTATGGTGCTGTACGGCACATTCGCGATACCTGGGAACGCTTAATGTGGTACCACCACCACGGAAAAGAACCACCTCGCGGTCTTTTGGAAGTGTTATTGCAAATATTCAACTTCTTTTTTGTTGTGGGTTTGGGTTTTTTTGGTTTTGTTTTTTTTTTTTTTTTTGCGAAGCTATAGGAGTCCAGAAAAGAAACAGAAGCAGCTTTCATTCCTGACTTTTATACAGACATTCCTCACTGGAAGTTGTCCTGTTTACCAAACCATGGCACATACCTTCTCTTTCATTCAAAGCACTTTTTTTATGTGTTATCAGGGGGTTGGAGAGGGAGATAAAGCGCAGCCTCAGGCAAAACAGGTAAAGGGAGAAGGAAGAAGATGAGAAAAGAAAATTTAGGAAGAAAACCAGACTGATTTTCTTGATTTGATCTATTCTACTAAGGCATAATCTTTCCAAGAAGCCGCATTAACAGTCATCTTTAAACACCCTGGGCAGAAAACTCAAGGGAGCAGTGCAGGGCATTGTCCAAGCCTGGTAAAAGGGAGACGTAAATTGCTTAATAAGCAATTCTTCATTTGTAATCCTTATTAAATTTCACCCTAATCACAGAACATTAACAGCAGCGGCTGTGATAGCAGAAGTCATCTATTTCTTCAGGTCAGACAGTTCTCCCTCTTTTTCTGAGAACTTAATTTTCCAGCACTATTTTGGGAGTTCGGGTGCCTTTATTTAGCAGTGTAAATTTTAGTCTCCAGACACACAGAAGCGTATTTTGTAATAAGCTTGCTGAAGGCAAATCGCCAGTGTTCGGTATCCACGAGACGTATTGTCAGAAAGTTTAAGATTTTTAGAAATGTAAAGCCAGCTAAGCTCAGGTACTTGTGTAAGTATTTTGCTAAAAAAGCCTGCATTTAAGACTGTTCCTTTTCCAGTGGAATTTGTACTCTTAGATCGGTGTGAAAGGTTTCTCGGTGAACTGCTTAACTCAATAAGCAAATAGCCAAATAGTTAAATAAGCTATTACGAGGGTTTTTTTTGTTTTCCTGTGGTTCTTGGAAAAGAACACGCATGAAAGGTGATACAACCTGACCCCTAAACATGCTGTGAAGATTGGTAAGCAACCCAGGGTATGTCCCACAGAATGAGGAAAGCTCTTCCAACAGATACAGGCTTGTTGCAGCAACACCAGGTTTAGAATAAACAGCAGATTTGAGATTCTCCACTATTTGACCTAATTTTCACTGTCTTTTGGGTAGAAAATCATGTTTTCTCTGTCTGACCCTTTTGGTATTTGTGGGCTGTGCTTGAAAAGGAGCTTTGAGCCTCACCCCAGGTGTCCCACTGGAGAAGCAGAGTCCTGACCCTTCAGTCAATCACAGGGACGGCCTGCTCAATGCTCAAGGTAACTTATGTCCCTCAAAGTAGCATCCGGAGTTGAGATGCTTTCGTACCGCAGCCCGGTGGTTACCCTCACCAGGCACATCGGAGACAGTGGCTGCCTTCCTTCTGACACCAACGCACCGGTGCCGGCTGTCCTTTGGGTACCTTCTCCTGCGTGGTTCTTGTGTTTTCTTTGTTGGGTAGGTTTGCTTCTACAGCTCCATCAGTGCTGCTTTCCATCTGAGGCATTTCATTGAGGTTTTTCAAGTTCTGCACTGTTGCCATTCATCTTTTCTAATGCATCATGCTAGGAATTACTGAAAGATGAGATAGTAGGAAGCAATTCCTTCCTGTGAGGGTGGTGAGACACTGGAACAGGTTGCCCAGAGAAGCTGTGGCTGCCCCATCCCTGGAGGGGTTCAAGGCCAGGCTGGACGGGGCTTGGAGCAACTTGGTCTGGTGGGAGGTGTCCCTGCCCAGGGCAGGGGGGTGGGACTAGATGGTCTTTAAGGTCCCTTCCAACCCAAACCACTCTATGGTTCTATGAATTAGCCTCCTGGTGCTTCACATGAAACCTGGGTTTATTCTGAGAGCTTTTCTTTAGGTTCATAATAAGGCTCCAAAAAAAGCTGGCCAGACCACCCCATGCTAGGAGATTTGGTGCCTTTCTTCAGGGTTTGGTCCAGCGCAGTTCCTCTGATGGCTGCAGTTCACAGTCCACGAGAGACCAAACAACGTGTGTTTGACTTGGACTGACATGTCAGCTCAGCTCCGGACTTTGCCTTTCACGGGTCTTTCGTTCTGCGAGTTAAGTAAGTTTGTAGTCTCAATCACAAATCATCTATTTGGGGATTTAAAATGTCAACATTTTTCAAGGGAGCTGGGGGAGGGGGAGGCCCTTTCAGCAATGGCTTGGCGTGCTCAGAGCACAACAATGCTGACACGTGCAGTACAGAAAAACACTTGGCACTGCCCATCTTTCCAGAGTATTCTCTGTTTTCTTGTGGACTTTGGCACTTCTCGGCTTCATGTCTCTCTGATTCATGTCTGTTTTTGTCTGCTACTTCAGATTCTCCACTCTGCCTGCGGTATCAGAGTACTGCCGTACGCTGTGAAGCTCCTCTGTATCAGTGTAACGGGGATGCCTTGCTTTGGCCGGCAAATTTTCTTTGCTTTGTCCCAAGTTAATTCTGAATCTCCCCGTAGCAACTTGCTAAATGTCTTCTTGTCCCAGATCTGAATTACGTCTCTTGTTAGAGGTTCACTGAGCTTCTCAAAGGCAGCTCTTCACCTTCCACCAGTCACAGATCCTCTCGCTCTTTCCCCTTCCTTTTTGTACTTAAAACCATCGTGCTTACAGGTCTCACTTTTATGAGGCATGTTACTCTTCATTCTTTTGTCTAACGTTTCACAGCTGGCTTCCTCTGCCTTGGTTAACTGGAAGCTGCTACAAAGTGCTTTTGTGCTGCCGATTATCAGAAATTAAGCTGATTTCTGATTGCCTGCCTTTTTGCTGGGACTTGGGGCTTGTAGGTAAAACATACGTTAAGTCTTCTCCAAGATGATTCTCCTGGTTTCTTTTCCTGGGTTCGTTAAACACTAAGACTCTGGTGGAGATCCTCATCTTTTGGTGTCTGAGCTCTACCTGCGCAGCACCAGGGCCGGTTTTACAGCAGCCTGATGAAGATCTGTTTCCCTACAAGAGTGACTTGCTTTTGCCCTCTCACTCTGCACATGGATGTGATGGGCACTCAGTCCAGTGGGGACTGGAGAAAAGAAAGGAGATGTGATGGCTCAAGAGGAATCCAGCTGTGGAGAAGGTGGGGCTGGACTGGTGTATTCTGGTTGGTAACACGATGAGCTGGCCAGCCCTTGGAAGATGTTGATGGAACTGGTAGATGTTTTTAGTGGGGCAGCGTACTTCATTCAGGAGGACCTCAAGGAGCAAACCTGGATTATTTTGACATTTCAGCACCAAAAAATAATATTGATCCACCTGCAAGCATACCTCCTTGTTCTGTTTCGCTTGTGCTTCTCTTGTGCTACCCCATGCATCGCTACAGGCCTGGGGAAGTGTGTCTGGAGAGCTGCCTGGTGGAAAAGGACCTGGGGGTTCTCATTGACAAGCGGCTGAACATGAGCCAGCAGCGTGCCCAGGTGGCCAAGAAAGCCCACAGCATCCTGGCTTGTATTAGAAA
Organism: Alca torda; assembly: GCA_008658365.1. Classification (NCBI taxonomy): domain Eukaryota; kingdom Metazoa; phylum Chordata; class Aves; order Charadriiformes; family Alcidae; genus Alca; species Alca torda. The sequence goes on from CM018079.1 coordinate 76,280,387, forward strand.
TAGTGTGACCAGCAGAAGCAGGGAGGTGATTGTCCCCCCGTACTCAGCACTGGGGACGCCACACCTTGAGTATTGTGTCCAGTTCTGGGCACCTCAATACCAGAGAGATATGGAGGTGCTGGAGCGAGGGCAGAGGAGGGCAACGAAACTGGTGAAGGGCCTGGAGAATAAACCTTATGAGGAACGATTGAAGGAGCTGGGACTGTTTAGTTTGAGGAAGAGGAGGCTGAGGGGAGACCTCATCACTCTCCACAACTACTTGAAAGGACATTGTAGAGAGGTTGGTGCTGGTCTCTTCTCACACGTAATTAGCGATAGAACAAGAGGGAATGGGTTCAAGCTGCAGCAGGGTAGGTTTAGACTGGACATTAGGAAAAAATTCTTCAGAGAAAGAGTGGTCAGACACTGGAATAGGCGTCCCAGGGAGGTGGTGGAGTCACCATCCCTGAATGTGTTTCAGACTCGTTTAGATGTGGTGTTGGGGGACATGGTGTAGGGGAGAACTTTGTAGAGTGGGGTTAATGGTTGGACTCGATGATCCCAAGGGTCTCTTCCAACCTAAATGATTCTGTGATTCTGTGATTCAGGTAGTTCTTTTCGCTTTTGTGGGTGTGAAAAGAAAGAGGAATACTAACCCAAAATGTAGTGTACATGGAATGTCTTAGGAATTACTTGAGGTGGGATGCCTAGAAGTATTGCCATTTCTCAGTGTTATGCCAGGTGTTGCTTTTGATCTATGCCTTGCAACTAGAGGCTCCCCAGGTAAGAAAGGTGGGGTGATCTTTAGATCGGTTTGTTTACTTGCTTTGAAAGTAGCTTTTTATCTAGGTACTTAGCCCTCTGCTGTTACTCAAGAAACTGTCATTGAAATCGGGAGTTTTAGCTGACTACAGATTACCATGATTGAGTCAGTCTGAACTTTGCATTTTTAGATAAAATAATTTTAACCTGAACTTTTCTCTAAAAAAGTCTCTAAATGTAATAAGTGATTTTAAGAGCAAAAGGGTCTTTTTAAACCTTAAATGTCTTCAAGAAAAAAATAGTGTAAAATTGCCGTCACGATATGGTGCTAAAACAGCTTCGGGGCACCTCTGCCTGCATACTTTCCTGCAAATGCGCGCTTCCCTGTTTTATACGGAACCATAGCATTGTTTCCAGATTTTTTACAAATAATATAATACAAATAAGCTCTACAAATAAGCTCTACAAGCCGTAGACAGGTATGATGTATTTCAAAAGGATAATTGAGTTAAAATGGTATAAACTGGCGTGCCGTGCACGGCTTTCCTCAGTGACCCGTTGAGGACATTTTGTGGCTTGGGATGAAGAAGGATTTCAGTGGGACCAAAGAGCCGCTGTAGCTGCCAGAGAGCTGCGCAGGGGCTCCTCCAGTCTTTGACCGGGTTGTGTAAATCCAGTCTGATCCGCTTACCCTTTAGATGTATGGGCCCACCTCTAAAATATGATATGAATAATTATATTTATGTGGGCCCTGGCCCAACAGTGAGAAGCGGGGGTGAGTCAGCTTGTCGAAACGTGCAGATGTGAATAGTAACGTGCAAGAACATGAATGTTTCTGTGTGTTTTTCACGCAAAACTGTGAACTCTTGCCGTATTCCCAGGAGACCTGAGGGTTTTGTTCATTTTGGTTTTGAATGTAGAATCACTTAATGGGCATCCTGCGCAGGTTGTACCATTGTTGTGAAAATGAGAGCCGGCCTTTGTAACCTCCTCCCTTCTTTATTAGGTTATCTCTGGCCTGGATGATCCTCTCCCGAGTAACCTCTACTTATCTGTACCAATGGGAGGGGAGCAATCCTATTTCGTCCCCTCGGGGCACCTCGGCATTTGTGAATGGTTAACTCTGATCTCAGATAACTGGTTGCGTTCTTGCGGGAAGCCCAAGCCAATGACATTATTTTAACCTTTTGCCTACATAACTTGTCCCATAACAACGATGATTCCCTCTGCTCTATCTACCTTGAAGGCCGAGTAAAACGTTGGGGTGTATTCCCAGCAAATACACAACACTTGTTTCATGCAATGGACATACACGTGTTACCTGCAAAACGCTGTCTTCCCCGACACGTTATTCTGCGGTCTTTGCTGCTTAAGAAGCTGCTAAGAAGACCGCTTTAAATAGTTTTGCAGTTTATGGATGGGTACATGTTGCTCCAACACGCAGTGTCACAACGGGGTTGGCAGAGAAAGAGAGTATGGGCCCGAATTGCTACAAGACTCTGACGAAATGCTGTGGAAAAAGCAGTTTTGCAAGTCAGGCAGAGGTGAGTGTCAGGCACGGCGCCGGGAGTGTGGAGAGGACAAGTCCAGGCCCCAGGAAACTCAATCCGCTGGAGCCTCAGAAGGCATAAAGGTCATAAAGTCTGCCTGGAGTGTGGGAAGCCATGCCCTGCCCCTCTTGCCCATGGTGCTGGTGACCCCGAGAAAGGAGCCCAGCTCAGCCTGGTTGTGCAGATTTAATGTGATCTGCAAGGTGAGGATGCACCTTAGATATCTTTTGCTGGTTGGTGTGTTTGAAATATGGCTTGCGTCCATGCCAAGCTTCACGGACCTGACCTTGTCTTCTCACAGGTGGGTTGGATGGTCTCATCCAAAACTGATGGATTGTCGAGGGAAGGGCACCTGCAATATAGACTCATAGATTCATAGAATGGTTTGGGTTGGAAGGGACCTTAGAGATCATCTAGTTCCACCCCCCTGCCCTGGGCAGGGACACCTCCCACCAGACCAAGTTGCTCCAAGCCCCATCCAGCCTGGCCTTGAACACCTCCAGGGATGGGGCAGCCACAGCTTCTCTGGGCAGCCTGGGCCAGGGGCTCACCACCCTCACAGTGAAGAATTTCTTCCTAAGATCTCATCTAAATCTCCCCTCTTTCAGCATAAAACCATTCCCCCTCATCCTATGGCTCCCCTCCCTGATCCAGAGTCCCTCCCCATCTCTCCTGGAGCCCCTTTAGGGACTGGAAGGGGCTCTAAGGTCTCCCCGGAGCCTTCTCTTCTCCAGGCTGAACCCCCCCCAACTCTCTCAGCCTGTCCTCACAGCAGAGGGGCTCCAGCCCTCTTGGCTACTGCACACATATGGCCATAGGGATGCAGCCATAGAGTTTGCAGGGAAATTTCCCAGGCAGTTTGCCTGCACAGCTTCCTGCAGGGATGACTCTCGGGCATGTAGCCCAAGCCTGTGGTTTGGTGAAGCACCATGCCATCAAGGTGTGCTTGGACGGGTGTAGGGCATGGCGAGGTAGAGGGCCATCAGATGGCACTCAGGAATCTGCAGTGGGGTTCCTGTGGCAATGGCACCGGTACTGCTGGTGGAAAAATAATGTTAAAATCTGTCCATTTTTTTGCAGCACTGGAAAGCAAGAGAAGATGATGTACTGTCCAGGCTAAAGCAGTTGTTTGCAGACTGCAGTGGTGTTAATAACATTTTTTTGGGGTTAGTGAGAATGTGAGAAAATTGGAGAGATGGAAGTTTTGTCTTCGGGTTTGTTTTTTTTTCTGAAACAGAGATCCCACAAATCCACACTATCTTGGAAGAAAACACTCCTTTTTCCTTTCGGCCTATTTTAAAATTAAATTTAGTTTGAAAGGGTAGTTTGAAATGACAGGCTGAACTTTTGTATTGAAAACGTCAAAAGGAAAAGAGAAAATGTAGTGGTGAGCAAATGGTGAGCTGGAGGCCTGAAACTGTTGAAATTGATGCAAATTTATGACTAGTTTTACTGAGCTGCAGGAAAAAACACAATGACCTACAGATCATGGGTTTGAAATCTCTGTGTACCAAGCCAGGAATTAAACCAGTAATTGTTCAGGCAAAACTATTTTCAGCATGAAGGCTGTTGCCTTCAAGGAATACTGCTGTTCTGCTTACCAATCTTAAGATTTACGTTCAGTCTTCTCCTTTCCTCCCACTTAGCCTGAGGGCCAGTAAGACAGTTGAGTGAAACAGATACTTAAAAAGAAAATAGGAAGGTAATGTCTCCTCATGTAAGGCAGTCAAGCTGTGAAATGTTCTGCCATAGGTGACTGAATTGTTGTTATTAATTACCGTAGGGCCTAGAGGGTTGCCCTGGGACCAGGTGCACACACCAAGGAGCTCAGTCTGGGTCAAAGGCTAAAGGTGTTTTGGCAGGGTAGAAGGAAACCGAGAAGCTGTAGTACGGCTTAATAGATGGTGGTCCCAACAGACCTTTTCTAAAGGTCTTTCTGAAGGTCTTCTTAGTGTAGTAGTGCGTTAAGAAGGCCTTGAGATGGAAGGAAGTGGGGAAAATATGGAAGCATCTCAGGAAGGCAGTGACTAAGTGTGGATGTCAGGAGCTGGGAGAGCCTTTCAGGGCTGCACTGGGAGGGGAGAACGGCAGGTTTAGGACCAGGGCGAGGGGAGGAGATGGGAGCAGGTGTGAGCTACGTCCATCACTCAGGTGGGACAGGGTCACCAGTGCAAGTGAGGAGTTAAAGAGTGGTGTAAGAGGGAGCAAAGGCTTTTAAGGAGCAGCTGGTCCTGTACCAAGCAGGTGCTGGGAGTGAGCCCAGGAGCGCGATACCTAGCTGAGATACTGGGCCCCAGCACAAGGCTGTCTCAGGACTGCTTGCCCAGAAGAACTGTGTCTGCAGCTAGTGGCTCCCCTTGGGATTATTTTGAGGGAAGCACTGCTGCTTGCTCCGAAAGGATGCTGAGGTATTTTCAGGGACCTGAATGCTCTTTTCCCCCTCTTGTTTATGCAATAAGCTCTGGCTGATGGAGTTTGGGTTTTGCTTGGTTTTGGGGGGAGTGGTGGGATTGTTGGGATTTTCTCTTTTTTTTTTTTTTTTTTTTTTTTTTTTTATCTGTTGTAGTATTGGTGGCATTTGTTGTCCTAGGCTGGAAGCAAGATCAGTCCCTGTGAAGGTGAAAAAATTGTGATCTGGTGATGTGGGAGGATAAAAGGACAGTTGTGGGGAAATGAATACGGTTAAATTTTCTTGGATGAAACCAGTAACATCTTGTTCCCTTTGTGGAAAGGCATAATATTAGAGGCTGGGGGCAAACTGAGGGAGGTGGCGTCTCTTAAAGAGGAGAGAACACTGTTGCGATGAGGAAGACCATCCTTCCTACAGGATTTTTCTCGGAGATGATCCACAGCATCAATCCAGGCGACAGGTGTGGAGGAAGCAGTAGGACTGGGTTAGGTGGAGAAAAGGGAAGGGGAAAGGAATCAGAAGCAGAAGAGGATATGGAAAGCAGAGAAATAGCACCATGCTAATGGATAAAAAAGATGAAGCCAAGAAAAAAGGGCCAAAGTGTAATCATTGTTCACAAACCAGATCTCACAGAAGGAAGGAGTGTTTCAGGAAAAAGCTTTGGGAGTTGGTGGCAAAAGACCAGCTGCTACACATTAGATGAGAAACTGGAGAGGAATTGTTTGCAAAGGACATCTTAATTCAACATCCTTCTTTTTAATGGAAGGAAAAAGGTCTGTGAATTCAAAGAATGAGTGACGATGATAAAGCATACAACTGAGGGATGGGGTGGTTCCTCGAGCAGAAAAAGGAATTGCCGTGGATATTCGTGATAAATTGAGAAGGCAGAGGAAGAAAAGTCTTGAGTCAGAAGGCCGGTGGGAAAGAGCTAGGTGAAGTGCAGGTAATAACGCAGCAGAGAAGGGAACGTACAGGCCTACCTGAGGATGGTGGAGATAGTGGGGATTGCAAGCAGCAGCAATACAGCAGAGACTACCCACCTCCTTAAGTCTCTTCTCCTCGCTTTCTTGGGTTGGATCCAAGACGAGAAGTGTGAGAAAAATTAGATACTGTACTGGATTTTCAAGTCAGGGTGTATTTGTCATTGTAAGTCTAGCTGCAGTGCTTGAAGGCAGAAGCCATGACTGTGATTAAGCATCCCTTTCTTTCTTGACTCGCTTTCCGACGCCGTGATCCTCTTTCAGCCAAAGTGGGCTGGGTCTTGGCATCATTTGGGGTCACTTTGGACTTTAGCAGTAAACAAAACAATGTCTGGTCTCCGTTTTGACCTCATGGTCCGTAGTATAGTTTTAGTGCCTCTTAAGTTTTTCCTGCTCACTTGTGACTCCTGAACAGGACAGATGTTTTCCCTTTGTCTCTCTGAAACCATCCTCCTACGACTGTTTAGGGAATAAAATAAATGTGTAGATGCTAGCTGTGAGATAAAATATACCTGTGGTGACATGTAAGAGAGCCCTAGTGTTGAGTATACATACACTGACATGTTACACTCGGCTTTCTTTGGAGCCAAAGTAAACAAATAGGATTATGCAGTAAATTAGAATTAGTTTTGCAAGAATACCCGTATAACCATTCCATAAACTAACCTAACAGTGCAAAATAGATGCGGAGAATGATAATAACCTAGCAATCCCTTTCCCTTCTCTTTCCCAACCTCTCTTGAGATGAAATCTGATTTAATAAAAGAGTATCTGCTAACACATGACAGCTCAACGTCTGAACACCTTTGTGTGAGTTCTCTGCTATTGGTATACGATGTGATGCCAACCTAGGTATTCCTAAAGACTTTTAGTAATATCCACCAAGGGGAGTTGTACAGATTTATCAAATGAAACCGATCTGAAAGCTATTTTAGTCTAATGAACCCGAGTTCTTTGTGCAGACAAACTTTCGGTTTTCATGCAGCAGCACGTCTGTTTGCACCACGCTATGTCAAAATGCTTTGACAGTACCAACACATGTAAGCATAACATTGTCACACCCAAGCGACTACAAAGCCGGTCAATAAATTGGGAAAGGCGATCCTTTTGGAAGACCAGAGTAAATAAGTGGTATTTCTGTGGACTGTGATACCAGTTGATCGCAGTACCTCAGCACTGTTAGGTAGTACCAGCACAGTGGTCTGCGAAGGACAACTTGGTTGTTACTCGATTTTAGGGAAGGGGAAAACCGATACTGAGTGAATAGGTCAGGAGCTGACACTAGGTTTCGAGGTCATATCGGAATTTCTGTCTCTTTATAGTGTGTTAAGCTACTTGGCAGTATCTAAATCTGGCATTAGATGCAAGCAAAGTTGACAGTTGCCCAAAGGTAGACTGAAGTGGGTGGAAAAATGATGTCCTGAAGAGGGAGTCGTGTGGGGAAGGGGGACCAGGCGGACAGACCTTCTAAATCTCAGGTTATGCCAGCAGTGAGGTGAGGGGATTTATGGGCTGCAGGTTGGCCAGTTTTCCCTCCTCCCTTCTCCCCACGTCAGCATGTCTATACGTGTGTATATATATATATATATACACACACATATATATGTATTTTGCATGTGATGAGGAGGGGAACAAGAATAGGCTGAATACTGTGGACGTATAAGCCTGCAAAGAGCTGCACTAGACCGTGACCTCCTGCTCCTGGGATCAGGGAGCTCACTTCGCTTTAGTACCGTGATCCTCTCCGAGGCAGCAGTGTCTGTCAGAGCCCTCCTGCCCCTGCTGTCCCGTTGAATTTTGGCCCTTCCAGAAGGGGAGAGGAAGACGTGCTGTTCTGCTTCGTCCTCAGAGCAAGCACAGTTCAGCCTTGCCCAGGCTGCTGGGAAACGCTGAGCGCTCGGGACCAACGGTTGGTACCACGGGGCTGTCAGAGCAAAGTCAAATCTCTGGCTATGTGTAAGAAGGAAAGACAAACCCTTGGACTTGCAACACTGGGCTTTGGCACTGTATTTAGGGGTAATAGTTAGACCACAGACTTAAGCAGGCAGAAAAATCCATGACTCAGACAACCTTAGTTAGCGGAGCTCAGAGGAAATAAACCACCCTTCGAGGCACTGCCTTTGGGAACGTTTGTAATGGCTTATTCTGCACGTTTCAAAAGACAGGCAAGGCATTTAAATGGAGTATTTGTTTTCTGAGGACATTCAGGATCAGAGAGAAGTCATGAAGCAGTAAAGCAACTTAATGAACAAAATATTCCTAGCTGGTAGGCAATATAATATAAAAGCACATCACCCTGTGTAACAAAAAAGTTGTCGATAACTGGTCGACTTCAGAACTTTAGCATTATTCTTGCAACAGAAAAAGTCCCTTTTAACACAAACAGATTTCAGGACAATGTAAACAGGTTTCGTGACAGCAGTAGGTGAGGAATAGAGGCAACTTCCCCTGGTACCCTGAGAATGTTATAACAACGTGCCCAAGATGCAAAAGTTCATGTCTTTGGAAGCGGTCCATGCCTCACTTTATCTTTCATTGTTTGATCAATGCCTTCCATTGATAAATCCGTGCCACCCTACTGCAGAGTGGATCAGGAGAGCCAGGTATCCCATGCCAGCTGAACGCTGCTGACTAGAGAGTGGTGTGGCCATCCACCCTTTCCACTCGCTGTCCTGGAGCTGATGGCAGAAGCATTTGAAAAACCTACATGATGGATTTGATGACCTGGATGAAGTATAGTAGAGGATGTAAATGCATAAAATCCATAGATTCTGATGATTCTGTAACAAGAGAGAGTGGCTTACAGATAAAACATATAGCGAATCAGAAGTGTGCTGGAGGCGTTGCACCAGCAAGTCTCCTCAAAGCCTGTAAGATGTTCTCCATGAGGTCAGGGCCGTAGGTGAGAGTAACCCCCCTGATCAGCAGGGGGAGGAGCGCTGCGGGGCTTCAGGTCATGGAGGCGAAACTTGTTCCTTGTTCAAGTCTTTCCGAGCTGCAGGAGCTCTCTTGTCCTTTCTGCAGACTCTCTTCCTTCCAATGGCTGGAGGGACAAGGTGAGATCAAGCAGCTGGCGGCTGTAAATGGCTTCTGTGAGCCAAGGTAGGTAGACTTTGCACCCCACGGCTTGCCAAGGAGATGCTCGGTAGCTGTGAATTAACTACGTTTGGGGTCGAAATGAACTCTCTCTCTTCGGTTCTCCAAGCCAAAGTGTGACCGCTTCAGCATTTCTGTAGCAGCCGCAAGTGATCCTAGAGACAGCTGGGTAAAACTGTGATGATGAAACTGCCTATAGGTTGCTAAGTATAGACACAGCGCAGACAAAAGGCTTCAAAGCAATGCCTAAATGTCTCCCAGTCATGCCTAACCTTCGGTGACTGAAACCCCTGCCACCTTCCCTGCCGTACGTGTGTATGGCAATTGTCGTGCCCTCCCAAGCTCGGAACAAAAATAACTCGGAGGCGAACGGTCTCTATGTGTTAATTTGAAATTCTTTTCTCTACACCTGCTGCTGTAAAAGCTGCACTTCAATCACGTAAATCACACCAGCAAATCTTTTAAGGAAGTCAATTTTCTAGAACAAGTGGCTATTCCGCCACTTGCGGGGAGGTGGGTTACTTGAAATCCAGAGCTAAGATCCAGTTTAAGTTGTTGGTGGGAGAAAGGGAGCGAGGGCAATGCCGGGTGTGAGACAGGCTTGATCAGACCTGGATTCAGATCAGAGAGCGGCGTCGGAGCCCCGGTGGCAGTGCCCGATGGTGGTGCCCGCAGCTTTCCAGGGCGATATCGGGAAGGCGCGCACTCCGGCTCGGCACGGCTGGAGCAGGCTGACACCACTGTGCTGGAAATAGCAGGGCACGGATCAGCCGAGGACACGCGGCTGCTTGTCCACCCAACGCAGCAGAGCAGCTGACGGGGAGTTCGTGGCATCCACGCGTCCCATGGCAGCGTGAAAGAGGAGGGGACAGGACCTGAGCTAGCCCAAAAAGTTAACTTGTCATAACTTCTTACAGAAATCGGACTTAGCAAACCTTAGGCTGCTGCCATCTGATGCAAGGTGATTTTTGGTTCACTAGCAGGAGTTGTGAAACGGGATTTGTGGTTGTGAAACCACAACAATATCTATACAGCCTAATATCTAGGGTGGTGACGAGCTGGTGTTATGAAAAACCTTTTGAACGCTTTGTATGGAAACAAAGATGGGATCGGCGCAGAGCCAGCGCTCTTGCAACTGCCGGGGCTGCTTCTCCACAGCCACCAGTCCTTGCTGGGCGCAGGGGGGGCCTGGGTAGGGATGGAGGATGCTCCTTGGGTGTCCCAGGTGAAGCAAAGCCGGCCAAATGCTCCGCTTCAGGCAGCGTTTCACAGCTGCGCAGGCTCTGCTTTATAATTGCCTGCGATTTCCAGGATCAGACGCTGGCCTGTGTTCTTGCTGACTTCGTGACTGCAATAATTCACCACCAGCAGCAGCAGCCCTGGGAGCTCCCTGTATTGCGGCCGCAAGAGCAGCACGGTTCTACACGCCATCCGCGTTTTAACTACCAATGTGTGCGGAACTGAGTGCACAGAGACCTGGGTGTCACATACGAGTACGTGATGCATGAAATGCCACTGCGGATCAAGGATGCAGTGCGGGCAGGCGGAAGAAAAAGCAGGTGGAGCCTCTTTGTAACACCTGAACTTACTTCGTCTTTACATACATATATGTGTATATATATGTAGCTGCTGACCCAGGGAGAAGGGAGAACCATCCAACCTGCAGCCCATAAATCCCCTCACCTGAGATTTGGAGGGTCTCCCTGCCTGATCCCCCCTTCCCCACCCGACTCTTTCTTCAGGACATCATTTTTCCTCCCACATCTGTCTACCAGAAGGTTTGAATGCTGGCAAATAACTCATGAGGGTGGCAGAGCCCTGGCACAGGCTGCCCAGAGAGGTGGTGGAGTCTCCGTCTCTGGAGACATTAAAACACTCCTGGACATGTTCCTGTGCCACCTGCTCTGGGTGACCCTGCTCTGGCAGGGGGTTGGACTGGATGATCTCCAGAGGTCCCCTCCAACCCCCGCCATTCTGTGATCGTGTGATTTTTAAAGGACAGTCATCTCTATGACCTCCATTATGTGAACCAAGCATCGCTCATTCAAATGGCAAATCAGCAGCACGATTTTGAATTAAATATTGAGCGACTTTGTGGAAAACAAAGTCCAAAAGCACGTAAGAGGCGCGGGGCATGTGCGGTGTGTGGGGTGCGCTTGTCTGCATGGGCATGCCTGTGCTGGGGATGGAGGGGGGGGGGGACGAGGAGCAGGCTTCATTGGATGTGAATAATGGGCTTGGTTTCCAAGCTTTTCATCACGAAGCCTCTTCCAGACTGCAAACTTTCCTGTTCTTCCTGTCTAAAAGCAGATTTCATGGCAAAACAATTCCAAGACTTTGGCTGTCATCCAGGCATACTTGGAGCTGTAGTATTTCAGCTGATCAGCAGGCTCCTTTAATTTTTCTGTCATGCAGCCAAGATCTTGCTGTATAAAGATAATCCCCAGTTCAGCTTTACCGTCTGAAATTGCTTTTCCTTAGGAAGGAGTGCCGAAGGAAAAATAGTGCTTGGCCTTAGCGAAACTGGGTTTTCTGTAGACTACTAAAGGATATTACAGAAATATCTGTCTGATTTTTTATATCTATCTATCTATCTATCTGTCTATCTATCTATCTATCTCAGCTATATATATGTGTGTGTATATATATATATATATATAAGCTATATATATGTGTGTATATATATATGACTCAATAGGAGTTTAACAAACTGATAATAAGTTCTGCCTAAAACCAGCGGGTGACTGATATTTCCATAAGTTTCTGTAGGCAGCGGGTGGGGAGACTCTTCTTTGTAAAGGGTCGAGTCGTTTTTAAAAATTCTTGTTTATTAAACCATAGATTATGATACATCTTCATTGTAAGCAATAATAATGCGGGCTTGTGGGACGAAATGTCATGTCACGGCAAGCCCTGTGAAATGATGGTGCAAACTGTGCTGTCGCTGCTGCGCCTTTTTGGCCCAGTCTGCGTGTGGCTTGGATCGTTTTGTGTTTAGAGGGCAGGATCCACAAACCCTTATTGATAAAAATAACCAGACTGCAGGCAACAGGGTTGGTCCTCGTAAGCTATTTTGTCTGCAAGAGCAGGATGCACATACCCTGAAATTACAGCAGATTAGTTGGTTGGTAATGAGTTAGAAACTTTGTTAAAAGTACATGTTATAGCAGCTTTCCAGTGTCTAAAGGGGGCCTACATGAAAGATGGAGGGGACTTTTTACAAGGGCACGTAGTAATAGGACGAGGGGTAATGGCTTCAACCAGAAAGAGGGGAGATTTAGGTTGGATATCAGGGAGAAATTCTTTGCTGTGAGGGTGGTGAGCCCCTGGCCCAGGTTGCCCAGAGAAGCTGTGGCTGCCCCATCCCTGGAGGGGTTCAAGGCCAGGTTGGACAGGGCTTGGAGCAACCTGGTCTGGTGGGAGGTGTCCCTGCCCAGGGCAGGGGGTTGGAACTGTATGGTCTTTAAGGTCCCTTCCAACCCAAATTATTCTGTGATTCTATGAATTTATTCGGGTCTTCTTAATTTGTTTTTTGGATTCATGGAGCTCAGCTCCCTTGTTCTTCACCATCAGAAGCTGGGGAGGGGATGAGGTGGTGAGCACAGCCCTGCGGGGCTGAGTGCTGGGGGCTGCGCTGACGCAGAAGCTCTCTGGGCTTAGACGGGGAGAGCTGCTCCTGCTGCTACACCTCGACGGCGCTGGGCAGATGTTACACGTTTGCAGTGCAAACAGAAAATTCCCAATATTTTATCTTTTTTTTTTTTTTTTGGATGGGTGGTGGCGGGAGGGGAGTTCATGTCACTAAACCAAACAATAGTATGAAAAGATTTAAAATCACTTTTTTTCCTGGATGTGGATTTAACCTCTCCTCTAACTACACTGCTCAGAATCTCACCTTGTGTGTCTGTTCTGCTCACCGATTATTTTGCAAGGCCTTGGGTTTTGTCAGTGCAAGTTGCTTCCAGAAAGCAATAATAATTGAACAGCTGCAGTTGTCCGCATTACAGACATCTATATTAGCTGGTGTTGACAACTACTTTATTGTACAAACTCCTATATAGTGTCTGTCCTTTTCAACGAGTGGCTGTGGGGACACTGCTTTGCCTTCACCAGGGTGGCATTATTTTCTGGAAAGCGGTAAAGTTGAAATGTGTCCGTGTCCAAAACTCCTTTGGGCTATCTTTTTTATAACCCTGGGATTACTGCACGCTTGCACTAATGTCTCCTGATGGATTGTACCGAAATGGCCCTATCAATGACATTCAGAAGATACATCTTTTTTTGTTGTTTTAATTTTTTTTTCCATCTGGCCATAACTGCGTCACATTCAAAAGAGGGTTGCTGGCTTTCCAGTGACAGCACGGTCCCCACCACACACACTCGACTGGGTGAAATTTCTGCCCCTACTGTTAACCAGTGTTGTTACTTCGCAGATTTTTGTAAACAGCAAACGTTGGGCATGCGAGGAGCTGCCAACAGCTGCACTGCAGTAACTTGGAGGGATTTTTACCATCTCCTGAAGAATATGGATTTTCAGTCCATGATCTTCTCTTTATTCATTGGGCAGTTTGTGTGTTGTGTTTTGTTTTTTTTAAAAAAAATAATATTTCTGTTCAAACTGAACGTGACTCCTATTCTGCTTGTGAGAAAACCAGCTCAGGAAGCAGCGCTGTGTGCATAAACAAAGTTTACATTCACTTTTACTTCACATCCTGCGGGGCCGCATTTGGCTTCCTTCCCTCTTTCCTGCCCACCCTCCCCCCAACATTTTTCAGGTAAATCTCAAATCTGACATTTTTTTTTTTTTTCCCAGGATCCTGTTGTTCCCGTCATAATCTCCGCTGTTCTTCCTGCGCGCAGCCTCATAACGTCTCAAGCCTGTTCCAGCGGTGGGACACCTGTCCAGGGGATGCTACCTGAAGGTCTGGAGAACCTCCTATCACACAAGCGATACCCAAGTTTTTACCCAAACCTTGCATCTAGGAGTCCTTTTACTACTGTTTTCACCTGGGATTTACATGGTCTCCACTACATCTTCTTGCAGCACTGTGTCATTTTCAGTCGGTCGTTAAAGGAAAATGCTGCTTATTTAACTCTGCCTCCTGTAATTTACTCTTCCTGAAATTCCAGAAGGTCTTCATGTTGACCAAGAGGTTTGTCCATAGTGGATCAGCGTAGGATGGAGGCTTTACCCTGGAAACGGGCCAATTTGAACAAGTTTCTAACGTATCTCAGGGTGTTCAAATGAGCTTAAATTCACTTCAAAAATAAAAAATAAAAAAAAAATCAGCACAAGTGACACCCCCCACCTCCAAATTTACCAGAAAAAAATAATTTATGAAAGGATAAAAATGAAATGTCACCACTAGAACTTCAGGTTTCTGATCATCAGTTTGAAGAGATAATAATTCCTGGAGCTCAGTGCTGTTATCCTGGGCGTTTGTAGTCACAAGGGGGAATCTGAGATTGAACTTCAAAATCTGCATCTCTTCACACAATTATCATTAACTCCTGAGAGATTTTCTGGAATTATGCCATCGCATCTGACAGATCCTAACACTAGTTCTTATTTTGACAGCTCGAAGGAGCCCCTGATCTTCTCTTCCCTGGCAGTGTGCAAACAGAAAGCAGAAAAGAGGGTCCCTCCCCTCCTCAGATAAACTCTGACCTAATTCGGGCTAATCCTGGGAAGGGCAAGTGCCGCCGAAAGCTGCCGGGGAGCTTCGGGAGGAAGAGGACACAGAAGAGCTTTGTGTGAGGGTCCGACGTAAGTCAAAGCTTAGCCACGTATTAGCTCAGCGTTGATGACATTAGCCGCTCTACGCTCAGTCCCAGCTTCATTCCTTCAGATGTTTTATTGTTATGGTTTGGGTCTTTTTGATGGAGAAAGATCAGCTAAAACATCGCCTTCAACACGTAATTCTGCTTAACGGAGCCAAAACCACCCAGAGCGCAAACTCGTGTCCTACCCGTAGTTTCTGCCTGAACATGGATATTGTAGACCTTTTTCTTGACTGTTAGAGAATCTTTTTTGCTTCCTTTTGTTACGATCACCGTACAGAGGTGAATGAGCACATTTTGTGCTCTGGCTCCGACTATACTGTGGGAATCCTGAAAGGTTACAGAGGGCACAAAGGTCCAAGTATCCTTTTAGATATAAGAGGTCTCAACCTGATGTATTAGTCAGTAGGAAAAACCCAAGGGTTAAGTTCATGACTTCACCCCTCACTTGAACGTGAGACCCACTGGCTTTGACGCTGAGTCGACAGCGTGATTCAAGTTGTTTCTACATCGTTTCTGAGGACATCTGCAAGAAAAGAAATTCAGGAGTTTGTCGAGCTGTGAGCAACAAGAGAGTAAAAAACGTCAATGCTATGTTTGCAACAGGAAGGCTAGTTTTTACTGACTCCTCTTGCAATAATCTTAGATATTGCAATAATCTTAGATATTAGAGGAGAGCCACGAAGACGATCCGAGGGCTGGAGCCCCTCTCCTATGAGGACAGGCTGAGAGAGTTGGGGGTGTTCAGCCTGGAGAAGAGAAGGCTCCGGGGAGACCTTAGAGCCCCTTCCAGTACCTGAAGGGGGCCTACAGGAAAGCTGGGGAGGGGCTGTTTGCAAGGGCATGTAGCGACAGGACGAGGGGCAATGGTTTAAACTAGAGCAGGGCAGGTTTAGATGAGACATTAGGAAGAAGTTCTTTACACTGAGGGTGGTGAGACACTGGCCCAGGTTGCCCAGAGAGGTGGTGGAGGCCCCATCCCTGGAGACATTCAAGGCCAGGCTGGGTGAGGCTCTGAGCAACCTGATCTAGTTGAAGATGTCCCTGCTGACTGCAGGGGGGTTGGACTAGATGGCCTTTAGAGGTCCCTTCCAACCCAACACATTCTGTGATTCTATATCGAAGACAACTTATACAATGAAAAAGGTGGAAGCTGACAGTTACAAAGTACACTAGAGTACTGACAATATTCTGCTTTGAAAATTGTTTTATCCCTTTTTGTGTTCTTTAAGAAAAATACTTGATATTGGGAAATGTGCGAAAGAGAACGTACAGAGAATGGGTAGGTGGTTTGGGTGTTGTTTTTAGCTAGTACTCAAGAAGTGACTTTAGCACCAAAGGGAGTTACGAAAATATCAGCTGCAGCAGTCCATCCCGAGCGGAGCAGCACAGCCAAGTCTGGGGAAAGAGTGCTTTGCCATGGCACTTACCAACCAGCATGGACATGGCGAGACTCCTTATTTTTCTGGGTGCAATAAACCGTGCCAGCTCTTTCCAGTGTCGCTGTGTTGACACCAGGGACCCTTGCCAAACTATCTTGATACAGGATTGTATCTTTTGCCACCTCTCCCTGAATTACATCAGGGAAGTTTTGCAACATAGATCTGATCTGTCTAATTTGAAATAGAAGTAAAGATCCTTTGGTTTTCAGGCTTAGTCTCTAACGAGTAGGCACTGCAGTAACAGAGAAGAAATATATACTTTTATCTTGCCACTTTTCATCGAAATCTTACTAGTAGGCATAGAGCCAGAAATATTTCAGGGTTTCGCTCTTATTCTTGGTAGTCGTTTTGCTGTGTGAGCAAATCAGCGTGCTTCTCTTTGCCCTTCTTTCTCAATCTGTGAAATGCAGATAACGCTGCTCTGAGATTTGAGGTGGCTGGGCAATGCCATTGCTGGCCAAATCCCTGGGGCAGTTTCAGAAACCTAAAGGAGTCAGCATCACTGTGACTTAGTTGGGAGAGGGCCTGGTTTGGTCTGGGTACGTGTCAGCAGAAAAATTGACCTTGGGAGGGTAAGGCTGAAACTGTGACTTTTCTTCTAGTGACGATAACGCCGTGAAATAGGAGGAAAAATGTGCATTGTTAAAGGAGACGTGCTTTTGATGTAATCAAAGATGTGCCTTGTGGTTGGTTCTGTGTAGATCTGGAAGGAAATTAGGAAATGTGGTTGTGAAAGAAAAAAGGACGTTGACCAAGCACTAGGAGACGATTACCCTCTTTTCTGTAAGAAAACAGGAATTGACTGTTTTCTTTAATGATTGGAAATAAGATATATTCAACTTCAAAGGGAGTTCTTGAAAGGCTGGCTCAGTTATACCAGCCTCTCCTCAGTCACACGCCAGCTTGCCCTCTGGGCACCCTGTAAAGTTGTCCGTGGTTTGTTTATAGCCCCACCACCTCCCGTCTTAGACTGGGAGGAGATGCTGGGAAGACAGACTCACCTGCAGGCAGCACCTGCACTGTGGGAAATTGTCTTTCTGCCAGAGTGGAGGCTTTTAAGCTCCCGTGGTATTGCCCTCGTTCCTCTCTGCTTCGAGGGGAAGAGATCTGAATGACTCCACTTCAGGTTAGATGCAGATTGTATCTTTTTTCAAAACTACCCTGGCAGCAAAAGGAGATCAGACAAAATACCTGCAGAAGACATTTAACATACTGTAGGGCTTCCGTCTAATGTGACACGTTACCTGAAAAGTAAGATCTCAGAGAGCATTTATTGGAGTGATAGGAGGCTGGTGTCCTCACAAGTACTTGTTTCTGGCTCTCCATTCCCCACTCAAGCCTTGCAAGGGCTCCATTCCAGGGCTTTCCCTGCGTTGCCACTGGCTGATGTAGCTGGATACTCAGTTTCTCTCTGAACAGTGCTTGGGGTAGGAAGTAGTCATCAGAGAACCAATGCATACAAGGAGTGAAATTATAGCTGAAAATTGTCTCCTTTCAGTTTCAAGCCATCAGGATTTGCAGGCTCCCATTGACCACAGCTGGCTAGCTGCACAGTCCCCAGGAAGTTTCTTAACACACCAGACACTTGTGCTGACACAGAATGGGTCAGGACTTCCTCTTCTCTCTTACTGCATCGCATGTGTAAGAGGCTGGTGATCCATTGCACCATGCAGGGCTCAGCACTGGGGCCAGTTCTCTTTAATATCTTTATCAATGACCTAGGTGAGATCGAGTGCACCCTCAGGAAGTTCACAAATGACACCAAGTTGGGTGGGGGTGTTGATCTGCTGGAGGGTAGGAAGGCTCTACAGAGGGATCTGGACAGGCTGGATCAATGGGCTGAGGCCAATGGTGTGAGGTTCAACAAGGCCAAGTGCCGGGTCCTGCATTGGGTCACAACAACCCCATGAACGCTACAGGCTTGGGGCAGAGCGGCTGGAGAGCTGCCTGGTGGAAAAGGACCTGGGGGCGTTGGCCGACTGCCGGCTGAATATGAGCCAGCAGTGTGCCCAGGTGGCCAAGAAGCCAACAGCATCCTGGCCTGTATCAGGAATGGTGTGGCCACCAGGACTGGGGCGGTGATGGTCCCCCTGTACTTGGCACTGGTGAGGCCCCACCTCGAGGGCTGTGGCCAGTTTTGGGCCCCTCACCACAAAAAGAAAGACATTGAGGTGCTGGAGCGTGTCCAGAGAAGGGCAATGAAGCTGGTGAGGGGTCTGGAGCACAAGTCTTGTGAGGAGCGGCTGAGGGAGCTGGGGGTGTTCAGCCTGGAGAAAAGGAGGCTGAGGGGAGACCTTCTCGCTCTCTACAGCTCCCTGAAAGGAGGGTGTAGCCAGGGGGGGTCGGTCTCTTCTCCCAAGTAACAGGTGATAGGACAAGAGGAAACAGCTTCAAGTTGTGCCAGGAGAGGTTTATATTGGATATTAGGAAAAATTTCTTCACTGAAAGTGTTATCAAGCATTGGAGCAGGCTGCCCAGGGATGTGGTGGACTCACCATCCCTGGAGGTATTTAAAAGATACCTTTTTCTTGGGTGTTTATTTTCCCCTCTGTGTGTCCCGTCTGCTGCTTAGAGCAGGGGAAAAAAAAGGTAATGGCAAGTTTGTGGATTGTTCTTCTTGAAGCTGGGGGGTGTAAACCGTGCTGATGCTGTGCTGGGGTGTGGGAAGGGAGGTTAGGTACGTGCTGGGGTTAAATGACTGGAGTTTTAGAGGGAGGGCAAGCAGGAAAACTACTGCCAGTAGAGAGGGAGGATACCCTCTTGGGTCTTGGGAATAAAGGGCAGGGAAAAGAGAAAAGGAAGGAAGAGGTGATTCTCCCTCTCTGGGAGGGGATTCTGCCCCTCTACTCCACTATGGCGAGACCCCCCCTGCAGTGCTGCCTCCAGCTCTGGGGCACCAACATAGGAGAGACACGGAGCTCTTGGAACAGGGCCAGAGGAGACCAAGGAGATGCTGTGAGGGCTGGAGCCCCTCTGCTGTGAGGGCTGGAGCCCCTCTGCTGTGAGGACAGGCTGAGAGAGCTGGGGGGGTTCAGCCTGGAGAAGAGAAGGCTCCGGGGAGACCTTAGAGCCCCTTCCAGTCCCTAAAGGGGCTCCAGGAAAGCTGGGGAGGGACTCTGGATCAGGGAGGGGGGGCATAGGACAAGGGGGAACGGTTTTAACTGGACGAGGGGAGATTTAGATGAGATATCAGGAAGAAATTCTTTGCTGTGAGGGTGGTGAGCCCCTGGCCCAGGTTGCCCAGAGGAGCTGTGGCTGCCCCATCCCTGGAGGGGTTCAAGGCCAGGCTGGACAGGGCTTGGAGCAACCTGGTCTGGTGGGAGGTGTCCCTGCCCATGACCTCTTTAAGGTCGCTTCCAACTCTAACCATTCTGTGATTCCATGAATACTTGCCAGAGAGGGAGACTGGAGCAGGTGTAGAAGTGCCATGTGTGGTCACTGACCCAACGTAGCACCCGGGAGTAGGGGAGAGAAAGCCTCTCTGCTGACGGAGAGCCAGTGTGGAAAGGCGCGTGCAGGCTCGACAGCCGGCTGGTTTGTGCTCACAGGCACGGCAGGTCTGAGGGAAAAGCCAGACTATTTCTCTGCTGCCATCTGACCGCTGGCCAAACTACATATTTAAAACAAATAATCAGTTAAGTCAGCAACCAAGTTTTAGAGCTGAGATTTGTGCAAGGGGTCAGGTACTGCCCCATCTCCCAAATTCCTGTTTTCTGCACCGGGTGTTATTTCTGTTACTGTTTAAGAACTGTGATCAATGCTTTAAGATACAGAGTCTGTGCACTTATTTTTCAGGTTTGTCCAAACTTTTCTGACCTTACTGCAGTGCATTGGAGTCTTTCACTTCTTATTCTGTCTGTCCCTCCCTGATGGCATTGAAAGCTTTCTCCCACACTCGTGTAAATGAGCCCAGTTTATCTGAGTGCTTGAAACCTGGTCAGGGCTGTTTGGTCTCAGGATTGCTGTAGCACAACTTAATCCAGTCAGACCTCAATCCCCGGCTTTGCACCGCAAGAGCTCTCAGAAGCAAGAAGAGTTCCTCCTTAAAGGCAGCTGCAGTATTAGGATATCTTTGTACCGCAGAGGGCAGCTCAGGACTCCTTGTTTCTTTGACACATCCTTGAACAGACATGCCGGTGCGTATATAAACCTGAACAAATACTAATTTTCTTGGACTTTCAGAAGGAGCGCAGATGAATGTGTGGCTCGAGCCCTCGCTGTATCAGATCGCCCCAGCGTGAAGCGCTTCCCGGCAGCAGGGCTGTAAAGCAGCAAAGCTATGGAACACCACTGCAGAGGGGGGTGGTGTATTCAGAACCCGGCGGCTCCATCCTTTCTGAAGAAGTATCAGCTCTATAAACAAACTTTTCAGCGCTAAGTGCCTCTCTTCAGCCAGGAAAGGGAGGGAATAGGCCACCTGGAAAAAAATTAACCCTAAGCACTTTTTCCCTTCCCAACTTATTAACATATAAAATCCTTGAACTGACTGCAGAGTAGATTTTTTACCCAGAACAGAGGGCAGGTGCCAAGGGTTCAGTGGACTTTTGCCACTATTGTTGAATTTACGCGGAAGATGGTCTGGTTTTGATGGCTGCCATCAGTAGGGCAGAAATGTGAGAGCTGCCCTTGGACATAGTGGGTTTAGCATTGGGGGTTAAATCTCTGATGGATTTCGTATCCTTATGTCCACCTGTATTAAAGAGAAAGGAAACAAGAGGTATGTAATTACCAGACAGTTACAGTTAAAAATGGAAAATCCTTTCCAACCCATCATCTTTAAATTACTTTGTAAGCCTTGCCGGGTTCTCAGCTCCGCTGTCTGTAAGCACCATCCGTGCCTGTGTGGTGTGGGTGCGAGTGGGTAACCATACAAATGAAGCATCAGCAATCCACGCTGAATAAGCTGATAAAGCTAATGCAGGGGAGTAGGAGCTACTTGAATAACTTCTTTCAACATATTACTGTAGCTAACATTTTGTTTGGGTAGTCAAGGAGTTTTTCCTCCTAGCAGGGCTAGTCAGGAGGTAAGAGAGGGACTACTGTGTACAGAACCATGTAAGAGAGTAGGTCAGCGTTGTGGTTGCTACCTATGGAGACTAAGGGCTCACTTGGAGATGTAGATATGACTGTCTTCAGCCATGCTCTCCTCTCCTGCTGTGCCCTGGCCAATTGTGTGTGATGGACTGTGTTTTAAAACGTTGTTCCCCATCTCCTTGCGGGTATTCCCTCCCGGTTTTTATGGTTTTGGAGGGCTGTCTCCCCCAGGGGATAGTGATCGAGTACCCTGCCACTGTTGAAATGCCACAATCAGCTGAAAATCGGCCTTGCTTTTTATCTTGTCCATCTCTCCCAAGCACCAAGGGCTCTTCTTTCTGTGTGCTTGAGTTTTTTTGTTTTGCTTAAAATGATAAAGCTTTCACAATAAAATCCAGGCTTGCATTTTAACCCATTGGGCCCTACCATAAAAAGGGAGGTCCTAAATAACTGTTAAGATCGTTGATGGTTTGCTTAAATGTAGCACTTGTCAGAACAGCCCTTCCTATCAGTCGGAAGGTATTTGGGGCCATCTGTCTTCAGGTCCAGCCTAGCGCTATAGTACCCGCTCCTGTCTCACTGAGGGTTTATTACTGATGCTTGTAAAGTGCTTTGACGGTAAAAGACTGTAGATGTTTGAGATACAGATATCAGTATTATACCCCAAATTCATCAATCTCCTACCTGTAGATGCTTTGCACTAGTTATTTCCTATTGAAAATGGAAGTGCGTTCCCTGGAAAATGGTAGCACAACTGGTAGGAGAGTAGACAAGGAATAAGGAAGCTTGCCAGCAAACCTTGTGAGCCCAGGGGCTGTTGAGCCTTGCATTGTATAATGGAAATTGATGCTGGGTTTGGATGTACTGCCTGAATGTGACCTTCCATGCACAGATGTGAGGAGCAGAAGGCAGGAAAATAGAAATATTCAGGTGAGCTAAGATTACAGCATTTCCATCAAAGTAACGCTCAGACACTTGGTCTTTCAAGAGGTGATGTGTGCAAGCAGCACAGCACGCTTGTGAGTGTATGAGGTTTCAAAATTCAAGTTGCTGTGTAAGTGAAGCTGGGTCGGGGGTTAGGGAAGAGCACCCTGTTGCGGCAAAGGGTCAGTGTGACTTCGTCCATCTTTGGAGGCCTGGGGGTGATTGAGCTTCGCTTTGGGCTCAACTCGTTATGTAGAAGAGACGGTGGCTGAAAAGAACATTCATTGATCCTAATTTCTTCCAGAACTTAAAGGTTAAAGGAGAAGTTTAGTCTGTCTTCACATAAATGAAGCTTGCAGCCTTTTTGAGAAGAAAACTGCCTGCTTTCTTGAAGAAGCCGAATTAACTGATATACAGTATTTGGCCTTGGACTACACCTGAAGGTGTGGGATGCTGCAGAGGGTAGAAAATGTTGGAAGAATTCCCTAGAGTTGGAGACGCCTCTGCTTTTCCCTTTCTGCATGACAGTAGGGATAGCACTAACCAACTTCCCACCTTCTGTTTGCCCCAAATGATAACGAAGAGCCCTCTACGGTCATGCAGTGGAACTCAAAGTGAAGGCAAGCGTTTGCCCGTTGCTCCTGTGCTGCTGTTCCCTTGCAGGTGATCCACGCCGAGTCCTGCTCAGCCTGCTATGAGGAGTCTTGGATCTGCTGTGTGGGAGGGGAATAAAGCTAAAGCACGGTCCGGGGCACAGGCAGCATCTGAAGAGCCGCACCGTGTCCTCTCCTGCTGTGACAAGGAGATAAATGGCCACCGAAGGCTGAGCCTCTCCAGCTCCTAGTGACCGCAGAGAGGGAGCTGCGTTCATTGTGCTTCTCAGGTCATGCTTGTTCTACGCAAGGACGCTGGATAATCAGCTGTTCAAAGCCATCTGGAATCATTTGTCTAGTTAAGTAGAGTGTCAGCTCTGGGCTAATCTTGCCAATTATCTAATTGCCTTGTACCACTGAGAGCACTAGCGCAGCGATGTCTCTGTAGTGCTCGTTCATATGGGTGGTTTTTACCCAGTTTCTACCTGTGCTTCCTTTATTTTGCTGCATCACGTGCAGATGCATGTGAGCTGCCTGCGGGTCCTGGGTGAACCGAATGGAAAGACTCTGGAAGACGTCTCTGGGTGGGGGTTTTGTACCCAAGGCGCAGGCTGGGGGCTTTGTCACGAGAATGATGATTCCCTCCCCCCCCAACTTTAGCTTGCGGAAAGTTCCTTGGTTTTCTTTCCTTATAACCTTGCTTAACCCGGCAGCTGCTCGTGAAGGTTTTCATTTCTGATTTATCTCTCCTGGCTCGCAGCCATGCTCCTGAGAGCCAAATTGGGAGCGATTCCCAGTCCAGATGTGATAGTAGCTCTCTGAGGGACCCTGCTGCAGAGAGAGAAGAGGAGTATATGGAGGGTTATAAGTAACCCGGTGAGTCTGGTCGCAGAAGTCTTTGCCGGCTTGCTCTTTTTATTCAGCCTGGGATTTGGATAACCCAGCGGTGCATGTGTCAGCTCGAGCTTGTTACTCGTTACACACCATAGTCCCCTACCGGAGCCTCAGATAAATGTTGTTTTAAACGCTGCATCTTTCAACTTGGCCCACAATTTACCAATGCGATATGCAGCCTGTGTAAGACTGATCATTTCTAATGCTATGGAATAAATGTTGATGCCAAGACTGGCCCACATTCCTGGTGTGGGAGATGTGGAATAACCGTGCTGGGGTAGCAGTGGAGGAAAGGGCTCCTCCTGGAAAATGCGGTCGTGGTGTGACAAGAGCATGCAGGCTGTCAATACAGAGACTCTCGCTGGGACAAAAAGCAAGTTAGGAAGTCATGATTAAGATATTAAAACAGATTTTCATCAAGTAATGGGTTTACTGTGACAATATCTCCTTCCTATCCACAGTCCAAAGATTTTGCTGTTGCTATTGACTTTACTTGGAAAGCACTCTGGATATTATCAGGACAAGTAGCCTGATGAAATTTAGGATGAATATACCATTAGATGCCTGGTGCTTTAGTTATGATGTTAAAATGCTGATAAGATGCATAGTCACTACATCCTGTACTTATTTGCGAGCCCCTTCAGTCAGGGTAAGATAGCGATCGCATGCTTATCAGTTGTGCAAACATCTTTCGATTAAACATCTCTCCATAATCTTTCTGAATTTCATCTGCACTATGTACTTCCAGGTGCTGTACATACAAACGAGAATATTCCCCGCTTTGTCAGTCCCTTGACAAACCTGGATATTGGTTGAACGCTTCTTTTTTTCTCTTTCCACTCAACCCAAGTATTCTTGTGGCTTGCAAAGTTTGTAGCATAGAATCATAGAATGGTTTGGGCTGGAAGGGACCTTAAACATCATCTAGTCCCACCCCCCTGCCCTGGGCAGGGACACCTCCCACCAGACCAGGTTGCTCCAAGCCCCGTCCAGCCTGGCCTTGAACCCCTCCAGGGATGGGGCAGCCACAGCTTCTCTGGGCAACCTGGGCCAGGGGCCCACCACCCTCACAGCAAAGAATTTCTTCCTGATATCCAGCCTAAATCTCCCCTCTTTCAGCTTGAAACCATTACCCCGTGTCCTATCAGCAAGTCTAACGTTATTAAATGCACGTGGGTTTCTGAATAAATCTCCTTCAAATGTATGCACGCAGACGGCGTATGAATAAAAAGGATAAAGGAAAATGAACGTCGACAAGATAGCATCATGTTGAAAACGAATGTTTCATAACCATGCTGAAACACAGCGTGCGAGTTCTACACTTATTTCTAATGCTTGCAAATAGGAAAGAGAATTACTAATCGTGACTAATCTATCCCAAGCAAGGGCTTTTCTATGACCCGAAGGATTGACATAAAACCCATTTGTTTGCTTGCTTTGGAAAAGAATCAGTTTTTTCTGCGTGGAAGGAAGCAGGACAGAAATGCAGCTCCTGGGGAAGAAAGGGGAATTTAACAAGGCTGCAAATCCCCCCTGGTTCTCCCCACTGACCACGTCTGCTCACTCTTGGCCCTCTTCCCACTTTGCAAGAAAAAACAAGGATCCTCGTATCAGGTTTTAGTAAAAAAACCCCACGCTTTCCCTAACTGAGAAGCTGGAACACTTTTGTGCCGGAAAGTTACTGAAAGAAGGAGACACCTTGGGGGTGTCTGAGGAAGAAGAATGAAGCCTTTTTTTTTTTTCTTTTTTTTTTTTAATTAGGGATTTAGGTCTGGATTTGGAGTTCCTGGTTCAAAGAGGAAACATTAAACAATTTGGAGATGGCCTTCCAGACCTTACCATGCGGAAAACCAGGGGAATCTTGTCCTGGATTTCAGTGGAAATAGGGCTGAGAGAGTCAGACTAACCTGAGAGGCCCACAACGCCAGAAGTTAACTTGTCTCTGTTGGACTGGGAGTCACTTGTAAACAATTTTACATAAATCTTAAAACTGGAGCGTTATCTGAAAGATACAAGTAGCTTCCTATAAATTTGAAACAGTATTTTTGACTTTTCACTTTGAATTTGTTTTACTTTTTTATTTCTTCAGCATAATGAGCTAATTACTTTTACAGTTGTGGTCTCAACTGAGTGAAAAACAAGACCCTCCCTCCAAAAAAAAAAACCCAAACAACAACATATCTAGCATTCTGCTTCTCAAGATTTCGACTGCTCTCCTCCTAACCAGAGGTGCAAGGCAATTGCAGTCCGGGGAGGAGGCTCTTCCGTATTTGCGCGTCCCGCAGAGAAGTCCCCGCTTGCCGGGAGGGTGCTGCTGCTCTGCCAACGCACCGCGTGCTCTCCCTGTGGAAAAGCTCAATAGTGGTTCTTTCTTGGAGAATCTTTTTTAATTTGTCAGAGGCGCTTTGGTCAAAACCCATTTGCTTTGGGCAAAACTCTGGGGGAATCCTTTATGGACGCTGACGGGAATTTTTTGCTTGCTGGAGAACTTGCATTTTAAGAAATACACATCCTTAAGCTATCCATGCATTTAAAATCTGATTGTACCAAGGGCAGCGTGGAAAACCAGTGCCATCTTACTGTAGATAAAAATTCACTGAGCAGCAATAGATCTTCTAGGCAGTCCGCTGCACCTGCTGTGAATTATTAATATCCTAATCTAGATTCTGTTGAAGCTAGGGGAAAGATTTTCATCAACTCCGAAAGAAGCTGAATGAGGGTCTGTGTTGAATCGTGCTAAAGGACTGGTAAAAATTGAGTGCTGGCTTATTCGTTACTATAGTTATAAGGAGGAGGAGACCACTACTGTATATGGCCTGGTTGAAAAAGGTTGACGATGATCTCTGCATTCCTCCCCCCTGCCCCTTTTGTATTTCCATTTCACAACTCTTATCAAATTGAGCTGTCAGAAACATCCTCGTGGCTGGCCACCCTGCGCTACTGTAGGCGATAACAGATTTCAGGGAACATCTGTTGGCGTGCTTTAGTTGGGTAGATTTTCCCGAAGTTTAGGATGATGTAGCTTTGACTTTGTGTTCTGAATATCTGCACCATGCTGCTGGACGCTGACGGGTTTTCGTGGCATTCTAGGCAAGTTCAGACCTTCTCATGGGAGGGAAAACTCCTTCTGCACGGGGCAAAGCCATGCCCTCTGCCGCTTTCTGGGAACCTGCTAAAGGTCCTTTTGTCCCCGTGAAAGCAAGATCTCTGATAACTCAGCACACTTTGTGACCGTGGCTGCTCCAGGGTTTATATATTGAAAGGGTTTTTTTTCTGTGCTTATGGGGTAGGTAACAGTCGAGAGGCTGTTGCATTCGACCAGCCTTTGAAAGCAAAAAGACAATACAGAGTCTATCGAAGGAAGATGAATGAACTCATGTTTTCACAAAGCTAAAAGATATTTTTCAGCTTCAGCAGTTACCACCGACAGCTCAAGATGAGTCTGTGCTTCAAAAGAGGGGATTTGCTACAGGATGCGTTGCTTTCTTTCCAAAGGGGGTGCAGAACACGGGGATCATGCTGGTGCCCTGTGGCCCGGATGGGCAGCTCAGAGACCAGCTGATGGAGCTGGGCCATCACAGGAGATAAAGCAGTTGCCGTGATGGGAAAAAATATTATCCCACTTTCTGGAAAGGTTGCTAGCGCTCGGACTATTTTTTTTTCCTTCATTTTTTTGTGAACCGCTAATCTTAAATTTCTAAATTTTCTAATTTTTTACCAGCTAGTCTCTAAATCGTTAACTGAAGGTGACCTTATACTGCCTGGTGAGGTGCGTTAGTCAAAGAGAGCGGAGGGAAGTTTGCCTTGGCACACTTGTAACGGGAAAGAGCCCACACAACCCGCACACGTGCAATTATTTTTTTTTTTTTTTTTGACATCAAAACCTGAAGGGCAAGGATAGGATGCTGAACTTTTTACCGCTTTTGAGATTTGCTAAACAATTGTGAAGTTTGTGGTTTCACTCTAAGAGAGCGGGGGTTTAGTGAATAGAGCAGCACCTGTATTTAACCTGGTAGGTGTGCAGTTAGTAACCTGAGCACACAAACGAGTAAGCAAAAACTTCCTTGTCTGGGCTTATTAGATAATTTTCAGCTTGTCATTAACTCAGTCGAGCCAAACTGATATCTGCTGCATTCCTCAAGGATTTGTGCCAAATCGTATGTTTCAACCCTTAGTAATTTCAGCTGCAAGTCTATTTTAATCTTGCCTTTTTTTTTTTTTTTTAAAGGTACTCGGCGCTCCACACTGATACCCCTGGGTCCTCATTCTCCGCGGTCACCTCAGGCAAATAAGAGTTTAAAGAAAGTAATTTTGCCTGAAACGCATGTTTTTTTGAAGTTCTGTCAGCAAATCCTCATGTAATGGGAATGGGAAGTGTGACCGCAGCGGTACCCGCTCGCAGGTGGGATGGGAATGCGAATGCAGTTTTCCTCCCCAGGCCACCGAGGTGCCAGGCAGCGGAGAGGCAGGGACGGGCTCCTCCGTGACCTTGGGGCCAGCGTGGCCACCTGTTGCCCTTTTTACACAAAAGCAGCATGTGCCAGCCAGCAAGAGCCAGCGCTGAGCTCTCCGGGGAGAAGCAAAGAGAGCGCAGGAGGGCAGCGAGGGGCCCTGGCAGCTCTGTCTGGTTTAAAGTGCGCAAAACGCTTGCCACCGGCACGAGAACCCTGGGCGTCACGCGTTGTCACCGCTGCTAAGAGCCCGCAGCCAGCACTGCTGTTACCACCACCAGGTACTGCAGGCACTGCCGGCCGCTATTGCCAGGAGCAGAGATTGAAACCCCTCTTTCAAATTGATCTGTTGTACGATTGCCCTTTGAACATCGCTGTGATATTAAATAACTTCCAAAGAGATAGAATGAATGGGGGATCGAATAGGAAAAGAAATTGGGAAATGTTTACATATCCTGAAGTAAAATAATAATAATAATAAGTAATATATAATAATATATAATATACAAAATATTGTATATAATATAATAATATATAATATGCACTATACAGTATATGATAATAAATAAAATAATAATAAGTAAAGACTTAAGTTTGGCTTAACCAACTTAACTAATTTTTATTTAACATTAAACTTTAAGTCTGAACTTAAAATTGTTGCTCTTTTCACCCGTCGTACTGATCTATTAATTCCTTAGCTCCTAACTCTGTTTCTCGCTTCAGCCAGGGAGAATAAATATGCGCTGCCATGCTGCCTTTGCCTTGTGGAAAAAAAAATAATTCATTATCTAAATAGTGAACTGACTGCTGGGGTGCTTTGCCTGTATATCAAAATTCAGGCTTCTTTTTCAGGTCACCGAAAAATCAAAATTCAAGTCCCTTGTTTTTGAGGGTGCCATACAGGTTTTTTGGGAACAGGTCCCAGCCACTGGGCAGCAGTGATTGTGCTGGGCTGTTTGGTGGCAGCCAGGACTTGCTAGTCCACTCTGGAGGCTCTAGTTCTTTTTCTTTAATCGATACCATGAAGTTTGAAAGAGGCAAGGACCCCCATCCTTACTGATTCTGACAACAAAAAGACTCAGGTATCATAAAAGTGATGACAAAGTAGTACAGCGAGAGCCTGGTTAGGGTTTCGAGGTGCTCGCGTGTTGCTCCAGGCAGAAGCTGGAGTTGGCCAGTGTTGGTCTGCCTGGTCTGCTGGTGGAACGCACTTGTCTGTGTGTTCTGCAAGTACCATCGTACTTCATTTTAGGGTCTCTGTGTGCTCTATAGATTCCAAATTTGTGGTAGTGATTAAGAGACTCGGATCTCTTCATCTGAGTGACCTCCTAATCTGGTAGCGATTAAAGCCTCAGAAACACCTAAGAGGTGTAGTCCTATAAAATTTGTATTATCACACAGAGGCTAAACAACATTGCAATAGGATGTGCCACTGTTTCACAGCAGAAAATACACTTAATGTAGTTATTTTTGACATAGAGAAAGTTAGGAGTATTTTGTCTAGTAAAAGTTTGTTGCTGCTAGATATTTCTAGACAGAGCTTTTGGAGAATCAGTTTTCTAAAGTACTGATATGTAGGTGTCCATGAATGTTACGTAAAAATAAAGCTAAGCACTTCAAGTAATAATGTTTAATATAATTTACCGGTTTGTTACGTGAATTAGTACTCAAATACTCCTCCAGGCCCACCTCTATATAAGAAATAAGAATTTCATTACCAGGATGCATAGTAAAAGATACCTTTCTGAAGATTAGTGCCTACCCATCACTTTGGATGTAGTATATGGATGCAGTGTTGGATGTAGCTGGGTCTAGGAGTTTTGCATCTTAAAATATAAGAAAACAAAATACAGAATAAACTTAGACCATTAAAATATCCCTAGACGTGTTCATGAGCCCCTCCCACAAGACGAGAGGTTGCACATCGTCTCTTCACTGAGTCACCCCTCAGTGGCAGGAGAAAGGCAGCAACCTCAAGCAGCTTCACACGTGCTCGAACACCGGCGAGGGGAGGACAGCTTGCAAGGACAAACGTGCTCCTCTTGGGGCAGAAGCTCCTGCATCCTGTACCAGGGATCCCTCTGCACTGGCTGGGCTGCTGTGCCACATGAGGCGATGGAGGATGGCACTGGTGGTAGGACACAGCTGGAGCCAGGGAAGATCAGGGGTATGATACAGTCAGGTCTCCACGGTGGGTAGCTGGGGTTGTAGGATGTTGTAAGCACAGCAGTGGGATGGGCTGGGGAAGCACCAGGTCAGGAGTGATGGCTTGACCGGCTCCTGCTGTTCAGGAACGGGAGAGGGAAACTCCATTTCAAGGAACAACTCAGTGTCCCGTCTCTAAAGCTTGCTCGTGTCCATGCAGTATGGCAAAGACCACGCTAGCCAGCAGAGAAATGGTGCCAACACTCAGTAGGTCTTTTGTATAGACAACTGGATATATGCTCAGTGGGTAATTTGATTAATGGTGGTTCCTGATAATACAGACATGGCCAAACGATGCTTATTTTCCACTTATTAACACCATTTTACCAAGGAGAGGCATATTTAGCCTGTTTTTCACGTCTATTTCGTCTAAGTGGGAGTTTGCAGGGGAAGGTTTGTTATTCACAGGCCAGACCCATTTGTTTTCCTGTGCAGCACGGCTCAGTGAATCACCCCATCCCAGAGCGGAGGGTGGAATTGTTTCCACCCATTTCCAGAAACAATACAGGTGATTTATGATGAAGGGCCTTGACAAGTTGTTCTTTTAATCCCTGGATTGGCGTTTATCCCAAATGAAGATGTAGTTTACTGACGTACCTTGTTGTGGAATACTTTAATGGGGTGTATGTTGGCCACGCTGATCTTATCCACGTCCTACAAAGCCCTTCATTAAAAATATTCCCAGGGCTCGTCTTCCCCACAGCGTTAACCTGTGTGCTGGCTCTAGCTCTCTCCCTGTCTAAACACAGCCCTGCACTGAAGTCTGAAGGAGTGTGCAACCTCAGTTTTGTAGCCAAGAAGGAGCATTAACTAAAGCCGGAGCTACTCCGGCTGCCAACCTGAGCTCCCTGCACTTAGTCCTCCTTTCCCACAGGAGCCACGCATTGGAGCAGAACTTGCCACATGTGGGAATCGTAAGGTTTGGTTTTTTTTTCCAGAAGCCTGTGCTTCAGCATCTTTTCTGTGCTCACATGGGTGGCTCCTGTGGATCTTCTCCCTCCGTTGAAGCCAGGCAGCCAATAACCTCCAAGGTCTGCTCGCCCGTCAGCTTGGGCTCGCCTTGTTGGGCACCTGGTGGGCTCGGGCAGACGAGACGTGAGGCCGTCGTTTCAAAAGCAGAGCTCCAATTACACACACGATTTAAGCGTTGTGACACAGGTGTCATATGAAAATGCAAATGACAGAATTGGTGTACACGTTCCAGTATGCAGACGTGTTTCATAAGAAATAAGGTTCTTTGAGGCTTTTTTGAATGCTAGGCGGTAATTTAAAATCTGAGCATCAAAATCGCTACGTACAAGCTCTTTGGCTTTTGGAAAGGGTTGGGTCCTCATTAATTCTTTCTGTGTTCCCTTTCTGACCCCTGTAGGCAAACAATGAGTTGGAGGAGCCCAGATGAATCCTTGCAGTGGTGGAGGATGCTTTTTAGCTGGCAGGTTTGGGCACGTGAGCACGTTCAACTTGAGATATCCTGTAAAAGCAGATGTTCCTTGCCATGACATCTGTCCGGTTCCCCGGGCTGAACTTGTGCTTGTGCACCAATACTCCTTGGAAATAGTCGTAAGGAGGTGTGGGCATGTGAAGAATGTGAAAACATGCTGTGCGTTTGGAGGTCACTGCTGGCGAGGGCTCTGCTGTTTGGTTTTGTGTTAAACGTGTGCTGGCAAACTGTAAACTGCAGCAAATAAAACGACTTACTCCTCCTGTCAGCCAGAAAAGGTTGTGCTCAGGATAGATTCCAGCCGATGAGATGGTATTTTATTTTTTGACACAGACACTTTGTTTCTTAGTTGGAGTTTAAACATGATAAATATTTAACTTCTGAGCTTTCTTGCTCTGATTCTCTCTGTGCAATATTTCACTTAACATTCACTTCAGCAGGTGGAACATTATTGTCGGTTTATACATTTCTGCAAAATAGCTTTATACGTTGCAGCTTCTGTCCTCAAGTAGATTTTAGAAGTAAAGCATGTAAACCTTATCTTTTTTGTGTGATGCCTTTGACCCTCAAAAAGATAGATATACGGAAGAACGGTGATTGGGGAAAATATTTTAGAAGAGGAAAAGTGGAGAAGTTGGCTTGTTCATGTTGCGCCAGCAGAACATCTTCCTTCTGTTTGCGGTTTTACTCAAATAACTCTCAAATTTGAAAAGCTTTGTGTTGATTGTTTGGATGAAACAAGTAGTAAACTTGCTAGTCAACTTGCACACGTGTACAGCTTGGAGGAAGAAGGGGAGGAACGCAGCCTGTGAACCAAAGTTCAGGGAAAGAAAAAGGACTGGTGGCAAATGAACTGCCTTCAGCACAATTCGGTCTGTTGCTCTTTCATGCTATCACTGTTTTATCCCAGTCCTGTGTCATTACATGGGTACCTTGTCATTTGAGGAAATAACATTTTCATTAGGCTGACAGAAGCAAGCTGCATCAGTTATGGCCAGGTTGTCTTCTCTTTACTGGACAATATACTATTTCTATAGGACTCCTCGATCTCCTTCATATCTTCTGGGCTTCAAACTGGCACCCCAGGGCTGTGGGAAGGGCAGTTTCTGTGTGCGGAGTGTGAAGTAAACAGGGACTTTGACAGTTCATACAGCTGCTGGGCATCAGAACATCCCAAACCATAAGCCATGTATTTATCTTCAAGGGGGCAGGGGGCAGGAGAAGGATAAATATTTGGTAAACAAAGACAGTAACAGAATGTGGAAGGAATGGTAGGCACAGCTAAAAAATCCTTTCTGTATTTAAAAACCCCACAAAATCCTCAAAACCTCAACAAAGTAATGACATGCTTGAAACCATGTATTTGCTATTTAAGTTGGCTTTCTAGTTTTGTTTCTATTTTGTCTTCTATAAAATCTATATATGTATGTATGTATGTATAAGTATATAATGTCTCTTTTCTGGTTTGCAACACAAGTTTTGCAAATAAGTTTTTCCTGCGCTTCTATACAGAGGATCTCATAAACACTTTATTTTTATGGCTAGATATCTCGGTGTTTAGAAGACCTATATTTCATGGAACTCATTACATTCATGACTTCCTTACTTCTGTCTTTTTAAGTTGAAGACCTATTTAAAGTAACATAACAAGTGTGACCGAAGCATGGTTGAGGCTGGCCCTGCGCAGACCTTCATCTGCCAGTACAGCTCATTTGTGACAACAGTATGTTCGACATTGCGTTCATTCATGTGTGAGGAAGACAGATGACTACGGCCTTCAGGAATCCCCCCAAATATATCTTTCTCTCTTGACCTAGGACAGAGTTTCTTACTTCTGGGAGGCTCTTACCTGTGGAATATTTGCTGTCATGCCCAATGCGATGTGTTGTGAACATTTCAGGGGACTATGCACCTGTGTAGTGAGATAGATCTGGAAAAAAATGGCACAGAAATAACCAGATTCAGTTGTCCTAACCAAACCGGTCATCTGTTGCAAGCCCACAATATCTTATTCTAGTCTCTTCCTCACACAGTACCTTTTTGTCCCAGCCCTAGCTGTCACATAACCTCAAAGAAACTTAGGTCTCCATGTCACCTCTGCCTTTCGATGTGTGGCAGGAATACCCCAGGTGACACACAACCAGAGACACGCCATATATTGCTGTGAGAGCGGGGAGCACTGGTGTCACTGCCAGGCCCTGGGGACACCTGTAGACCTTAATGTCCCTGAGCAGCATCACCTGGGACCCCCACCCACACCCCTGCCCAGTGGTCCAGGGGCTCCACTTAAGCTCAGGCCTGGGCCATGCCATTCCCAGCCCTGTTCCCTTGTTTTTCCTGGCTGGAGCAACGTTGTGGGTAGCTTGTCTCCAGCCCTGTCTCCTAGATGAGTCCTAGATGTGTGTCCCAGCCTTGTCTTCAGTCCTGGCGCTCCTCCCCACCGGGTCTCTGTGTGGACCCCAACCCTGACTCGTTATCTCAATTTGCCGAGAGCTGTCAGCAGAACCAGTCGGTGTCACCTACATGAGTGGCCTGGGACTGCTTTTCGGGGGAGAGCATTGCCTCTACCAGAGTCGCCCTCAGCTCCTGGCTCCCTTCCCGCTAAGGAGTGACCCCAGTCCCCCTTCCTGGCATTTCCTATCCGGACTTACATTCCCTTTCTCAAGTGTTTGAGACAGTTACAAATGCAAAATGAACATTATTCCATTTCCCCCTGGGAAGAGGGCTGACAAGACATAAGTAACTATGCCTGCTCCACGGACCCAGTAGCTCATGTTTTTTAATTGCAATATATGCTAGACATTTTGAAGTGCTTATTTACATAACATTTCTTTGTTTTTCTTCTCTTGAGATTCCACGCGAGTGTTAGCAGATGCAGATACAGTATGGTAGAAGGCTAGGCAGTCTGTTTTGTATAAAAATGATACACTTGGGATGGCTCTCAAATGGTACACTTGGGATAACCCAGTTCAGTAGAGTGATGTGCATGCCCTGTAAATCAAAATAAAAAGAACGCAGTTAAGAGATTTTTTTCCTGGCAGATACTTAATTTACTTTGTCAATGATAGCCAATGGATGTATATGAGAACAGTACTTCAATATCAATATTATTGGGAAAAGCAAATGCTGATGCTGAAAATTCTACAATATCTGCACATTGCTGAAGTGGAAATCCTCTGTTTTGGGTAATCTATTTACAGGATAATTTCCCTGTTAACTAAATGGTCCTGGGGAGAAGAGGGGTCCAAGAAAGCTGGTTGATTTTTTCAAGGATCACCTTGTCCTCGCTCAACAGTGGTCCATCCCCATGCGCAGGCAGTCAAGCAGAGATGATCCCTCCCCTCCACTCAGCACCAGTGAGGCCACACCTGGAGAGCGGTGTCCAGTCTGGGCTCCCCAGTACAAGACAGACATGGACATACTGGGGAGAGCTCAGTGAAGGGCCATGAATATGGTAAAGGGACTGGAGCTTTTGTCATGCGAGGAGAGCCTGAGCAAGCTGGGATTGTTCAGCCTGGAGAAGGGAAAGCTTGAGGGTAGGGGGGATCTTGTTGGTGTGTATAAATACCTATTTTTGGTGGGGGAGATGGAGGCAGACCCTTCTCAAATGGTGGCCAGTGAAAGGACAAGAGGCAACGGGCACAGACTGGAACACAGGGAGTTCCCTTTAAACAAGAAAGCCAGAATCCCCTTTCGGATCTCTTTATTTACTTATTCGGTTTATCTGATTAACTTAATGAGAGCAGATTTCCCTAGCGAAATGGGTTTAGAGCCTCTGTGCCCTGCACATCGATAAAAAGAGTTGGCGACATCTCAAATACAATTTAAAATGCAAATGTGGTTGTTAAAGTGTCCTAGCCCATGCTGATCCCCAGCAGCCAGGTTCCTCAGCTCCCCTGTGTACAACAGGCCAATATTGTCATTGTAGATTTTACGTACGGCTCCGACTTCCCTG
This sequence comes from Alca torda, assembly GCA_008658365.1. Lineage (NCBI taxonomy): Eukaryota > Metazoa > Chordata > Aves > Charadriiformes > Alcidae > Alca > Alca torda. The sequence continues at coordinate 76,315,884 of CM018079.1, forward strand.
TTTTCCTGTTTTCTACATCTGTTTTGCTAAGTAGTTTGGTTGAGACTGGGTCCCTCTGTTTTCTGATCAGCTGGAAAAAAAAAGCCAATTTCAGAGCGTAAAGTAGTCCCTGGATGTATAATCTGGTGAGTGTCAAGTAGGAGTAGAGAGGTGATATCTGGCATTAGTGAGATACCCATTTAAATATTGTTTAGCTAGGACCTTTGCAATTTTGTGTTGATGGCAGAATTCATGAAGAGGTATGTACCAGAGAGAGAGGGAGAAAGACTTTTCAGAAACCCTCTTCCCAGTGAGAGAAAATCAGTTCACTGAAATTTTTCTGACAGAAGGCTAAAACACATTGTTTATGGCCTTTATGGAGAAAGAGGTGACAATGAAGGATTAATTAGCATAGCAGATAAAATCAGGATGAGTTTTGGTGGTTGGCAGATGGAAGCTAGATGCGTTGAGGACAAAACATGAAGTCGCCGGTGCCTGAGATGGTGTATTTCTACATCGCTTGATTCCTTCACCCAAAACCCTAGACGTAACGCAAAAAACCACTTGGCAGAGCCTGGCTGGAGCACGAAGCGTGGTGCAAGAGGAACAAGCCAGCAGAGCGGCCGATGTCTGTGCTGCCCGTGCTTTGGGGCTTTATTCGGGGTGGCTTTAGTGGTGCTGCGGGCTCCGTGCCCACCAGCAGTCAGTCCGACGCACCCCTGGACTCTGTGCTTCCATTTCCCTTCCTGAGAAAGGCATTTATTTTGCATTTCTGGGCCTTCCACAATCGAACCAAGGAGCAGTTGAGAGGGAGCATCAGCAGCTTCACAAGCACACTCCTCCTTCCTGCTAAAAAATGATGTTAATTTTTGTTAATTTGTTAATCTGTTTAAAAAAACCTTCTATTTTTCAGTAAGTCTTATGCCTGGTATGTTCCACTATAAATTGAAGCAACAAGAAACAGCAGTTGCCTTCATGTAAAATAAAAGTACCTCCTATAATTTACACAATATATATATATATGAATGTGTATGGTCACATCCACACTTCAATAACCCAAATAACACCCACGAAGCACAGGAGACAACCAGGGCAATGCAGAGTGTGCAACACAGCGGCAATTTTGAGGTATGAGTTGGTGATTTACAGGTCGAAGGGACTGATGGAAGCACGGCGGCCACCCAAACCCAGTTCCGAGCGCTGTCAGTTGTCGCCGAGATGGCCCTAAGTGCCTCATCGGGATGCACCTCAAACCCCCGGCCCCCTCACAAACGGTGAGGCGGTGGCGAGCAGCGGAGTGGCGGCGGGAAGCCGTGAGGCGACCGCCTGCGAGGCCAGTGGCCCTGAGGCAGGGGACCATGAGGCGACCGGCCGTGAGGCGACTGCCCGTGAGGCGAGTGGCCCTGAAGCGGGCGACCATGAAGCGACCGGCCGTGAGGCGAGCGGCCGGGCCGGGGCGGGTCGGGTCGGGCCGTGGCCCAGGGGCGGGGAGGGAGGTCGGGCGGCAGGGGCGTGCCGGGCCCTAGCGCCCGCCGGTCGGGAGGGCGGGCGGAGGAGGCGGGCCCGGCAGACGCACACGCCGCTCCCGCCGTGCTCGGCTTAAATAGGGCGGCGCCGGGGGGAGCCGCGCACAGTGGAGTTGTGGTCGTCGCTGTAGGCGGGAGGTGAGTGGGGTTCGGGGGGTGCTGCTCATACCACTGCCGCCCGGGAGACGAGGGATGAGGCGGCGGGCCTGGCTGCGCCGGGGGCTGACAGGGAGGCGTCGGCCGCCGCTGAGGCGGGATGGCCCCGCCGGGGCCTGCCCTTCGCCGCGGGTCTGAGGGCGGCCTAAGCGGCCGCTGTCACCTGCGGTGAGGGGCGTCGGGGTGGGGCGGCCGCCGGTCCCCTCAGAGATCCGGCCTTCCTTCCCCGCTCCGCCGCCATCCCCGGCGCTGCGGGGCATTGTCCGGGCTCTAGCGCTGCCCTCGCCCCCGGCACGGCCCGGGGCAAGCGGCTCCGGTGGTCGCCTCTGCCGGTCCCCGAGTAGCCCTCGGCGCTGCCCGGCCGCTCGGTGCTGCCTGCTAACCCGAGGGGTTTTGTGTTTGGTCACTGGAGCTTGTCTTCAAGTAGGTCGTTCTTACGGGCGTGAATGCAGCACGTACTCGAAGCAGCTTGGTTTTTTATTTCTTTTGAAGCAGTTGGGAGCGTGTATGGAAATGCAGCGTGGGGCAAACTGGTCTAAAATGGAAGGTTGAGCGGCTTTGACTTTGCAGGCCTCCTCTCTGCTGTTAGGTAGGGTTTGCCGTGCCTCAGTGCAGCGATTCAGCCTGCTTTACACGATGCTTTTGTTCTAGGATGCATACATTTCTCGTTCCTGTGGAACAGGAATTGCAACACTTGAAGCCTTCTGAGTTTCTAAAGGGCACGTCTGTGAGCTGTCTGGGGTATTACAGGCACCCTCTTGGACCTGGTAATGCATCTAAACATATGCCTCGCTTGGGTTAGAGTCTGAGATATGATGGTGAGGTCCTGTGATAGGAAAGAGTGACATCTAAAGAGACTGCTATCCAAACCCCATGGTTCTATATCTGTACCTGGACCACAGAGCTATTCCATGTGGTGTTAGCAGATTTTTTTTTCCCCCACATTGTTTTACAGGGAACTGTGTAGTCTCTCCTGAGCCTGCTCAGGGTGTTTGTATTCCCCTCTCTGCTTGGAATGTGCTCTCAAACTCACAAGCTGAGGCTTCTCAGCTCAAGAGATTTGGATCAGATTTCTTGGATCAAGAAGTTCTGACTGTAAGAAGGCATTGAGTTTGCTGAAAAGTACCTTCTTTCTTTTCCTCCTGCAGCAATAGTGTTAGTAATACAAAAACTGAAATACAAAGTTCCTCGTGGGACCATACTGTTACTGCCTGATTCTTTAAAGTCCAAGGATACCTAGCTTGCTCGTATTAGAATACGAAAATGTCTGAGGATGGTTGATGGGGAAAATCTAAAGCTTGTAATTACAAGTAGCTGTTGTGTGTAGTGTATTCAGTTCAAAGTCTTGAGTAAATGGCGTTAGCCTATTCGGAGGATGGCATGATCATAATGAATTTAAAAGGCAGCTTCTAAATTTGGTAGATGCTGTTTTACAACTACAAATCAGCCAACATGAGGTTGGAAGTAAGTCTTTGGTTCTTAAGAAGCAAACCCTCAAGTAGCCTTTTGCTTCAAGGGCAAGTACAAGGTTGATGTCGACAGAAAAACAAAACCAGTAATTCAGAATGGAAGGAAAGACAACTTTGAAATAGTTATCTCGGTAAGTGACTCTGTTTCTTGTGTAAAGTCATTGTAGCTGACTCTCCTACCTCATCGCTCCACCAGAAATGAGTATCGCATGAGACTTTTTGCAGGGGAGAGAGAGGTGGGTTGGGTGTGTTGATCCCCAGTGGGCAAGAGTAAATGGTTTCTTCTCTCTCTCTTTGCCCTCCAAGAAAACAACACTTTGACTAATGAGAGCAATAGGAGATAGTAGTAGTTTTTTATGTTTTGTTTTTCTAAATTTTGGTAATACGGTTAATTGAAATGAGTAGACTCAAAAAGGATAATGGCACACAATTTTTCAAGTGTGCAGCAGAGAGGGAGATAGATTCTGGCCCAAGGGGATACATTGCTTGATAAAATGGGCTTCTGGTAGTCCGAAGAATAGACTGCTAGCCATATCCTACTTCCCTGCTCTGCTAAGTTGCAAGTTCAGATATGTTAAATATTTTCATATGTTAAATATAACTAGTGGTAACTCCCCAGAAATCCTCACAAATAGGAGGGCAGACGGTTTGTTCATCAGTACGTGGTTTTGTGTGGGAGTTCCCAATACCATGTGGCCTGAGGAAGCACTGCTGTACAGCACTGACCTTTACAGGCAGTAGGCTGAACCCTGGCTGCAGATGGGGGGGCTTGCATTTCTGCAGGTCCCGCCTGACTCCCGAAACAAGGACACTCGATAACACAAGGCTTCTGCTCTCTCTTGCCACCTTTCATGTTGGGAAATACTAATCTACAGAGTAAAATATGATAGTAAAATAGTCCTTTTTGGTTAGGCTTTGAATCTTAGTCACACTCTGTAGTCTGTCCAAAACTGACTGAAAACAGCTTGCATGGTTTTATAGAGATTTAGAGGAAAATTAGGTTTTGTTTTTGTAGTTAGACCATTTAAGGCTTATAGCAGAAGTGCATCATGTCCCATTTGCAGAAAAGGCTTTCTAGCGTTTTGTATGAATTATTGTTCTTAAACTCAGAACTCTTAAGCTTTTTAGTTTGATACTGCATGTGCCCTGGTTCTGAAACTTGGCCTCTGCAGTTGGGCTGCATTAATAGCCTGGCGAGGATGGATTAGTTTCCTAGGAAAGCTGGAAGAAAATGCTTACTGCTTCTGAGTCAGAGGAAATACAGGGGTACTTCAGTACCTGAGGTCAAAAGGTTGCTTGGTTTGTCATACTCTTTCTTGTGATACTGGTGTTGGGAGGTCACTCGGTGAACCAGTTGCTTCTCATAAGCACTTACTGATCTGTCCAGCCTCACAATGTGAAGGGCTAGTGTTTACATTCAGAAGGACAAAAACCAAAAACATATCTAGTGTGATGCAGTGTGGCTTTGTGTGCCTGACCCAGGTTGCCTTCTGCTAGACTTCAGGTGACAGAAGCATGAGTAAGAAACTCATTCCTTCAGTCTCAGGCGAGCACTTGAAGCATGTGTTAACTTGATGTTGCATACTGGGTCTTTCTGAATAGTAGCCTTTTCCTGAGAGGAGTGGAATGAGTAAGTTGGTATGATCTTGCTCAAGCTGTTAATGCCACAAGAAAGTTGCTGGTTTGTAGCAATTTGCTTCTATAGGGTGGTTTTCATCTAAACTGTATTTAGATTGAGGTTAAATTAACACACTAGTGCCATGATCTACTTGCAAATAGGAGTTGTAGGGATGCAGCTCTAATGGGTAGTAACTTAGGCTGCAAAATAGATTATTTGTAAGCATCTTCTGTGGTCTTTGAAGATGAGAAACTGACAAGACTGTTCAGTGACACGTGTGTATAGGCATGGATTAAAGAAAACTTAAATCGATTGCTGTCTCAAAACTTCTAGTGGGAAGTGTTGGTTTTCCTTAATAGACAGGGTCACCGAGTGCTGCTGCAGGACTGTAATTGCACAAAAGGCATTGAGCAGGTTCTTGTCATGTGGTTCAGCTCCTGAACTTGAATAAACTCCAGTGACCTCGTTGGTGTACACTCAGATTACTTGTTGGACATCATTAACAGGCAAGAATCCAGGTGTTGTTCCACTTGATTGCAGGAGGATTGCAGCCAAACGTCTGAGGACAGGGCTGTGACTTTTCTTGTAGATGGGGACAGTTGACACATCATTGTCAGATGTGTTGCTCCTTAAAAGCTGCAGCAAGAGTTTTAACTTCAGTTGCAGCTTATGAAGTAAATCACCATGGCCCAACTGATGGGGCTGAATACAGCTTCCAGGCTGCTTCCCTCTGGTCCTGCCCTATCCCAAATGCAGGAACAGAAACTGAACCAGCAGAGGCAATCTGAATCACTGCATGATGCCCTGTGGTTGCTCAGAGCCAGACTAGGGGTCTGAAGGAAGGGGGTGGGGGTGAATATTAAGGACCTGCTGATTCCTCTCTGTACATGGGATGGATTCCTCACTAACAGTTTTTTAGTTCCTCCCCCTTTACTGTTGCAGGAAAGTGCATCTGTCAGTTATTGCTGTAAAAGAGGAGGTTTTATAGCTCTGAAGCCTGGCTGGGTGATCTAGGTGATTCTGGGTGAGATGAGATAATGAGTTTTTTAATTGGGGAAGGTTGGTGGAGGAGGGCAGCAGAGTAGTAGATTAGACAGTTTAGTGGTACTTGGTTTGTTTGGAAAACTCCTTTGTGGCTAGGGAGGGACTGTCACATCATATATGATATGAGAGACTGCACCACAGGTGACACTTTGCTATCGTATTCACATTATACAAGGCTTAAACTGAGGATTCTCCTTCATAGCTAGATTCTCATTCTACCTATGCTCCTTTGCTGTATCTTAGGGTGGTTGTGGTTTCCTTGCTAGTTACAGTTTGACTCTCACAGGCGATTGCAAGACCTCAGGCAAGTTGCTGCTGTGACTGCAGGGCAGGGGGAGAAAATCCTGGGAGGACTTGCATGCAGTGCTTGGAGTTGCGTGCTTAAGGTGTAGTATTACAAGAGTTCCATCCCTTTCCCCAGCTGTGCTGTCTTGTTTGCTTCTGGGAGCTAGTGGCTATCTGGTCATCCAGAGAAGAGTTGTTCTAGCAGAGAATTAGCATCAGAACTAACCCAGGAAAATGGTGTTTGCTGGGTCACCTCCCTCGTGTGACTGCACAGCCAGCTGAGTGCCTGGCCAGCACCAAGAATGTTGTGAGAGCATGTATCTGGGACAGGTTGGACTATCTCAAACTTAAGCTGATTGTATGCGCTCTGAGATTAGGATTATGTATTTTATTCAGACAAAAGGATTTCTCTTGTTAATAGCCAAAGCTATTTGTTGCACCCTCTTATACTCAATGAAGGAGCTTGAATGTGATTCTGCAATTGCTCTTTCAAAGGGTGAGTGGTGAAAGACTTAAGTAAAACAGAGAACCGTGGGAGCTGTGCAGCGTAACCTGTAACAGTAAGAAAACAACAAACTGCAATGGCAAGTAGCTGTCAGGATAACTCAAAGGTATATGGGTGGCTGATCCCCTGTTCCAGCTTATCATAGCAAACACATCTTGGTGCCATATTCATCATGATAAGAGATGGGAAACTTGTTTCATAGCTTTCTCCTGCCCGCAAGAGGTGGTGGAAGTAACACACTTTCTTTCGCACCATGCGGTGGACCTGCCTTTATGGCAGGCCACTGCAGTGCTAGTGTGCTGCTCATCTAAATATTAGGATAGAGGGGAAGAGAGGCCATTGGTTCTTGGGGTTGTTTGCTTTGCAATACAGAAGCTGACGGCTGCTCTCCTGTTCTCTTCTGTTGCACTCGAACGATGTCTGGCTATGGATAGACAATAGGCAGGCTGCTGCCCGCTGTAAATAGCCCATTGTACGGCGAGAGTAGGAGCAGCAAAGAACGGCGGAGTCCTGCCAACTTGGGTCATTGCCTTGAGATACTGACTCTGCTGTAAAGAATGAGTCTTGGGTGCTGCAGGGTGTGTGTGAGCGGAGAGCTGCCTCTGTCTGAGCTGTACAGAATGCCTTAACAGAATTGATACCATTTCTTCCATGGGTTGGATTTTGGGAATTGCTGTTTCTGTGGAGCTGGCCAGGACAGGTAGTTACCTCTGAAGCAGTTTTTGCCCTGTTACTGAAACCACTTTCCCATATCTCTCTGTTACTGTTTCTCAAGTTGCCAACCAACCAAGGTGTATTGGTTGCAGTGAGGGGAACAAGTGCTTTTGACCTAGAATGTTACCCATTCTGCTCTGAGGTTTTTTTTTGCTACATGTAGCAACCTGAGTATCACAGACTGGTACCTCTTTTATCTGGGATCTTCTTCCTCTGGGTCTCTAGCTGTAACTTCCAATCATTTGCTATGTCCTGTCTTGCACTGGGACAGAGTTTGAGTCTGTTCCTTGTGGTCTAGATCCTGTCTGGATGAGAAGCCATTGCAGGACCTGAGTTTGTGAAGAGAGCGTGGCTTTTTTTGCTTCTTTTGAGGGAACGGACTTAGCTGGGTCCTTCCTTGAGGAAAAGGACTAAAAGCCAGATTCTAGCTCTGCTGGGAGGATCCCTATCTCAGTCTAAAGGCTCTAAACTGCTCTCCTGGGTCACAGTAAAGACCCTGTATGTCTGACGTGATTGGAGCATGAGCCAAGTAAATACTGAGGTGGATCAAAGAAGGCTGGGAGGTATTGAAGCCCCCTTTCTTAATGGGGCATATTTGGATGCATATGTTAAGAATGTGAATTTATCCTCCCTGTTGCGTCTGGCTTTGTCTTAAATACAGAAAGCAAGAATTGATAGAACTTAGCAGATAGTGTTAAAGCTAGGAATTGCTTAGTCTGGTGGAAAACTCTGTCCTAGCCTTGTTTTTTGTGCTGATGAGGCAGAAGGTGTAATAAAAAAAATGTCATCCCTCAGTATAAACCTAAGCAGTAAAATGTATCATTATGTAATTGATAGCTTGCAGTATAACTGCTGAAGAAAGGTTTTATGTTATGGGCTTCTCTAAAAAAAAAAAAAAGGTCAAGGAAATGAAAAGTAGTGGTGTGCATCTCTTTTCACCTAGGCTGAAATCATAGCAGCTCCTTGACTACAATGCGACTTGTGAATGAAATGATCGTGTTTACTTCAGCTCTTGTTAGCTGTAATGGCACCACAGCCTTTTGAAAGAGTAACTCTCTACGTTGCATTCCAAAGTCATATAGTGCGTGTGCAGGACACATCATGACTAACGCAGAGAGGAAAGCAAGTATCTGTTGTTTTAAAAGTCAAAGGTGCTTAGTGTAGGGCTTGAGGAGGAAAGAGCTAAGCTTGCTCTTAACCCTTCTGTACATCATAGCCCCCTTCTTCTAGTTTCATAACATGGTGTCTATAATATACCCAAAACTTACTTGTAAGATAAGACTTCCTTGTTGGAATGACTTTTTAATCTTACTGTTCATCTGTGTATATTAAAACTTAAGAGGTAGTTTTCATGCCTGCAATGCTAATGAGCATGATTTGACACATAAAAAGCAACAGCATGGTAATACTAACTATTAAGTCAGTAATTGTTTTTTATTTATTTTTTTTATGTCAAGGGAAGATGGAGAGATTCCTTGTGAGTATATTCAGTTCTTCTCCACCTTCCATTACCACAGCCTGACGTATTGTGGATTTTGAATACAGTCTGCTGTGTATCACAGTGCAAATAACCAAAAGGCATTTCTGTAGTGGCCCTGCACTGTGTATCTAGGTGATGGGCTCCTGTCCCCTGAGGCAAAACAAAGAAAAGGGGGGAGGATGGACAGTGCCTGCAGGCTGGGAAGCTCTTGGTGGGTCCAGGACCCTTCCAGAGATGGAACTTGGTTCCATATGTGACCTTACTTCAGCCTCTCCTTCTGCTAATGTTGTCAAACCATGGGCCCTCTGAACTATTTTCATGGCTTTTTTTTTTTTGCTGTTTCTAGCAAATCATTGTCCAAATGCTGGTTAGACTTTTTATGAACTAGACAGCTTCTGTCCTGCCTGGCTGAATAACTGATTGCAGCAGCAAAGATTTCAAGGGCAGACTGTAAACTAGAGATTTTCCTATAGAAATATGAAATATCAGCCTGGTATGGTTGGCTTTAAAGCTAATAAGCATATCATTCTGCCCGTCTGGATTTCAGCGTCTCCTACACTGCCATCCTGCAGCAGTGTATTGTTACACAGTGTATTGTAGCTATTTAAACACACATTCTGACGTTTTTTAGGTCCTTTGTTTTAATTCTATTGTCCATCGGAAGAGGCCGGACCTAAATTATCTGACTAAATACATCTCTTCAAGCAAGCAGGAAAGCGTGTCGCTTCCCGACAGCAGCCATTGCCGTCCATCTGTCCCTGGGTGGCAGAAGGCCGAGCGGGTGACAGGCAGGGGTGAGCGCTGCTGCCAGCCGGGCAGGCGGGAGCCCTTCAGCAGGCAGTGGGGTGACCGGGGGCTGGCTGCCATTGGCCCTGGGCAGGCTGGCTGCCTGCTGCTTACCTCTCACCTACTGGGCAGGAGCTGGGGGGTTTGGCATGTGACAAACGTCCCGGGAGACCTTGGCTGTAGAGGAGAGCACCAGCTGAGCTGACTGCCATCCTTTTTTTTTATCCATGGCTGGTTCTTGCTGTGGAATATCCATGTCGGGGAGCAGCCTCTTTCGGCTCTTCCTTCTGTGTGAACGTGACAAATCAAATGTGCTTCCTGTGCTTGATTATACTGCTGCCCTGGGCCTCCTTAGATGCTGCTTGAGTCTGCCTCGTGACCAGAGATAAATTGCTGGCATGGTGCTGGGAGAAATAGGAAGCTTGCTAGCATAGAGGAGCTATGGGAGGATATCAGCTGTGAAGAAGGCAGCTTGCTGTAGTGAGCTTTCTGTGCACGACTGAAGGGAGAGTAGAAAAGAGAGGGAGTTTACTTAATAGACCTAAGAGATGAAAAATCCTGCTATGCTGCTATAGGATTAGGATGCTCTCTCAAGTTAATGCAGGCAAGTTAACATCTTATACCCCTGCCCTCCCTCTCCCTGACTTCCCTGTTTGCCATTTGCTGTTTGAACAGTCTTACAGTACAGCTACTGTAGAAGTAAATATTTAGCATTTGTGAAATGTTGTCCTTAAATATTTTGCCTTTTTTCTAAAATGCAAGGTCTGTTAAAAGCAATATTAAACCTCTGCAGAAATTGCCTCCTGTCAGCCCCACCTGTTTTTCTAGAGTATGAACCAGTAATTGTATGCTTGCTTAATTGCAGCACAGAAGTCTAAAAGTATTGCCTCTGCCTGCCTGCTGGCAGATCAAATTATTTTGATAGTGGGAAGCTAGCAGGACAAAGTATACCTCGCTCTCCTACAACAACAGTGAATCGAAAGGGGATTTCAAATCTTTGTGTGTAACTTTCTTTCATATCAACAGATTCCAGCATCGGGACAGCCGCACTGAACTGCAATGCAAGCACATGAGTTGTTTAGATACCTACGAATGCCAGAACTTGGGGATGTCAGACAGTATGTACGCACCCTTCCAACAAATACGCTGATGGGCTTCGGTGCTTTTGCAGCTCTCACGACCTACTGGTATGCAACAAGACCAAAAGCATTAAAACCACCATGTGATTTAGCAATGCAATCTGTGGAAGTAGAGGTAAGTGTCACTTGATGGATGTTGTCATTTGAGAGAGGCCAAACGCTGATTTACATAAGACTGTTTCCAAACTTGTAGTGTGGGGGGAACACACTTCAGGGCATGTTTGTTTTTTCTGAAATATGGCTTGCACTCAGGTTTTTTTTAGCTTTTTGAATGGGAGCATGGGAGAAAAAGTCTTTATGCTGAGAAAACTGCGCTTCTGATCTGACTGGTGGGAGGAGACTTGTGAATGTTAGAATTGGCACAGTGCAGTCTTCAGTTCCTGGCCACGTGTTTGGGTGTTGACCTATTAAATTAGGTCTTGGGGTCAGAGTGTGCATACTGATTAGGCTAATTTTCTGTTATAATAATTAGTTTATAATAGCTGACAGATGAGACTATATATTGGGTTACAAGCATGAAGAGGGTACTAACTGTCCTCAAACGATCTGTGGAAAGATATATTAGTCCTGCCAAGAGATCCCAGCAATAGAGTAAGTTGAAATTAAAGCAATCGCCTGCTAAACTCTGGATATGCTAGGTTAGCTTTTGTTTTGTGCTTTTTAGAGACAGACAGAGTTGCTGTTAAGTGGTTTCTTTTGTTTTAAATAGCAAAGTCAAATATGTAAAGTCTGACTGGGAGCTACTGTTGCTTAGAAGCAAATATAGACAACTGATTACACTGCTGGGGTTTCCTGAGCAGCAGTTGTATCAGTTCCCTTGTTCACTACAGAGTCAAGATTTTACCACTTGTTTCATTCTTTCAAGAGTGCCTGTGTTTCTTCAGGGTACACAGGGAAAGAAGGAGACAGCTTTGAAAAGTTGTGATCTTCAAGGGAGATAATTACAAAATGTAGGACTGTAAGGCTGTTCCTTGCATTACTCTTGATAGTCAAAAAATACCACTATAGATATTCTTATATATATACTTGCAACTGAAGTCTCCCTTCAGAGCACGCTTGTCTGTGTGAATAGCCTGCATCTGGTTGTCCTGTATCAAATGCAATTAATGTGACTTCTCCGTTGTGCTTAAGAGTAGATGTGACTACAAACTGATGTAAACAAATGTGGCAGAGCAGTTTGAAACTTACAGCAGGTAGGCTTTCACGAACTGTAGCAAAGCAAAATCCTGTCATAGTCTCAAATCAGGCACTTTGCAATGTTTCATGCTATTGAAACTGAATAATGAAGCATCAGCTGGCCCCTCCATTCAAAAGTTTAGCTAGTACCATTTATTTCCTAATCTTCTTTCCAGTATGGTATACAGTAAGCTTACTGACACGTGTTACTACAGCAAGTAATGGTCTGCTATTAGAAGTACACAAAGGGGAAACAAACATGTGCTCTGGCAATGTGATAATTGCCAAAAATGTCTCCTTTCAAAGAACACGTGTAGAGTAAGGATCTAGAGGTCAGATCTTACCTCTCTTGGTGAGCTTTCCCAATCCTGACAGCAGCTGCTTGGACAGTGGGTGGAATAGTCTTGTGGAGGAGCAGAGCAGAGCTTGGTGGCTGGAGTAAACTAGCAGTGAAAGCTTTCCAGCTGTGGAGAGCCTCACTAGCCAGTATGGACTTCAGCAGATCTGTGGGGCTTTGCATTGGAAGATGGTAAAACAGTGGCTCTTATCTGGCCACAAAATCGGTGACAAACACTTATTTGCTTGAGACTTTTTACAGCAGCCTTACTTCACTGCCTTTACCTCTTCAGGTGATATTGCTTGTCACTGCTGGATTCTGTGATTGAAATCGTTGTTTGGTAGTATGAGTCTTCACTAAACTACTTAATGCATCACTGATCTATATTGTAGTAATTGACATCAGCTCTCTGATCAGAGTGAGATAGGTATAACAGCATTATTTTTCATTGCCTCTTCAGGAAATACATTTCAATAGGAAGTCTGACCAGTAGTAAAACTTAAATGAAAAACAGCTGAGTGTTAGCATGCCTTGGTGATAAAAGTGCCCAAACTTTGAGAACATGTTGAAATGAGCAAGATCTATCCAGTTTTGCTTATTGACAGTTCAGATGATACAGCCCTTGATGCAATGTTATAAACTGTATCAAAGTGTAATCAAATGAGAATGTATGTTTTGAAGCAAATTTCAAGTGTCTGTTAGAATTGGTTCTTTTATAACAGTAACAAGAGTGTAATACAGTGCTTGGGATTCAGTTTCTCACTACATGTAGAATTTCTTATTCCATTCTCTTATATGCATGTTAAGATGGATTGTCACTTCCACAGAAGAAAAACATCAAATACTACTCTCAAATTATGTCTTAATGTTTTTTTTTCCTGGCTAAGCAATACAATATTATAAGGTCTAGGGAGTAAGAAATGTGCTCCAAAAAAGACATGGCAGAAGGCAATTCCTCTTCTCTAGTGTTTTAATATCTGATCTACCTATTCATTAATGATAATAAGTTTGAACTATAAATAAGCTCCTGCTTAATTCTTACTTGTGACTTATTTCCTTGGCCTCTAACAAAGTTAAATGAAGTCAGTGACTGGAGTAGGGTTTCTACATGTTCTGGTAATAATTTTTCATAACTTTATATGAGAGGAGAAAGATCCTATTTATTGCTGTTCCAGGTCACTTCCCATCTCTGGAAAGCTTTGATTAGGTAGGCCAGCACCCAGTGACCCATTTTAACCATCACTGAGTGAGCATAAAGATTGCATGCTTAGTTGAATATCGGTACAAAGAGTTACTTAAAGTATCAGCTCTTCTAGAGTAGATGCTGTAATTAAAAGATGTGGAGTATCATCTTTAAGTATGCATACTACAGTTATATTTTACTAAAAGAAACCCTCTTGTCTTCAAAGCTCCCAGCCTCTCTTTAGGGGAGACTTCTCAGAGATATAGGTGAAAATCTTTCAGGATCCACTTGAATCCATTGTCTGTAGGAGGGGAGACAAAGCTAACGAAAAGTAATTCTAAGTAAAGTCTGACTAGTGCGAGACTGCGCTGCTGAGACTCATGCTATACTCTAGCACGTGCCATATTGTTAAGAATTTCAGTGCTATGGTAATGGCAGAAGTAGAGCATTAGTCCTGTGTTTTGCAAAGCTTGTGCACCCTTAATGTCTGTAATTGTAGGCACATCTGGATCTGTCTGCTTGTAGATTCCGCTTTCCATTGGTGATTGCTAGCTCAACAACTTCAGTTATTGATTTGAGTGCAGGTGTATGGCTGTCAAATATATTAAATCTTGGTTTAAGAACCCAAATACTTCTATTTGGCTCAAGTTTTGCTAAAGCATGTAGAAAGATAGCATATAAATAAACAGGAAGATGTCAGTATTTTCTAGTAGTAAGAGTTTGGATCTGTGACTCTGGCATTTTTCTTCCCTTAAGAAAAGACATTCAAATATGGAGAGAGGTATTCAACTCAGGAAAACTTTTAAACATCCTTGGATTTTCCTGATACGTTACCAGAACTCTAGCTTGCCTTGTCTTTCAAGAATCACTTGATTAGACATGTGCTTGTCTCCCTACTAAGTGACCAATTTTAGCTGTTGTGTGCTTACCTAGGCATTAGCATGCTTAAAAATATATGGCTGCTTTGAAAACTCTAATAGCTTATACTCCTTGCCGCTCAGAACATGTGTGGTGGTGACCTAAGTGCCGCTTGCTGGTGTACTTTCCCACTCAGGAAAATGGAAATTGGGTCTCCTGCCTCTGAGGCATGGTGGAGCCAATGGTGTGTTTTGACATTACTGCTAATCCTAAGCAGCCTGTGTCAACAAGAAGCAAACCCATGGCTTGAACAAAAGTGGCTATCTTGTTATGTGACCCAAATAGATTTATTCTACAACGGAGGCATATCTTACTCTATCAGTGCCTGTTTCCCTTGGCTGCTGCTATTCTGAACCAATGCCAAGGCTTTTCTTAATGTCCAGCTCTTGCTGTGTAATGGGTCAATTCCCTGCAACTCCCTGAGCTTCTGCATGGGCTGCTTTGCTTGAGTAGCCAGAGGCTGTTCTCACGTTAATAAGATTTTATTGCCTGGCTCCTTAAGAACATTGGTAAAACGGACAGCCCTTTTGAGTGCTTACCTTTGTACCGGACAGATCTGTTAGATCCCATTAGAATAACTTCTGTGAAACCAACCAAACTTTCCATTCATCAGATTCAAATGTTTTGTGGTTATAATGACTGGGAGCATAAGTAAGGTCTAAATGATCTTCAGCATATCCAGGTGTATTTTACTGCATCTCTGAAGACTAACATTGAACTCCTGATGGCCTTCACACAAGGAGCTGGGTGTTTTTCAGCGAAACTCTTACTCTAGGGCTGTCGAAAATTGAATTAATTTCACTTTACTTTGGGGAAAAGAATAAAGTAAGCTGAACCACAAGTTGGTTATGTTTCCCTTTACTGAAAGCTTATGAGAATTGATGGTATCTCTTCAACAGTAGTTTGTTATGAACCTTCTGTTTCTTTCAGAAGGTGAGTGCAATCAGTCTTGTATCTGAGCAGTGTGTGGTCTGTCTGATAAGTCTCATCCTCAAATTTGGTAGAGTGCCTCAGGCCCTGCAAAAATGGCTTTTGTGGTGCTGAGCAATAGGGTGTGTAAATAAAACGGTAGTACCTCAGATGAGGAGAAAACAAATATTTCTTGGCTTTGCCCAGGAATGGCTTAGGATATGGTATTTCATCTGACAGGGGAATTGTAGCACATCAAACTTGGTACTGATACATTGCACTTGTTGGCATTACCTGTGACTGGTTGCAAACTACAGTATGTCATCTTCCCCAGGTTAGCTCCAGAAGTGGTAAAACTGGGGAAGAATCTAGAAGCTGACCTTGGATAACCAAGATCTGTGAAACCAGTGCAATAAAGCAAGTAGTCTTGCTTTTCTTTCCGGGCAGAGACACGCACTAGCAAACTCTTCATTTCCTGTAGAGTAGATGTTGGTCTGAGTGCCAGTATGTTCTTGAATTTCTAATGTTACGAATTTTTAGAGGTAAGCCAGTCATTAATTTGTTCTGGGTCATGTTCACAGTGTACATTTCTGCTTACTGTCAAAGGAGTGGCAAGCACTGCGTTATGCATAGCGTTTTGCTAAAACAAGTTAGACTTGTTTTAGTGTTAAAATATTTCTTCTGTGCCTTTAATGTGTTAACACCTTTCTGCGGACATGGGCAATATGACATCTTCTGCAGATAAACCTGTGTTTATCTAGCTTAAACATGAACAGATGCTCTCTGGTCTTCCAGGGTACTTTGAAAACAGGAGAATAAACCAATGGCTGGGAAGAGCCTATGATTGCATATGAATAGGTTTTTGACACTGTAGATGATGGCACAATTCAGGCTTAGACTTAGTCCAGGATTTGAGTTTGTGAAAGAGCCAAGAGTTGACTACAACCGCTGATGGAGACAGAATCTTCTGCAATGTTTACACAAGACCCTCTGTTTAACCAGCTGGGCTCTTCCTGCTAGGAACTTGCTTGTAGGTGTCTGTCATAGCAGGACTAATAAATGTGGCCCAATAGTACTTGTATAACTGCAGTTTGTGAAACGAGATTATTTAATCAGTCACTGTAAAAAAAGGCTATGTTAAAACTATGAATTATTGAACTTTTGTATTGACTTCCAGTCGTAGCCTATGTAAATGCTCACCTGCTGAAAAACGGTGATTTTAATCCTCAAGGTAATATTGTCTTGACTGCCTCTAACTAGATCAGGAGGAAACCTGTTTCGTAAGATGGAACTCTAAATTGGACTAAAGGACTAAATTTCTATCTAGTACAGAGTATTTTACTTATGAGAACACTTGTTTTAGGGTGTTGTTGACCACCCTTAAAATCATTTACGTTTTGAAACCGCAGGTTGAAGCATGATTATGTTTTTGTAATCTTAATTAGAAAAGTGGATTAGGATCTCAGCGTTAATATTGTATCCAGAGAGCTCAGACGCTGGAGTGATTTAGAAAGCTTGATGGAATTAATTACGCTATATACTGCAATAATAGAGTAAAACACTTTTTAAGAAAAACCCTGTGTCTAGTAAGGAATATCCAAGGCATTTTGTGGTTCTCATTGTTCTGTGTTATCATAGGTAGCTGAGGAATAAGATTTTTGCTTGTCAGGTTTTTAGTAATGCGGGGAGCAGCCTGGGTCTCTAAACAATATCCTGTGAGATGTTGCATATCTCTCCCCTGGTGGTGAACAGAACTGAAGTTCTCTCAAGCAGAATTTGCCAAGGCTCCTAACAAAACTTAATGGATGAGGTGTTTTTATTCCTTCAGGAAATTCCTGTTCATTTATAACCAACAAGTGTGTCTAACCTTTCTAATTGGTTTTCTTAGGGTGGTGAGCATGCTAGAAGGTCCTCCCTTCTTAAGAGTGATGAACTGTTAATTTACTACTACGATGATGTGAGAACAGCTTATGACATCTTCCAAAGGGGTGTGCAAGTATCAAGTAAGTTTAAAATCACAGATAACTCTTTTCAATGATATGTCAAGAACTAAAGGTCTGGGCTCATTTGAAATGCTGTTGGGAACAGGGCATATCTACCTAGCAATATGGTAAATGTATTGGATGTGGGCTTTCTTCAAGGAAATTTAACTGTGACCTCTTGTGAAGCAGAGTTGTGTGAATAAAGTCAGTGCTGTGCTCCTTAGCCTAAACCAAACTTGCTGCCTCTGTGTCCTTCCCCAGCTTCCCCCTCCGCCCACAAACACCTAAAAAAGAGGTTTGTCTTCTGAAGGTGTCTCCAAAGAATCTAGAGACTTAACACTGAGAGTGTAGTTGGTGTGGTGTCAGGGCAGAGGAGCCAGGGGTTAAATTTTGAGTAACTCTTGATTATCATTTTTAGATAACGGTCCATGCCTAGGTGTCAGAAAACCAAACCAGCCATATGAGTGGATCTCCTATAAAGAGGTAAGTAGTCTCTCTAACTTAGTACGAGACCTGCTTTTGCTTGCTGAGACCATTGGTACAACATCCAGTAATGTGATATAACAAATCTTAATTATTTATAGATGTTTTAAAGTAGTAGCAGAATATTGCAGAAAGGTTCTGGTTCCTGTTAGAGTATCTTAAAGGAACAGCATCAAATAAGTGCAAGGGGAAGAAAAGAAGAGTATCTCCTGCACCTGGTTTATTAGTGGTTTTATTTCAGAATTTTTTTGAGTTCTTGCCAGCTTTTAGCATCTTGTTGCTGAATTGTGTAGAACTTGGACACTGCGTCTGAAGGGCTGCAGCTTTGAAGTGATATTTGGGGACTCAGGCTGCTACTACTCTAGGTGCTTGCTTGTGAGAGGCTCACTTTATGCTAGGAACAGTCCTATCTACAGATGTTACTTGTGCTTCTTGACAACGTGTGTCTGCAGTGCTGAATGGTGGTTGCATAGGGTGTTAAGATATGCTTCTAACTAGTGGCATGCTCCTTCATGATTGCTAAAAATATCTTTATGCAAATCTTCTAACAGCTGTGCACTTCTAGGTTGTTCCTGATTTAATCAGTTATTGTCTTCAAATTAGCATAAAGCTTGCCTATTGCATACTGCTAAGGTCATTAAACACCTTTTGTATGTAGCAGACCTCACTTTTCCAAAGGTCATTTTGCTGGGCACTTGTTAGGTGTGACCTCTCTTTAATAAAGCTTTTCTGTTTGAGTCATGTGACTAACACGGATTCAAGTCATGTGCTATATGGAAAGAATTTAGAAAATTGCCTTCCCAAGCTTTGTTTATAGAACTAGATGGGTTTTGCCTCCTTGTTCCCCTGCTTTTTGAAGGGAGAAATGCTATTCCTATAGGCACTGAATGAAGCAGATGGATGGCATATGTAGTGCTTGTGATGGAGCAGAAATATAATGCTGAATCATTCCAGGGTCACTTCTGGGGTTTGATACAGACACACAGAAAAGGCTGTTTTGTTGTATGTGAGCTTAACATTTAAACTTACACTTAACACTTTGAAGTCCAACTGGATTAAGTGTCTCTTTTGCTGTATATTGAGTGCAAGTGTAGTACCTACAATCAGTGCAGCATAATGACACTGCAGTGTTTAGGTTATCAAAGTCACAGAGGACATCCAAAATAGCCTAGAAAACTTCTGTCTACTTCATACCACTTATTTGCTTTCTTTTTGTAAGACTTAAGGTAAAATAATGTTGAGGAGTGTCTACTGATGAGCTTGCTCTCAATTTTTTTGTCTTTTTTTTGCCCCTCCAGGTTTCAGACAGAGCTGAGTGTGTGGGCTCTGCGTTACTCCACCGAGGCTTCAAACCATCTCATGTTCAATATATAGGAATCTTTTCACAAAACAGACCTGAGGTAACTTAATTGACAGTGTGTGTATTGGTGGTTGAGCTGTTACTGAAGTGGCCCCCTCTTAATATCTGTTGTTGCTTTTTGACAGTGTAGTGAACATCCCCACTAAGAGTCCATTTGGCATTGGGGGGAAAAGGCTAAAGACTGACATCGTAGACCCACAAGGCATCTTTATCTAAGAAACAAAACTGATAATTGATACAACTGTTAGTCTCTTATACCGTTTTGGCTTTTTTAAACTCCCAGAGCTGAATGCAGAAGAACTCAACCCATTCTCCTTTGCTCTTTCCAGTTTATAGAGGAGGGCTGTGTAATGGGAAGCTAATGCAGTACTTGGTGAATGTAATCACCATTTGCTTTCTCTTAAAAAGTGGTGTTGCAGTATGAGGTAATTGAAAGTGGCTGGAAGTCATAAGGAGGTTTTTAAACCCTTCAAAACCCAAAGAAGCACTTAGTGATTAAATATTTGGACAAACAGAAGATGGCTCAAGGTGATAGCTCTGTCTCTGCCAGAGGCCCTGGGCACAAAGATTCTGGGAGGGGAAAACTGCTGATGAAGGCAAAAAATTGAAAACTAATTGCAGTTTAATAAAGGGGCAGAAAGACTAAAAGTGACATGATTAAAGAAGATCACTGGACAAAGCAAAATGATGCTACAAACCTGAGACAACCATAGGGATATTTAGATTGCTTAGCTAGTCTCTCCTTTTTAACCCTGAAGTGGTTCTAGACTGCTGTTTCTAAAAAGTATGAAATATTCAGTAAATACTTATTCTCTAGACTTGTTTATTAAATTTATTTAATAGGACTGAATTTCTCTAACCTATGTTTATGTGCTTAGTAGCTTGAGCTTGGTACGTGCTGCATTAAGCTTAATCCAAACCTGTATTAAGACAGGAGACTGGCTCTTAAGTTTTGTCAAGAATATGCTGTCCCTCTTGATTAAATGCTCCCAGCTGGATGCCATTATCTGGAGCCATCTACAGTGTTGACAGGGTTGGAAGCTGAAACAGTGTCTCGGTCATGCTGGACAACCACTTGCTCTTGGATCTCTTCTGATTTCAGTTTGTCACAGAGCTTTCCCTGCTGCCATTAAAATGCAAGCTGTGTGACAAGTGACCTTGACCCCCTTCCTCCCCTCCCAACTTACACCACAAAACCAACCCTAACTCTAGCCTAGTACAGGTGAAGGAAAACGTTGTTTGTTTTTTTTCCAGAGTCTGAAATCTGCAGTAGTTTGCTACTTGGATTTTCCTGCTGGAATTCTGGGTCTATCAGTTACGGTTTTATTTCTGTAATAAAAAAGGCTGGGATGCCTCTAACCAGGAAGCTGTTAAATGGCATCATGTTGCAGACTCTTCAGTTCATTCTCCTGTGCTTCTAACATTATGAACCGGAAGTAAAAAAAGGGAGCCAGATGTCAGCATTGTGCCTGTTTGAACTGTTTGTCTATAGACCTTTGGGTGCAAAGTCTTTGACTGCTGGGTGGGTGGATTTTCTGAAGGAGGGCACGGTAGTGCGGTCTGCTCTTGGACCACAGAGACAAAATGCGCTTGAGCTGTATTGCTCCAGCAGGCTTTGAGTTGGGTCTGGAACGAGCTGAAAAGACGTGGTTTTTAAACCAACAATTTTAAATCGGGGATTTTCCCTGCTGAAACCCACTGGATGGGTGTTGTGACATCCCCAATATAATCACTAATCCAGACAGGAGATTATTTGAAGGTTTTTTTTTGTGTGAAATGATTCACATTTGTCAGTTCAGGGAACAACTGCTGGGGAAATCCCCTAATGGGGAAACTCCTAGCATGTTACTTAAATGTTCACTAAAAAAACCAAACTTGGATTTATAAATAAAAATATTACTTTCTCTTTGAGTAACTGGAAAACAGATGATCTCTGCTGCAAGCAAGGCAGTTGTTTTGGATTGAGAAAACAGGACAGTGAAATATACAGTGTCCCTTAATAGAAAATCAGAGCCATGTCAGAAAACAAACTAAAACTTGCAGACTGCTGTCTGTATTCAGTACCAGTTGTTTGCTTGGGCTTCGAGAGAGAACTCAAGTGTCAAGGTTTGGTATTTGTATGTAAATACTCTTAACTTAGAAGCTAAAATGGAAGAAAAATGTCTCGGTAGGTCAGAAAATAAGAGATGCTGGTGGCTGTATTGAGAATGACAGGGTGCAAGAGTTGTTGGAGGCTGCGACAGGAAGCTTTTATCACTGTGTGCAGCTTCTACTGTAGTAGACCCCAACCCTATTGAAATAACTCCTAAATGTCAGGCTGCTGAACAGCAATACAGCTGCCCCCTTGTTACAGGCACATGTGGATGCTATCTAGGAAGAAATACTCAGTGGACCCTTTCATGGCTGGTATAGGTGTGCCTGCTCAGACTCATCAGTATGTCTAATGTCTGCATGAAAGTCTAATTACCTGGCCTTGTACTAGTTTTAAAAGAAGTCTTTTTAGACAAGAGGTGTACAACTTGGCTTATTGTATAAACGGTCTCAAAATTCCCTGTATTTAAGGCTGTCTCAATTGGTAGAGAACTTACTTTAGAAAACTTGCCCATAATAAACAGCTTGTAAAACTGAGATTTAGCAACTTTGTTAACATAGCCTCTATGTTAGATATTATGTGGCATAACCAGCTGAATGGTGTTTAAACTTGTCATCATACTGGGGTGAGGTAACTGGCTACGGTCCTGCAAAAACACTGGGAAGTGTGACATAGTTTGGGGGTGGGGAAGGGAAACAAGCACCCTTGTTAATGCAATGCTTGTTGAATTGTAAGTTCTGATAACTTTTAAAGATGCATGTTGTTTTGTTCCTGTAACTGGAACTGGTTAAAGGTAGGGTGTCAGAGAAATTTTTGCCATGCTTTGATGGGAAAAACAGAAATGTTCCAATTCCACTGGCCTCTTTGTGTGTCTGGAGGCTCCCATTTCAGGAGTCGCATGCTACCCTGTATTTTGGTGTAGCTTATTTACAAACTATACCCAATAGCTACTATCTGGAAAAAGAATTGCATGACTACTTTACCTTCATGGTACTCTGGATGAAATCAGGCTTGCTGTAAGGCACTGTCAGGTTGCATCACGCACAGCAACGCTGCAATATCCAGTGTGTTTGTAGAGTACTGCACTTGTTAGCAGGCAAATCCTTCTTATTGCAGCTTGTAGGGATGTAACTGCATTTTTTTATACAAGTCTTCAGATTAGATTCCTTTAAAGAATAACGGTTAGTCTTGAGAAATGCTGAAAAACTTTCTGGGGCTGGCTTTCCAAAGGACTTCTGGTTTAACTGTATAATGTAGAGATAAGAATACTGTGTGTGTATATAAATTTAATGTGTGTCAAGACATGAGCAAGTCCTTCACTGATTCATATACCATGGTAATGTAGAATACTGAAGGCTTTGGCTACCTTGAAAACCTAAAACCAAGAAAAAAATATTGTACTCAAAGAAATCTCTTTCTGTTAACAGGTAAACTAAGGAGACAGTTAATGTTAACTGGTTTTTCAAAAGTACTTAAAATTACACTTAGGGTCAGAGTTGAACTTTATTGAAGTGGAATCTTTCCCATAGCTCCTTACTGTTTATTTTTCTTTCCCCAGATAAAAATGTAGTAGGTCTTCAAAGTAAACAAATGATGCAGACTACCACTTTTTTTACAAAGACTTGTCCAAATGAGCTCTGTACTATTAGCTTGCTTGTTGGAATCCAAATACGAGTCTTTCTTAGAGGTCTGTTACGATAAGCAAACACATAGTGACTTGCATCTCTTCTTTTTGTGCAGTGGGTTATCATTGAACAGGGATGCTACGCGTTCTCCATGGTGGTGGTGCCACTCTATGATACACTGGGAACTGAAGCAATTACCTACATTGTGAACAAAGGTAGGATGCTTTCAGTAGCGCAGTGACTGAATGTACCATGGCAGAACTGACCGAGGGCAGAACCGTAGCCTTCTTCAGAAGAGTCTTCCATTACCATGTTCTGAAATATGTATGGATCTTGTCTAAACGTGTCATACTGATAATGCTGTTCTCTTTCATCAGCTGACTTGTCATTGGTTTTCTGTGACAAACCTGACAAGGCCCAACTTCTGCTAACCAATGTGGAAAAGGGGGAAACTCCAATACTCAACACCATTGTTATTATGGAGTCTTTTGGCATGGATCTTGTGGAACGTGGCAAAAAGTGTGGGGTGGAAGTCTTCAGCATGAGAGAACTAGAGGTAAAGCACACTTAACCTACTTTACTCTCTTCATCCTATTTACTTGTGGAAGAAGGCAGTGTCTGTTGAACAGAACTTAGGACTGAACAAAATGTGGTGGATTAGTTTCAAAACACTTAACTATCTGTTGGATTGAATTTTACACAAAAAATATTAAAAAAACCCAACCAAACAAATAGAAGGAAAACAACTTGCTACTAGTATTTCACAATGCTCAAAATGTAAAAGTTGCGTACGCCCAGATGACAGAATGAAAGCTTGTTAACATAGTCCAGAGCGAACATCAGATCTGAGTGTTAAGGCTTGCCCATGTGAAGCAGTAATATGATAATTATATACTGTGACTAATACTTCAGAAATACTTATGTCACAAAGAGCCTGAGTAGGTTTTGGTCTTGTGAAAAATGGCATCTTCCCTTTTACACTGAATCTACAAAATGTTTTCTGGGGGAGGAGGAAAATGGCAGCAAACTGTTCCAGGATAAGCTTATGGTAATGCAGGGGAATGAGACTTCCAGGTTTTGGAAGTAGAAACCATTTTTCTTAGCCACTTAGGGTTCAAGTCTGGTTTTGCTTGTAGTTATTTTGCCTGCATAGATCTCTTATGCAAGTCTATTTCATAACTGCACTCACTACTTGGAGAACTCTGTCCCAGGATCGAATTGGACAAAGTGCATCTTTACTGTGAGATTATGAAACCAGGTTTAGCCTAGTTGCAGCTGGAGCTGGTGAAGACTTGGCTCACTAGGACTTGAATTATCTCCAAATAAGTGTGCTTGTCTTGTGCAAGAGTCAGTAACCGGTGTGAAATACTTCATTTCACTGAACTTGTTTTCACAGTAGTCTTAACTGCTATGTTAACAGGGCCACCTTCTGGTAAAGATACAAAAATGCCAGCATGTCTTTTTTAAAAGGATTAACTATATCATAGCTAACTAGCCTCAGCAAGACTGCCAGGTTGAAATGGGGCTAAAAACATTATGCAGAGTAAGTGACTTAAGCAGTGCTGTAGCTCACTGGCAAAAGGGTTGGATTAAACTTGGGGAAAAGACTGGCCCAACTGCAAGTTGGTACATTAACATCAGCTTCTTTCCTTGAGTTGAACTCCGGTTTTTGACAGAGGAAGATGCTTTCCACTGGATCTTCTAGCTACAGGAAAACAAAACCAGGGAGTGAATGTTATCTTTCAGTTAGACATTCAGATGCTTAAGTAGTGGCTTCCAGTAGTACTTCGTCATTCTTACTCAACAACACCGCTTGATGTTTGGATTAATGCAGTAATAGGTGCCTCAAGAGCCTCTTGTCTAAATCTCAGAAGTTAGACAAACTTTAACGTTTCTAATAGTGTTTCAGTGAGCAGGAATAAGTTTTCTCACTTGTTTGAGAGGTCTCCCAAATATTTAGGAGCTTAGATTAGAATAGAATGACTATTTCTAGCTTTAAGTACTTGTTTTCTGGACTCCTGGCTTGACCTTATTGCTCAGCTGTGCTTTATAGGTTATGTGACCAGTTCCTCTATGTATCTCCCGGGTTTCTGATGCCTAATATCTGTACATGTACTGTGGTTACTGAGAGCTGAGCAGCTGTGAGTAAATGGCTCTTCAGTAGGAAGAGATGTTGGGAGTTCTGTTCTAGGATATTGAAAGAGGTGTGTTGACATCTTAGCTGCATGTTCAGTAAATACCAGCTCTTACTCAAAACAGGCTGTAGGGAAGCGTTGAGCTTCTGGTGGTACTTGAGGTGTAGAGGCTTTTGTTTTGAGCTGTGTTTTCATAGTCGCGAATTTCTGCATAATGGCACTGCTTCAAAAGGGCAACCTTACAGGTATGGGAATGTTAACTGTGTTTCTGGACAGTCCTTTGTTTTTATTAAACCTCTTTGGGTAATCAAAGAGGTACACCATACTAAAGGAAGTCGAGGGCTATTAAAGGAATGCGTAGTGCTGATGTGTACTTGGAATGTAAAGGTGAAGTTGATGTGCCAGCCCTCAAAGGGTGCTTCCAAAGCTATACTTAACAAAAGGTCCATTTTAATCTGCATAAGTCCTTAAGCTAGTATTGTTTCTAGTCTTAAATAGGCATTGACAATAGTAAGTCTTGATTTGAAACTTTAAAGCTCATAGATACTGAAACTTCAGAATTTCCCTCTTGATCATTATATCCTTGGTGATAAAAGGATCTTCTTGCTATCCATTTCCTGCTGCCTAAAGAACTATGCCATCATTAATGGTCAGGCCTGAGTCATCCTGAGGAGAAGAGGTTCTGTAGGAGAGAATCTTGTGCTCTCTGCTCTTCAGTATAAAAGGAGTACAAACCACCAATGACCCTTCATGGGGAAATGGTCTTCCTTCTCACATGGTGTGAGGTGCTCACTGAGATGAATCTTGCTTCATCTATTCAATGGCTGTCAGTGGCGTGTGCCTTCTGCATGAGGTTTAGGATTGATTGCCTGCTGTGGCTTGTCATAACACTGCTTAACCTTGAGCTTCTCTAGTGAGTGACTTCTGGCTTACTAGCTGGAATAAACACCTATGAGTTCTAGATTAGTTATCACTTTTGTATTTGTAGAACATGGTAGTTATTCTATATATCTTTAAAGTGTCCTTTAAAGCCTTTGTTACTCTTCTTGTAAGTTAAAATGCCTTAACAGACAGTCTAAATAATGGAATATTATGGTGCTTGGTATGTTTGTCTGGTAAATTTAAAGCAAAGAAGCTACACACTCATGTCTAAACTGTCTCTCTCCCCTTTCCTTTCTGTAGGAGCTGGGAAGAGCACACAGGCAAAAACCTATGGTAAGTATGAATTTAGTTAAAGTGACAATCTGAAGCTGGATAGTATTCTGTAGATCAAACTAGCAAATCTCCCTATCTTCCGTAGCTCAAAAGTAACATTAGTATTTCAGTGTTTTGTCCAGGAAAATCTTTTTCCTTGCTATCTTAACCATACTAATACTTTCTTAACTCTCATAGCCTCCAAAGCCAGAAGATCTAGCAGTCATCTGTTTCACCAGTGGAACGACAGGTACACCTCATTACATTATGCAGAATTTATTATCCTGTATGTGCAAAACTAATTCAGAAGCCCTCCTACTATTTTTTTTTCAAGACTCTCCCCTGCTGCTGCATCTTTTTGGCAAGTAGTAGCTGGGGAAGTTTTATGGTAAGGCTCCCTTTGATTCTTCCCATTGATCAATAGAGTTGCAGTACTGGGGGGGTGGAGGTGTTACTTATTTCCAAGTCCAAAAAAGTACTGAACCTGTATTTCCATTATCACAAGGGCTCTGCATCAGACTTTCAATTCTTCCATAGTCTTTTTTATACTGTATTAGCAAAACTTGTTCCTTAGCTCTAAGCAACCTTGCTGTAAGACAAACAGCAGGACTGTCTAGGTGTCATTCACTTGACATTTGTGAGTTAACATCCGGCGCTGGCAGGGAGTAGAAGGGAAGAGTACAATGACAAGTTGTGCTTTGAAAGCAAGTGTGAGAATAGAAATTAGTCTGGGTTTGATAGCTGCATCTTCACAGCAGTGTTGAGTTTTGAATGAGAGAAGCTTATCCAAGAAACATGGCAATTTCTTAAGGATTTGCTCTCCTTATGAAATTTGAGGCCTTCGACACAAATTTACTACTTAACTGTTACCAGCTATGCTTTCAAGTGCGTTAGCAAGTTCTCTGCCTTTGCTTAATTGATCTACAAAGAAAGGTATTAATATTGATTGACTGAAATGCTATTAGATGAGTTTTGCCACTGCTTGGCAACTTAAAGGATCTAAAAATTTCACTGTTGCATCCTAATGTGCTTCTTCCTTAGGAAACCCCAAAGGAGCTATGATCACTCATCAAAACATAGTCAGCAATGCCTCAGCTTTTGTGAAAACTACAGAGGTAAACTGCAAAGGTTAATGTTATGAACTTGCATGGAGGGAAGAATCTCAGAAGTAAAACCAACATTGAAATCTCATTAACTTTGGTCTTAATGTTTAGTAAGAGCCAAGTGAAAATGTAACTTGACAGCGCTCTGCCTGTGCTAGGTCAAAAGCCAATATTTATTGGATTCTTTTGTTAGGGTCAAGAACCTGACAGACTTAATTTGGTTAATTTAAGCAAAATCTTACAAAGATCCTGATGTATTACATTCTGCCACAGCCTTATAGGATTTGTCATTAGTGCAAGCTCTATATCGGAGTGTTGGTGTAGAGGCTAACCTTTTCCACTAAGGATGGGAGAAGCTAGCATGTATTTTAATCCCCCAAAATACTTAAAGCACTTGCATAAATGAGCAAGAAGCATGACTCTGTATTTTTACTTGATACAGTGTTAACTTGTTGTTTACAGTAGACTACAAAAGTTCATCGGCAGGCTAGCTAAGATGGTTCTAACACATACAGATGTAACTTAAAAATGTAATTGTACTTGTTTTGTCAAGTACTCTGTGTGGAGAATTGTTTTTAAATTACACAGCTGGTCTCACAGTTAGATCATGTAAGGTACTCTTGATATCACCCTTATGGTAAACTGGATAAACAAACTTCCTAATCTAAGATGAAAGCGAGTATTTTTTTAAACCCCTAAGGCACAGTACTTTAACTTTTTTGTTCCCCCTCCCACTGTATGTAATGGAACTCTCTGTGGTTTCTCTCAGAATTTGTTCTATTCATAATCGTATGAGTGATAAGTTGCAATAATCTGTTCACTGCACGCGGTTCTAAAAGATTACCATTTCTGCAGTGTGTGTTTATGTATGCTAGTGTGTGTTTATGGCTGCAGTATTTTTAACAAAAGAAAGATGATGCAGCTTCATTACAAACAAAACTGAAGTGAGGGCCATGCTCTAGAGTTTAGACACCAGATTTCATTGCTGTGTTTAGCTTAGAGAATCAATGAGAATGAAATTTAATTTTACTAACACTTTCACTTTCAGAAAACATTTGTTCCCTCCTCTGATGACGTTCTGATATCATTCCTGCCCTTGGCTCATATGTTTGAGAGAATTGTTGAGGTAAGCATCCATTTGGTGTCCTGAACTATCGAGAAGCTTGTTTTTTCTTACAGAATGCATGTCTCTTGAATCCCAGTGATACATGGGACGTGTATGAAAGCTGGAGGTAAGGTTCAGGAAAACAATATCCCATAAACATCTAGTGAGTACTAGACGATTTGTTTTCATGCTGAAATATAAACATTAACCTTAGAGCTAGGGTTAATAAGAAACTGGTTTACTAGAACATGAGACTTAGCACTCATACACTGCCTAGAAATTCCCTCTAATATAATCAGCGCATTAAAAATCCATGCCATTCCTTAGTCTGTAAACTTTAAAAATGTATTTTACTATGTGGCATCCTGCTTGCTTACACAAAACTAGTTTTAAGTTGGTTAAGCTTACCGTTGCTTCCAGGAAACTTTAATAAAAGGAAGGGGGTTTGCTTTAGTGGAGTACTCCTGCAGGAAATGAAAATGGTTTTTAATGCTATTTAATGACAAACTTTTAAAGTTCTCCTGGCTAGCTTGTTTTACCATATAGCAAAACCTGGGGCTCAGTTTTTGAGGAAGGGGGGCTAGTGTTGTCTTAATACCGGCAGTGTTAAAAAGGACTTCTGAGCCCATAATTAAGTGGTATGCATCATTGAAAGGATGCAGTTTCCTCAAGCTTCTTGTATACAGTAGAGGCACAGATATTTAATTACCATACTTATGGAAACTGAATTAACACCTCTCCCTTATATGTATATTGAAGGTAGTCATGTCCCAATTTATGTAAGGAAATAAACAGCCTCTGTGCAAGTGTGAAAAGACACATGGAGCCAGAAATTGTCCTGTAACTGCAGTTAGGAATCCTCAGCTTTCTACCAAAAAAAGATAAAAGTGTGTATATACACAGGCATCTGTACATATGTATGTTATGAAGATTGGGAACAGAGCTTAACTGAGGTGTACAGGTGGCCGTAGGCTTTCAGCATTCTCTTTCTCCTGGTAACCTGGATACCAGTTACACTTCAGTGTCTGTTCTACTGATGCCTGTCTTGCCTCTGGAGGTACAAGCTCTGTAGGTAAAAGCTCTGCTCTTCATGCAGTGGAAACAGGATGGGAACTTGTGTTCATAAGGATAAAATGAGAAGAAAGTGTTTGGATCTCAGCATTCCTCAGCTGTTTGAGGTCTTTACAAAGTAGGTGTTTACCTGTATATTTACATAAGGACGTTAAGCAAGGACACCTCTGGTAGGAAGGAGAAAAGATTTATTACTGTTTGGGGTAGGTATGAACAGAGGCTCTGTGAGAAACAGGCAGTCTGCCCCTCTTGTAAAGTTCATGTTTGTGGATTCTTCTTTTTTCCTTTTTTTTGGCTTCCTAAGGAAGCTAGAAGGTCAGTGAACTTGACAGGACAAACATTTTCCCACCTAGCAAAGGCAGTTCCTGCTCACTCCATCCAGACTGATGCATTTGCAGCTTTAGCAAATGATGGCAAAGCACAGGTGAAGGGGAAAAATGACACTTTAGCTCATCTTGTGTGCAGAACGTATGAGAACGGATGGCAGGGAACGAAACAAGAGGTGTTACAGAGGAAGCAGAAGAAATGAAAACAAGTAGGTATAGAGAAACTCAATAAGAGTAGGGATGTTGTTAAAAAGAATAAGTAACCCCAAACAAAATAGGAAGAAAATGGGTGTATAGGTGTGGGGGGTGGAGCTTCTAACATAGAGAATATAGAACACAATAGGATTAAGTCTGCCTTCCTTGGTGTAGGTCTTAAATGATGCAAAAATAATCAGTGGGTCTGCTAGAATCTTCCAAAGAACATCTTGGTCACCTGACAAATCTGCTTGTAGCAGTCCTGTGAAATGGGAAAGAAAGTGCAAGAGAATGAAAAGCAAGTAGCGCAAGGCAGAAATCCCTGCTGGACCAGGGCGTAGCATGTGCTGACTTTTTTAGTATATAGCAGAGAATAAAGTTCTGGTATTTTAAAATAAGCCTGATAAATATTTAAAATAGACTGAAAAACAGAACTTTCCCCTTGCTACCTCTGAGTTGCTGGCATTGCCTTATTTGACCAACTACCCCTTTTTGCATAGGGGCTTTTGTGCTGTATCTCATTCGATCAAAGTCCTTGGGCTGGGAACAGCAGGCATGTCTTGCGATTTGGTCTTTCCCGTCCCATCCTATAGCTGAGAATGCTGTGGAACTTGTCCAGAAGCTGACAGGATTTAAGGTGGATACTGTACTGCCCACTCTGCACAGGACCGTTGTACACATACAGCTACAACATGTTATAGGTGTTGTCTTTTCAGACTTTTTTACTTTTTTTTCTAACAGTGTGTGGTTCTGTGCCACGGAGCTCGGATAGGATTTTTCCAAGGGGATATCAGACTACTTATGGATGACCTAAAAACGCTGCAGCCAACTGTATTTCCTGTAGTACCAAGGCTATTGAACAGAATGTTTGACAAGGTAAGTCTACAGGCATGGGTCTAGACACCTGTGCAAGGTTTTAGCAGACTAAGTCTGTGCTGAAACTGTTGTGCTCTGGGACGTTCAATGGGCACGCTAGCAGATTGGTGTATCTTTCTAAAATAGAGCTGAAAACACTCTGCAATACTCTTTGCATTAAAGCACTTTCAGGCAGCAAATACTAGTGTTGAAAAGACTGACTAGGGGACTTGGTTCTCTCTAGCTTGATTAATGACTTACTGTTTTGCTCTGAGCAAGTTATTTAAGTCCAGCCTACAACACGAACTCGAGGCTTAGCATCTGCATGCCACGCTTTTAGCATCTGACTCATGGAGTGGAATTTGCGAACCAAGGTCAGGTGTTTGCCTATGTTTGCATGGATGCATATAAGTTTCCTACACCGCAGCCAGCGTGTTCTAGGAGGGAGAACTATAAACCAGCCAGTGGGGAGTGCTGGGGAGAGGGTGTGTCAGCAGCCCCAGTCTCTCCTGTGCTTGCCGCTTGCCTCATCAGGGTCACCTGAGAAGTAGGTTCTTTCTTGAACTTAAGCTTTTAAGACATCCAGTGGATGACTGACTCCTCTTAGGATAGAGCCAGAGGAGCTGAAGGACAGAGCAAGAAGTCCTGTGACTGTTAAAGAAATGACAGACCTGTCTACGCTGCGTTAGCTAGGATACTGCTCTAATCAGGAGACTAGAGGAACAGCAAGTAATATGAGGCTCTGTTTGGCCCCAGGAACAAACAGTGCAACTCTGATACATTTGGAGGGAAGGAATTCTAAGCCCTGCCTGTAGTACTTAAAACTTACACCTCCGTTTCTGCTTATGCATTCTGTACTGGGATTTGAGAAACTGAGCCAAAGCTTGGGACTCTTCTTTCATGATGTTGTCTTGCTTGTTGACTCTGGTGCCCTGAGGCTTTCACACTTCGGTGGCACCGTTTCAACCTCCCCCAGCCTTGCAGTACCCTAGCATGTGAAGTTAAGTGGGAAACTGGGGGGAGCAGGCGGGGGCTAATGCAGAAGAGCTGCTGGGTTAGTCTCCAAGTGAATATACTAATCCGTGGTCTGCTGCTGAGTCTGCCCTGACTTGCTGAGAACAACCAGAAGGCGCCTTTAAAAAGTAATCTAAAAAGCAAGGTTATAGACACAAGTCAGATGTCTCAAATATTTCTGAAGGGACCACATCTCCTCAGAAAACCCCGTGTTACTTTACATATTATGATGGTGTGCTCTTTAGGATATGAGAGGGTTATGCTTAATTTTGATCAAACTGGAATAAAAGGAAAACATTAGCTTTCATTCATACTTTTTAATGAAGAAACTATACATTGAAAAAGCACCACACAGTTGGATGGGATATAAGAATTAGTTAAGTGATAATTTTAGTGGACATCTTTTGAACTGAGGTAAAGAGGCCCAAATCCAAGTATTTCTTACCAGAATTAAGATGCTTTCCAATAGAAGTTGTTTAATTTATTTGGTTTTCACTGTTAAGAGTCTCTGTGCGTGCTTCTGTAAGAAAGGGAATGGTACTCTGTGATGCTTAACAACAGATCATTTTTCTTAATAGATTTTTGGACAGGCAGATACTTCATTAAAGAGGTGGATGCTGGATTTTGCTTCCAAGAGGAAAGAAGCAGAACTCAGAAGCGGTATAGTTAGAAATAACAGTTTCTGGGATAAACTCATCTTCCGCAAAATACAGGTATGCTTGAAAACCTCTGAGTCTTTGTACAGTGGATATTGGAACTTTTTGTTATGTCATTTATTTGCTCATAGTTATTTTGAGAACAGAGCTCCAAATGTGCTTACTGTGTTACAGAACAGCAGTTTGACATGTGTTTTCAATATTGGAAGTGTGAAGCATCACTACATATCCTGTCTACTTACTAGCTTATAGGCATCAGTTTGCAATTGCTGAATTTCATATGAATGATCATAATCTGGTATGGTTTTCATCGCTGACTAAAGACTACCTGGCGATTCAGAATAAAAACCAAAACTGCCTTATTTCCAACTTATTTTTCAGTTCCCTTTTGTTCTAATAACATCCGCTAACTGTATTAGGGAGGCTTCTCTAAAACAGTCCGGTGCTTCTCTCTTACCCCTTTGAAAGCAATCACTGTCCTTCTGAAGGAGGAATGCTAAATGTGACTTAGTGCCACCTGTAGCCCCTACTGTCTCCGCGCTGTTGGTCACTAGTAAGTTATGCCAGCTATTGTATCTGGCGCTCGCTTGCTATGGCCCTAACCTTGGTTGTACAATGTGCCCCTGTGGCCGCTTTTTATAGCGCTTGGGATGGATGAGAAGCTGACAGAAGGCAGTTAAAAATAGTCATTGCTGTAAGGCCATAACTTCAGCTCTTTCAGACCTTTGGCCAAGTGTGTGTTGCACTGACGCTACAGCATAGTCTTGGTAGATGCTGTATGTTTGAGATACTGCTTCTTCCAGCCACTTATGAGATTAAAACACTGTGAGAAAGACTGCTAGCAATAGGAGACTAAACTTTAATCTGTAACATTTGTGGGTGGCACTGTAGGTGAACAGTGGCTGAGGGAGGGACGGGAAAAGACTCTGGAAACTTCTCTAAATTGCTTTTGGTGTCCACAGTATCTTGTGTCTGTTGTAGGCAAGTTTGGGAGGAAGAGTAAGGCTCATGGTCACAGGAGCAGCACCTGTATCTGCAAGTGTACTGACCTTCCTGAGAACAGCTCTTGGCTGTCAGGTGAGTTTCCTGGCCTTAATCCTGAAACATGAAGATTTTAGTACCTCATTCCAGCTTCGATGTTAGAGCATTCCTTGTAGTCTGATTATATGGCTAACTTTCTGGCATTCTTCTTGGAGACTACGTAAGTGCTCACTCCTTTCCAGAGTTTCTCTCTGTCTCCTGAGGCTTCTGTATTCATCCCAAAGTCTTTATCATAACCGAAGTAAACAGCTGAACTGTCTTAAGGGAAAGATTTTGGGGGGCTGCTGTAAGCGCTAATTAATGTTCTTGGATTAATTTATGGGACTTGCTTTGCTTAGAGGTATTCATAACTACTGCAGAGAATCTAATTAAATGATGGTAACTGTTGTGTTGTTGCTTTGAAGACGAGACTGGAGAGAACCAGATTGCGCATATTGCGTTTATCTTCAGAGCCTCTTCAAAGTATATGCTTTTTGAGGTAAAATGTGAATAACAACGGCACGGGATGGAACGAAATGCCTTGAAATAAATTTCAAGGATGGCAAACACACTAAAATGTGAGGCTTCTGTGACTTCTTGAAGTTCTTCAGTAGTGTGCTGGTGTAGCAATGCATTCTGCACAGAAAAGGAGAATGTGTCTTGTATATAATAATTGCAGAGCTGTGATGGGGTTTCCGTTCCTGGCTGTCTTGGATGAACCTGTCCTTAAATGAAGTCACTGCTAGTGCCACTGTTCTTAGTTTCTTCCTCTTGCTCCATCTGTTGCTTTCTGTTTTGATCTAGACAGGTGTCACATAGCATGTAAAACTGAGTGAAACTAATAGTGGAACTGAAGGTGGAATATTAACACTTAAAATTGTGTATTGTGATAAAACCCTAATACAGCAATATTCTCTTTAGAAGATGCTGGGGATTTTGCTAAACTCAAATTTAAACAACTAGAAAAAGAAGTAAACTTCATGTTAATGAAGAAACTGTTGAAAAGTAAGAATTCTAAATAATCGTCTGGTTTCATGTCCTAGTTCTATGAAGGTTATGGACAGACTGAATGCACAGCTGGGTGCTCGCTGTCACTGCCTGGCGACTGGACAGCAGGTATGGTGTTTAACGCTCTGCCTGCCTGTTACGTTTCAGGATGCTCTAGAGGTCCCTGATCACATTTAGTCCTCAGTACACCTGTCATGAAGCATAAGGTTCTGTTTGAGTGAAGTAAAAAAGTTTCGAAGGGATCTCTTGAAGTTTCTATGCCTAAAAACCTAGGAATGTTCAGTAATCCAAACTTGTAATAGGCTTTGTCCTTGTAAGTTAAAGAGGATTTAGGAGAGAGGAGGTCATAGCATCAACCCGTCTCACTTTTACAGAACAGGAACCTGCTGTGTATAAACACAGTGCTGGAAACTTCAATGGCATTTTTTGGTGTTGGAACAAACAGTCTGTATTTGTCAGCTATTATATCTCTAGCTCCCGAACTGAAATAATACTGATAATTGAAACTATAGTGGGACTCCTGCTACTTAAAGATGTCCATTCAGATTATAAGAAAAAGCAAACCTGAGTACATGGTTCAGCTTGTAACACTCTAGGGATATCTGAGAATTTAATGTTTCAGTCCCAGCAAACTTAAGCTATTACTGTACTGGTTTTGGTGTAGCACATTACCAGAAATCAGCTTTCCATCTTTTTTTACTTTAGCATGTAACCAGCTTACTGTTTTAAGAACCTGACTACAAAGCAGTTCAGGCTATTGACGTGTTACTGTTTTCAATAGGGCATGTTGGAGCACCCATGCCATGCAGTATCATCAAGCTTGTTGATGTACAAGAAATGAATTACTTGGCTTCCAGAGGAGAGGGTGAGGTAAGTAATTCAAAAGGTCAATATAAGCCTCTTATGGAATCTTGGAAAATGTTTTTTGTTCCAGAAATAACTGACTTAATTAAAAGCGCTAAACATGGCTACCTAAAATCAGGTGCCTGCCCTGCCTGCATGCAGTGTCAGCTAATGATTCACAGAAGGAAAACAGAAAATAGTGTATTGGAGGGGAGAAAATGCAGCTTACTGTGGGATAACAGATCACTATGTATTCATGGCTGTATGACCAGCATGCTGCCGTCCGGCTGTGAGATAGCAGAGAAGCTCACAATCTCATGCTGCATGTGTCCTTCAGGAAAATGCTAGCAGAGGGCTTCCCCCCGACCCCCTGCCAAGTGCTGATGTGTGTAGCTTGTTACCCAGCTTGTGATGTGTGAGACAAGGTAATTTAAAGTGGCTGGAACACCATTAAGAGAAATGGAGAGAAAATACCACGAAGGCTGCTAATGATTCGTGACAACTGCCTGAACGTTCTTCTGAACTTTTTTCTGCAGCCTGCATAAACTGTGTCTTTTACAAATTGCACTTGGAGGACTCAGCTTTGCATGTAATGCTATATGATCTCTCTTCCAATATTCTTTTTCCCAAGTAAAATATATGAAGCTTGAACTTTGTGTATAGACTTGAACATATGTTGATGTAGTGATTTATTTTTTCCCCAGACCCTGAAAGCAAATTACCTAGTGTCTTCCATACGCTTTCAGGAGGCTTTGGGGGCAGTTGGTGTGTGAGAAATGGATAAATAAAAAGTAGCTTAAGAAAGTAACTAATCTGAACTGCAAACAATATATAATCATCGTTTGTTTTGGTTGTAATTTGTATGAGACTAGAGGTAAATCATTGGGCTTTAGTTCCCAGAAATACTGAAGGCTTCAGTTGGGGCTTATGGTGGCGAGTAGATCGAGGGAGGTGACTCTGCCCCTCTACTCCACTCTGGCGAGACCCCACCTGGAGTACTGCATCCAGCTCTGGAGCACTGCATCCAGCTCTGGAGCCCTCAGCACAAGAAGGACATGGACCTGTTGGAGCGGGGCCAGAGGAGGCCACGAAGATGATCCGAGGGCTGGAGCCCCTCTGCTGTGAGGGCGGGCTGAGAGAGTTGGGGGTGTTCAGCCTGGAGAAGAGAAGGCTCTGGGGAGACGTTATAGCGGCCTTACAGTCCCTAAAGGGGGCCTACAGGAAGGATGGGGAGGGACTCTTTGTTAGGGAGTGTTATGATAGGACACGGGGTAACGGCCTCAAACTGAAAGAGGGGAGATTTAGATTGGATATCAGGAAGAAATTCTTTGCTGTGAGGGTGGTGAGCCCCTGGCCCAGGTTGCCCAGAGAAGCTGTGGCTGCCCCATCCCTGGAGGGGTTCAAGGCCAGGCTGGACGGGGCTTGGAGCAACCTGGTCTGGTGGGAGGTGTCCCTGCCCAGGGCAGGGGGTTGGAACTAGATGGTCTTTAAGGTCCCTTCCACCCGAACCATTCTGTGAAACTGTTTACAAGTAGAGAGCAATGTCGAGATTCTTTCCTGTCTTGCATATGATCCCATGTTTAGTTTTCATCAGCAATTTTTGCTTTACTCTATGCTTTTAAAGCTTGGTCTGCTAGAGGAACTGAGTGTAAATTCTCATAATGAGAAACAGTTAAGTAGTTTAAAAAAACATCTAAAAATGTTTGGCTTGCACTTACTGTGAAAGTTTGCTGCATTAGGAGTCTCTTTGGAATTACATTAAGGAGCTACTGTATTTATTGTCAGGTACCATCTTAGTCTTTCACTCCTAACTTCCTCGGTGTGAATTTAACAAATAAGTGCCGTAACTGGTTTCACAGAACTCAAGCCCATAGCTATAGAACTGGCTCTCATTATCTTTTGCCTAAAATAGATATTCCTCCTCACTGTCTGCTCTTCAGCTGGATTAAACACTCCTAGTCCTCCTTTCTGAGTAAACTTTCAATATTCTCCATTCTGTCAGCCTTGCTTTTCACTTTTGCCAGTTATCACTGTTCAAGAAAGATAAATTTGTGAATTGAACTATATATGCTCGTATGCAGATGAGGTCTTAGTGCCAGTTGGCAGGATACAGATAAATGACTTGCTGTCTCTACTGGGAAAAGCTGTCACCTGCTGCCACCCTGTGATCATTGGAGCCCTGACAAATGTGGCTGGAGAGCTGCCTGGTGGAAAAGGACCTGGGGGTTCTAATTGACAAGCAGCTGAACATGAGCCAGCAGCGTGCCCAGGTGGCCAAGAAAGCCAATGGCATCTGGGCTTGTATTAGAAATAGTGTGACCAGCAGAAGCAGGGAGGTGATTGTCCCCCTGTACTCAGCACTGGGGAGGCCACACCTTGAGTATTGTGTCCAGTTTTGGGCACCTCAATACGAGAGAGATATGGAGGTGCTGGAGCGAGGGCAGAGGAGGGCAACGAAGCTGGTGAAGGGCCTGGAGAATAAACCTTATGAGGAGCGATTGAAGGAGCTGGGACTGTTTAGTTTGAGGAAGAGGAGGCTGAGGGGAGACCTCATCACTCTCTACAACTACTTGAAGGGACATTGTAGAGAGGTTGGTGCTGGTCTCTTCTCACAGGTAATTAGCGATAGAACAAGAGGGAATGGCTTCAAGCTGCAGCAGGGTAGGATTAGGCTGGACGTTAGGAAAAAATTCTTCCCAGAAAGCGTGGTCAGACACTGGAATAGGCTGCCCAGGGAGGTGGTGGAGTCACCATCCCTGAATGTGTTTCAGACTGGTTTAGATGTGGTGTTGGGGGATATGGTGTAAGGGAGAACTTTGTGGAGTGGGGCTGATGGTTGGACTCGATGATCCCAAGGGTCTTTTCCAACCTAAATGATTCTGTGATTCTATTCTATGAAATGACATGTTTGATCAGCCAGCCTTAGACTTGACTGGGACATACAGAGTTCTCCTCTACTCATATCCTTCCTGATAAGCTCTGTTTTGTAGCAGAAATGACTGGGCTCTTAAAACATGACCTTGATTTGGTCATGAGTTTTGGTACTGTTTCTAGAAGGTCACCAGAACCCTCACTAACTCTCATCTCCCTCCTATTGACAACATCTCCTGTTCACTGTATGGTAGTTCATGGCATGTCTGTATCTATGCTGAGGTAAGCACTGAAAATATTTGGGATGAGTTTTTGAGGAAATGTTCTCTGAACTACGTTAGTAACTTCTTCTAATCTGAGGATTGATTAGTGCCTGAAGATTGTTTAGCCAGTTCCTTGCTCA
Organism: Alca torda; assembly: GCA_008658365.1. Lineage (NCBI taxonomy): Eukaryota > Metazoa > Chordata > Aves > Charadriiformes > Alcidae > Alca > Alca torda. The sequence continues at coordinate 76,354,449 of CM018079.1, forward strand.
CTTTATAATTGTACTAATCCTCTAGACTAAAATATGTACTAGACTCTCTAGACTAAAAATGTACTAATCCTCTAGACTAAAATACTTGGCCCAGTATTTTATCAGCCCCTATTGATAGTTATTATCCATTTGGCCTTAACTTATAACTGGATTTTTCTATCCCATTCCCCTAGATCTGTTCTAGAGTCCTGGTACTATTGTCCAGACCCTTCTTATTGTGCCCTGTCATCCAGGCATGCCCAGCCACTCCCAAGCTGGTGTGATGGTTTGAATCCTTTGTTGCATCTGAGGACTCTTCTGTAGAGCTTTCAAGGGTTTTGGACTCCAAAACCTCCTTTTTTTGATTCCCCAACAACTGTGTGCAGTGGGCATCTCAAGCTTCAGTCTTGTTTCTCTTGCCTGTGTCTCTGTCCTCACCTCTAATGAGGTATTTTATTGTCCTGCTGATCCTTAAATAACAAGAGTCCTGTCCTGTGTCCCCTTCTACCCACCAAAGAAAACTTAAACAACCTTGGGTGTTACATTGAGAAGAAAATACTGAAGTCTGGGATCATCTCTGAAATACTTCAGGCTCTCTCTACTCCATGATCCTGACTAATTGCTCTACTTCTGTGTTCTCTTACTACAGATTGTTTTTATTTAGCTTGTAAGGGCTGACCTGATTCTCTAGCAACCTCTTCATCTATAAACCTTTTATCTTGTTGGTGTTTTTCTCATACCTTGTAAGCATGTTTTTTGATCTTTATAATGTCCGTGCATAGATATCCAGTTATATCTGGAGAAGTTGCTCTTAGTTTTCCACTTGGTAGACAAATCCAGACAACCTTCAATTTAAGGAAATTGCAGGTTTCCTTTATGGAGAAGTTTTCAGTGCTCTAAGCCCTAAGTTATTATTTTGGACAACAAACATGCAATTGCTTGATACACAGCTCTTTTGTCACTAGTTTTAGCACAATGCCCCCACTGCTTACCAAAGCTGAAACGGACACATTCCCAGACTGAGGGGTAATATTTCTGGATCCAGCAGAATTTCTTCAGATAAAGAAAAATAAACTTCCTCTGATAAACTCAGATAATTCAAATAGCAGGTAGGAACACTGCTGCTAGACTAGAAGAGAACAGATGCTTCCAATTGCTCCTTATCATACCTTATACTGATGGAAAATGTTACATCTCCAAAAACCATGAGTAGAGATTTCTGTACTAATGCATAAACTTCATCTTGCCTTTTTTGGGGGGGGGTTATCGAGAACCACTGGAGAAAAGCGTTCATCGCAAAGAGTGTTTGTTAACTTCCCTTCATAGTAGCACACACTAACAAATGGCTGGTTTTAGGTGTGCGTGAAAGGGCCGAATGTATTCCGTGGCTATTTGAAAGATCCAGAAAAAACAGCAGAAGCTCTGGACAAAGATGGCTGGCTTCATACAGGAGATATTGGGAAATGGCTACCAGTAAGTTAACTTCCATAGCTCAAATGTACCTCTGTAGTTATTAGCAGTAATTTAACAAACAAAAAATATTTGATATTCAACACAATGAATTCAGTAAAAGACAAGTAATTTTAGGAGGAGGATAAATTACTGTTGTGGATAAATCTGTGTGCCTGGGGCTAAAAAAGCATTAGCAGTGCCAGTCCTGAGGCCTTCCCTAGTTCAGGTTAGATGGGTGCAGAGCCTGTTTTCTTCTAACAGCAGTTTGGCAGTACTCTCGCTCTAGCACTGTTCTACTGTACTACATAATCTACCTTAAATAAACTGTCTCAGATCATTCCCAGCATTTAAGTTTGTATTAAGCCAGAACTCAAGCAATAGCATTTCTGGTCTGTTGTTGAAAGCTTAACTGAGGTTGCGCAGTAATACCTGAAGTTGAAATATATAGAAACGAGCTCTTGTTTTCACCTTTTAATTCTGGTACATCACGTGATCGAGTGTGGCATGCTTAAGCTGTGCAGATTGGTTTTTGACTTGAAGTGCCTCTTCTGAGTGGAAGTTATTTCTGTCAACAGAATGGTACGTTGAAGATCATTGACCGGAAAAAACATATCTTTAAACTAGCGCAGGGAGAGTACATAGCACCGGAGAAAATAGAAAACGTGTACCTGAGATGTGAAGCCCTTGCTCAAGTGTTTGTCCATGGAGAGAGCTTGCAGGTAAGCATTCTTCAGGTAATTTAAAAAATAAATGCAAAAGGAGACTGCAGGAAAGAGTTTTTCTTTCCTCCTTCCCCCTACCCCAAACTTTGGGACTGGAATATTAATTTTTTTAACATTACACATATTGGTTCTGAATGCGCTTTCAACTCCAGCAGCTTTATAACATGTTACTGATTTAGTTTCAGACTGGGTAGTAGGGCTGGAGTAATTTAACTTAATGACTGTACAGAAGTTGCTAACAGTGTGCAGGGAAAATAATTTAAAAAAAATAAAAAAACCCCACACCACAAACCCAAGATGTCCAGGTTTTTGCAACTGTAAATTGAAATGTGGGTTTTAAGAGAATTACTCTTGTTAAGTGCAAGCTTCTGAACTGCACTCCTGTGTCCAAGTAGCAGAAAGCTGCTGACTTTCCAGCAGGATGAGAACTGCTGTCCAAAACCGAACACTGAGTAAGAAATGTGTAGGAACTGAAGTGTTGACTTTAAAAAGAAAGGAGAGAAAGAAAAAAAAGCTTGACAAAAATTCCTTTTTTAGGCCTTCTTAGTAGCTATTGTGATACCTGATCCTGAGACTTTGCGCAACTGGGCCAAGAAAAGGGGATTTGAAGGCTCATATCAAGAGCTATGCAAAAACAAGGTGAGTCATATCTAACGAAGCAGTCAGCTGTTCTGCATCAACTGCTTCAAGCTATATAATGTATTCCTGTATCCACAGGACCTCAAAAAACACATTCTGGAAGACATGCTGAGGATTGGGAAAGAATCTGGTTTGAAGTCATTTGAACAGGTAAGATGCTAATAAGAACTGAACACCTCATTCCTTTAAATTTCTCACTACCAATACAGTATGACTGTGTGGAAACTGGTTTTAATTTGCACCTGGAAAATCTTTAAAGTGATGGGCTTTGTTATGATGTCTGGGCAATCTTTTTTTTTTTTAATGGCCTTGTCTATTCCAAGGAATGCAGCTTGGCTAGTAACTCTTTATTTTTCAGGTTAAAGACATCTTCATCCACACTGAAATGTTTTCTATTGAAAACGGCCTGCTGACACCGACGCTGAAGGCGAAGAGACCAGAACTGCGAAAATATTTCCAGTCACAGATCGATGAACTCTATGCTAATGTCAAAATGTAACTGCGAACGGAATGAGGAAAGTGGCACACGTCTGATGTCTACTGTTGGCCTTCATATCTGTAATTTAACTACAGCAAACATAGGGAAGGAAACTGTGCAATCATTAACTTGTACAAAAATGGGTACTTGCCATAGGAACGTTGAAGAAATGGAACACTGCCTTACTGTCAAGTTGTGTTGCATACTGTTTTTATGGTGACCTACAATTTCCAAAAAGAGCCTTAACTATAAATGGTAACTATATGTAAGTTATTTAAGACTTCCTTGGCCAAAAAATATGGGACTCTCCTTCACCAAGGAGCTAAGGTTTTCTTATTGCCAGCATGTTTGCTGTCTGCAGCGTATCTTGCAGTTGTCAATTCCTCCAAGGATTTGGCGGGTTTGAAAATGCCTCTAAGTATCTTGCATCCTCAGAAGGATTACTTAATCTGTTAAAAAAAAAAAAAAACAAACAAACTAACAACCCGCAACAAAAAACCCCAACCACCAAAAAACCCCTGCCTCTACAGTTGTACAGCTGGTATCACATCTTGTGTTAGTCCTAACATTAACTGGGGCAAGGCATCTGAGTGGCTTTTCTCCCTCCTGTATCTGCGGCCAGTTCTGAGATCTACTTTTATGAGGTAGAAGTCAGAACTCCACCCCGAGGAGACTGCTGAAGTCTCAGAGTAAGCCTGCACGTGCTGGTTCCGCACCGAAGGCGCGGACGCGGTTAATTCAGCCAGCTGCATTAACACACCCCCGGAGTAATGCCAGCCCTGGAAACCAACAGATCCCAACTCTGGCAAGAACACTAGAGACCTAAAGCCAAAACCATTCAGGAGGCCGTGGGCTGTGCTAACAGCCAGGTAAACACTGCGCCTGTACCAGCCACTTGTTTCCCTGCAACGAACATGTATTTAAAATGCATTTTTAAAAAAAAAAATAAAAATGTGCCAGGTCCTCTATAAGCAGAAGAGCTTCTGACATAACCTCTGTTTTCTGTGCTTTATGTATGAGCCACTGAGTATTCACTGAATAGCAAAAATAGGTCAGGTAGAATGTGTTTTTGTTTTTGCCTGATGCTTTGCAGCAATTGGAAGTATTTAAATACACCAACGGAACGGTGTGTTGGCACAGGATAGGTATTTGTTCAGGGATAAAAACCTACTTCCCGGATAAATTACAAAATGACTAGTTACCTTTTTGTTTGAGAAATCAGCAGAAATAAGCCTTATTACAGCATAAGTCTTTTGCTATCCTTAACAGAGTTGGTTTTGCATTAGCATTCATTGCTGTTTTCAAAAAACATGGATATATGTAAAATACAAGCACAACAAGGTTTGCACTAAGATTTGTGTGTGATTGTAATGCACTACTCTGTAGCATAATTTCATACATGTGTGCAATTAAGGTACACAAATCCGAGTCAACTGTTAGAGCAGTAGTTTGTTACATTGGAATTCAAATGTTTGCTTAGTGTTGGCTATTTCTATGTTTTATAAAACCAAAACAATTTTCAAAACCAATGAAGGAAACCAAAATAAATATTTCTGCATTTCAACTGGGTGAAGCGTTTGCTTATCAAGGAAAAGGTGCTGCTGACCAACAAGCCGAGGTGTAACTTGGTAACTCTGACAAGCTGTAACACTCTCCACTGCTGCAAACATATTAAATAGAGCATAAATGCTGGTTTTTGACACTCTTTTGGAAGGTAACTTTCTGCTTTAGTCTAATACTTATGTGTAAGTTTTTGGCCATTATCTGTAAGAAAGGGATGCTCTTGTATGTAACTTGTTCTGTGCTCCATGTCTAAATACGGCTTCTGACAGGTAGTGTTCTTACCATCATCATAAACAACTTTTGAGTGAAATCTGGGGTTTTCTTAAACTCTTCTGCTGCTTTTGGGGATGGTGGTGGTTGTCCTTCCTGTGTTAGAATCACAGAATCACAGAACGGTTCGGGTTGGAAGTTCCAACCCCCTGCCCTGGGTAGGGACACCTCCCACTAGATCAGGTTGCTCAAAGCCCCATCCAACCTGGCCAGGGTTGGGGCAGCCACAGCTTCTCTGGGCAACCTGTTCCAGTGTCGTGTCTCACCACCCTCATTGTGAAAAACTTCTTCCTACCGTCCAGCCTGAATCCACCCATCTCTAGTTTTAATCCATTCCCTCTAGTCCTACCATTACCCGACAGCCTAAAAAGTCCCTCACCAGCTTTCTTGTAGGCCCCCTTCAGGTACTGGTAGGCCCCTATAAGGTCTCCTTGGAGCCTTCTTTTCTCCAGACTGACCAACCCCAACTCTCTCAGTCTCTCCTCCTAGGAGAGGTGCTCCAGCCCTCTCATCATTCTTGTGGCCCTTCTCTGGACACGTTCCAGCACGTCCATATCTCTTTTGTAGTAGGGGCTCCAGAACTGGACGCAGTACTGCAGGTGGGGTCTCACGAGAGTGGAGTAGAGGGGGAGAATCACCTCCCTCGACCTGCTGGCCTCACTTCTCCCGATGCAGCCCAGGATATGATTGGCTTTCTGGGCTGCAAGTGCACACTGACGGCTCATGTGGAGCCTCTCATCCACCAGCACCCCCAAGTCCTTTTCTTCAGGGCTGCTCTCAAGCCAGTCGCTGCCCAGCCTATATCGGTGCTTGGGATTGCCCCGACCCAGATAGAGGACCTTGCACTTGGTCTTTATTCTTCCCCTTCCCCCTTTATACCATGCATGTGGCTTTAATCAGCGGTATGGTATGAAAGATGTTTGGGGCAGATCCATCAGACCATCACTGATTAAGCATCACCACCAAGATAATGTTTAGAGCTGTCCTGATGTTACTGTGAAATAACAAGCACACTAATGTTCCCAGTCATGGTAGACTTTTCCTCTTGCGTAATTTTGCATGTTCCCTTATACATTCCTTCCCTTCTGAAGGAACTCCAAACCAAATTTTGGTCACTTAATCAATACCATATTCAAATACGAGTGTATGCTGCTTGGAAAAAGAGTGAAATGTCACCACGCCGAGATGGTTGAGAGCTGGATCTAAGGTTTATGTTCTTCGTACGTCCCATCAAAGAATGCTTTCTGGAAGAGCCGCTGCTCACTACGGCAGCAAGGCTGAGCTGTACGTACTCTGTCCGACTGCTTGGTACCTCCAGCTCATGGACCTCTAAATGGTGCTATAGCCGGCAAACTGGAATTATAAAGAGACCGCTCCATCTGTTAACCCCAAAGTGATATTTCACCCTGTTTTAGCTTATTTGGTTGGAAAAAGGGATGGGAGCAGCAGATCCCTGGAGGAACACCCTGACCTGTGGATGGAGGTGTGGCACCACAAGGGCCCCTCCAAATAATAAGTTTTTTGTTGACAAATTACTAAACCCCCCATTAGCAATTAAATTGGTGAGTAACTAGATGCCAGCGATATGGAATTACAAGTTTTCAATATGAATCCTACTATTTTTTTTTTTGGCACAGTATGAGAGCAAGTAATATTTTTTGTATGTTTCGCATCAATTTCTTTTTGAACTGCTGCAAGTTTTCTGACCTTAGGTTTCAGGTTATTGCTGTAGACCTGACCTTGCTCACTCGGTTTTCTAGATGCGTGGGAAGTCTTGGTGCAGGAAGCAATATTTTGAGAAGAAAACCAGGGTTTTGGGGTTTGGTTTGTTGTGTGTGGGGTTTTTGTTTTGTTTTGTTTTTTTTTTTTTTTTTTTTTTTTTAGTGTGGGTTGTAGGAAAAAATGGCCAGATGAGCAACGCTCAGGTGAATTCTTCTGGAGCAGCTGGTCAGCACACACCTTGGATATGTTTGGGCACTGAAAAAATAAAATAATCTTGATATTTGGAATGAGGAAATAGCTTTTTTTGTTGTTGTTATTCATGTCTCTAAAACGTAAAAAAAAAGCAGGTGCTGGAGCACAAGTACCTCAGTACTCCCTTTCGAAGCAGTCCCGGCGGTGGCCGTCCCCTCACACCGACGCTCCCTCCTGCCCGGGGCCGGCCCCGCCGGTCTCCCCTCGCCCCGGCGGCCGGGCCCGCTCTGGGCCGCTGCCCGGTAGCCCGGAGGCGGAGCTGGCCCGTCATGGCGCCTCCGCCGCTGTCCCGCTTCCCCTTCCGGCGCTCCGCCGCCTCTTCCCTCCCCTTCCCCTTCCTTTCCCCTTCCCTTCCCGCCGGTCGGTTTGAATCGCGGCGGGAAGGCGGGTGGGTGTCCTGAGGGGGCCGGTGTCCCCCGCGGGCGGGCGGAGGGGCCGCCGGCCGCCATTTCTCCGCCTGAGGCGGCGGGTCGGGCCGGGCCGCCCGGGGGCTCCGGCCTGAGGGGAACGGCAGCTGTGAAGCACAAGTAAAGGCATAAACAGCGTCATGCATCGCCTTGCTTTAAATTTTTAATATGTATGTCTTGTTACTGATTTATACGTGCTATGTCAGGCGTTGGGCTCGTCTAATAGAGTGAGTTTTACTGCCTTTAAAATGAGTTATGCGTAATGCATTGGATTAACGAGGATTTCCCATTCTCTCCCAGGTGTTGAGGCAGAGAAAGCAGATTTGTATCAGGGACAAATTTGCAGTATCCTCGGTAACTGTATCCTCAGTTGTACTTTTACCAGCATATACCGAACAGCAAAATGTCCTCAAAGAAGCAAAGGAAGAGAAATCATTCCGGAAATAAATTACAGGTAAGTTTTGCTAGGCTGAGCAGAATTAAAACAGCAAGTGTTGTGTTGTCCCACCGTGCTGTTGTGGCGTTGGCTGGGGAGGTGCAGGCGTTAATGTAGGGCTTTCCTGGGAACTGTTTGGGGTGCCTGGGGGTTTCTTTTCCTATTTTTTTTTCTTTTAGGAGTAGTACATCATCAGGCAAAACGGGCCGCTGGCTTTCAAACAGGCAAAAGTTTGAAAACAGCCTTGTAAAATTAAAAGGGAGCAGCTGAAAGAGGAAACGGGCGATGTGTCTATATTCGGTACCGCAGCAAAACCTGTGAGGCGCTGCAAAGTGCTAGTAAACTTCTAGTAATTTTTTCTTGTAATTTCTTCTTGTAATTCCCTTTCCATGTATACACAGAAAGCGAGGAAATTTACTCCCCCACTTGGGTGTGAATGACGCATTTACAAATATTTCATAAACTAATGCCCTTCTACCCTACCTTTCTGCTTTACAGAAGTGTCTGTGCAATACTTGACTTATAAGAAGTTGTGCGTAGCTTTTATTATAAATTCCACCTTTTATAAGAAGTTGCACATCGCTTTTCGTATTTTTTTAAAGTGAGAATCATTAAATTGGACAAGGATGGACCTTCATGTAATGCAAAGATGAAAGAAAAAATATTTTAATGCCTGAAAAGGAGAAGGCTACACATCATAGAAACCAGATATTAGACTGTTACAAAATTTCTAAGCTTATACACTTAGTTTTATAAAATAAGAGAAAGCTCATGCTACAGTATAGTATCAAATAGGAGAATAGATTAGTTTTATACCTTTGCTTCTCTTGGGGCGGGGGAGCACAGCCTGAGGAAAAAACACATGCTTCAAACGCTTTATATCATAGCTCAGTAGTCAACACGGTCCAAGTTAAACGTATTTCTAACCAGACGTTTGTGAAATTCATTGTCACATTTCATTTGGTTTACACTCGAAAAGCTGGACGAACTAGCCATTTATTAATTTCACACCCATCCAGGAAGACAAAGCCAGCTCCCGTCGTCACTGGAAATTGCTCCCACCCGAGGAACCAGATGTCTCAAGGATATTGAAGGTAGCAGAAGCGTATCAACTCGAGGAACCTGACGATTCATTTGGTTAGTATTAACTTGAATATCATTTAATGTATGATTTTCACGAACAAACCATATGGGCAAAATATTTCAGTGCTTTCCTAGGAAAATGTATTGTTTCTTTGCCAGAGAAAGTTACGGGCAGGAGAGACAGAGCGTTTTGTTGAGTGTGGTGGTATTTTTCTGTCATTTAGGAAGTAACAAGAATGATGCTGTAATACGTGCAAATAAAAGAAAAATGCCGTCTATTCAAGTTTTATAGTCTGAGTGGTAGAATTTCATGCAATATGACATTGCAACTGTGTAAGAGTTTGCATTTTAAAAGGAAAGTTCAGTATCTTAAGTTACTCTTTATTAAATTACACAAATTATGAAGTGAAATTTTTTGCTGTTGTAAAACACGTGGCAGCAAACTTCAACGTTCACAGGGATGTTGTTCTACTTAAAAAGTAACCTCATAAAAACATGCTATTTTTGGTGAAGCATTAAAACCACTTTCATGCTCTGTGTGGGACTTGTGCAATGAGGCCTCGGTATAGAGGAAGAGAATCAGTTTAGAAGGAATACGTGCCCCTGTGTGAAGTCCTCTGTTATTAAATACATATGGGTCTTATAAGTCAATGTCAGTAAGAAAAATCTTTGAAAAAGTGCGTAATTAGAATAGAGAAAATGCTAAGAGCTGTTTCTTGGCTGTAATAGTTATTACTCTAAGAAAATTATGGAAATATACATGCAGCTACTAGAAACAGCATTGAAAATGAACAATAAAGAACAACGCAGCAGAAGGGTTGTCATAAGGGAAGGTCTGCAAAACGAAAAGCTCTTCCTTGCTTCTGTGGTGTGTGTTAAAAACGATGAAAAAGATGCGCACTAACACTAAGGTAAGCCAACAATGTGCTTGAAAAATGAGATATATGCTATGGAAGGCAGGCTAAAACCTTAAGGTTCTGAGAGTTTTAATCTATCCTGGTAGCTACTTTCAAGAATTCTACATTTACAAACCTTCTGTAGCAGCTGTAACTGTCTTGTCTTCTTATAGCATCCAACAAAGCAGCTAAAAATCCATATTTTTTAAAAAAAAAAAGAAGGTAAAATTTAGAAAGTTGTTTAAATATATAGAAGATGGATGTATGCCATAGCAAAGAGAGACTTTAAATAAACTGTGCAAAATGTTTTGCTTGCTGGGGGCCATACGTACGTGCTGAGCTTTCCTGCACCTTTGGGTTCGGGTTGTAAAGAAATAGCAGGTGGATGAGCATAGAAACTATGAAGCTTTTCACCATATATGGTTTTCCCAATCTTCAAATAATACTTTTAACAAGACTTCCTTTGGATTAGTGAGCGAACCACAAATATTCTAACTAAATGCTTAATGGCAGGCAGTGCTGGCATGTCCCTGCTCCTTGCCTGGACAGAGAGGAACAATTTTCATACAGCTTATTTTCTGTTCTTTATAGATCACCCTTTGCACAGTACCGCTGTGGATGCTTATGGAGAGGAACATTCGCAAAACAAGTCGCTTGGTCATGTTTCAGCACGGCAAAGGAAAAATGCAGAGAGAAGGTCTGGTGGAAAAAAATAATAATTGCCAGCATTTAATTTAATCTTTGGTTTTTTAGATTAAATGGGAAAAATGTTCTGTTGGTCAGGTTTCCCTGCTTGCTTATTAAGCGATGCTTTAACTTAAAATTTCCCAGTTGAGAAACCGAAAGAGTAAGATTGGGGAATGTAGAAAAGAAATTGGAGAATAAATTAGTGTTTGCCTTTTACAAGCAGTATATTGATTTAAGTACTTACTGTATTTTTTTTTCCAAGTCAAAAGATTTTAAAATATCTCTGTTGTATTAATTAGTCCTCTAAATGCTGGTGTCTTTTAAGTTAAAAAGTAAAAAAAATGAAATACATAAAATCATAGAATTGCTGAGGTTGGAAGGGACCTTCAAGATCATCAAGTCCAACCCTTAACCTACCCTGACAAAAAGCACTTCTAAACCATGTCCCCAAGTACCACATCTACCCTTTTTCTAAACACCTCCAGGGATGGTGAATCCACCACCTCCCTGGGCAGCCTATTCCAATGTTTAATAACCCTTTCAGTGAAAAAATGTTTCCTAATATCCAATCTAAACCTCCCCTGACATAACTTGAACCTGTTTCCTCTTGTCCTATCGCTTGTCCCCAGGGAGAAGAGGTCAGCCCCCATCTCTCTACACCCTCCTTTCAGGTAGTTGTAGAGGGTGATAAGGTCTCCCCTCAGCCTCCTCTTCTCCAGGCCAAACAACCCCAGTTCCCTCAGTCGTTCCTCATAAGGTTTGTCCTCCAGACCCCTCACCAGCTTTGTAGCCCTTCTCTGGACACGCTCCAACACCTCAGTGTCCTTCTTGTAGTGAGGGGCCCAAAACTGAACGCAGCCCTCGAGGTAGGGCCTCACCAGTGCCCAGTACAGGGGGATGATCACTTCCCTAGTCCGGCTCACCACACTATTCCTGACACAGGCCAGGATGCTGTTGGCCTTCTTGGCCACCTGGGCACACTGCTGGCTCATATTCAGCCGGCTGGCCACCAACACCCCCAGGGCCTTTTCTGCCGGGCAGCTTTCGAGCCACTCCACCCCAATCCTGTAGCGCTGCATGGGGTTGTTGTGACCCAAGTGCAGGACCCGGCACTTGGCCTTGTTGAACCCCATACCATTGGCCTCAGCCCATCGGTCCAATGAAAGGTGAAAAGCCAGTTAAACTATATATTTAACAGGTGAAAGTCAGTTAAACTATATGTAATGAAGAGAATGAATTTTTAAAAAAAATCTTTTAATACAAGTTTTAGCCTGTTTCTCATTTGTTAAATTTAGTTTAAATATGAAATAGTTCTTATTTTGATGAAATAGCAAGACAATAATAGTCATATGAGAGTGTGTATTTTTTTGTGTTTTGATTTCTTACCCTGCCCCCCCCCAAGAAAGCCATCTCCTTTCCTGATAAAATATCCTCAGTAATAATTTTGTTTCTGTTTTTAAGTTTCTCCTCAAAACACCATGGCTATCCCAGTGCTCAGGTAGTAATGGATTTCTAATTGTCGCAAGGGTTGCTCTTGAGGGATAAAGTTTCTATTTCCCTTTATGCCACTTGCAACCTTTCAGTAGTTGATTTAAGAGACACAAAATGAGTGACATAGCAATACAAAACGTTCCCCAAAACCTAAGATTTTGTTGTTTATATGGTTGAAGATTGTTCTTTCTCAGTGTGTAGTGGATTTAAATGCAGGTATTTTTCTTTTCCTAGTAAAAAACTGCATCGCTCGAAAACATCTGGTAGCGTTGTTCAGAAATCCAGCACAGCTGATCCTGAAGATGCACCCTTTAAGGAGAATGAGGTACAGAGAAAGTTGCATATCAGTCAATTTAATTTTAATTACTTCATGCCATGCCTGCATTAGAGGAGTTTTTTGTTAGTACTTCATTAGTACTTAATTGTGTCCCAAATAAATAATCCTCAAAGTATTCCTGCGAGATGGCCAAGTGAACTGCTTAAAGCTACAGTCTCATGTCAATGGGGAATGTAACTGCCAGGTGTTCCCGTGTCCTCTAGCCCGTTCTCTCACTCATTTGGGAATATGTTCTAGATCTTCTTTCTATCTGGAATGTATGTTCTTAAAGAATGGCATACTAAATGGAATATAAATCCCTCGTACTTGTTCAATACTGAAATGAGAGAATTGACTTTTTCATGGATAAAATTAATCTTGAATATATATTAGAAATAGACAAAAAACACTTGGTTTTGAATGAGTGTTTTTTCCGCACTTAGACCACAATTAGTGTAAAACGCTTTTGGCCACTTAGCTTCCAGGTGTACAGAGGAAGAGTTATCGGCAGACTTGGGAAAGTAGGCCTGTGATAAAAGAAGCTACGCGGTAGTTTGCGTCAAAGTGTTTTACATACTGAAATTCATTGGAATTGTTGAAAATCCTTTTGTAAAATTCAGCCCAGCAGTGGGATCACTGTGCTGTGATTCTGTCAAAACAGCCCTCAGTGAATGTGACTGATGTTTCAGTCATGAAAAGCTGAAATACTTCCGTGTGTTCTGCCTAATTGCCATCTCTCAGAATTTTAAATGAGTAAACCTAGGGGTTTTTTTGACATTAATCTGCTTTTTATACCACAGGAGGCTCTGCATGCTACTCAATTCCAGGCAAAAAAGAAGAGGCGGCCGTCAGAGAAGAGCACATCAGATCCTTCTGGTAAAGTAGGCTTTTCAAAGCTCTGTATGGCTTTTCCTCATTCAAGATGAGTGCTTTTCCATAACTGAATGGTTTTCATTTCTGACATGTAGCAGCATGCTGCTGCTAGAAATGGGATGCTCTAGTTTTGGTCTAGACACTCACTATCAATGGTTAAATTGAGGAGCTCTTATCCTTATGCAGCTCTGATCCCCAGGGTTTGCGTCCCTGGACTTGTCTGTTACTCCCTTGAAGGGGTAAAGCATGCATTATCCCTGGCACCCAGCCTGGGTCCCGTTGGAGGGAAGCTGGGTTCCCTTTGGCTCCGTGGCTACAGAGCCCTGAGACACTTGAGTTACGTCCCTTGACCTGGGAGCCTGGGGCTTGGGGGTGCCCTGACTTACAGCGTGGGCACAGCCCTTCGTATAAAGACCTCTGAGACGGGCACCTTCAAGGCAGTGGCATTTTTTGGTGTAGAGAAGCTGTTTCTCAGGTGTCATCTGGCTTCCTTTGAACTGTACCCCGTCACATTCAAGTGCTGGATTTACATTCGGGAGTGCGTGAAGAACCATGCCTTAAGGTTTTGTGGAATTAGCTAATAATACTATTGCAAAGTTTAAGGAAACATATTTGTATATAGCTTTTTTTGAAGCATATATGGTATAAATATAAAACGTATACAAATATGGTATAACAACTCATGATTCTTTGAGTCATGGAGGTTGCCCAAACTCAGGCTAATGATTTTTACAGCACAAAGAGCTGTATCTACAGTAGACTATAAGTTTACCAGTTAGTGTAAGAACATGCTCCTGGACTTGTTTGAAATGATGAAGACTAAGTTGTATATAATTTATAGAATTCTAAAGTGTTCCCAGATAAGTCTAGCATAGTTCCATCATCAAAGACAGATGAAATAATTAATATTTCCCTCTTCTCAAGTTTCATATTAAAATATTCATAGTTTTAAGATGGTTATGTTAATGGTGAGCACAAAAACTTTCCTGTTATTTTAGAACACGTACCTGAATTGTACAGTGCTTGTCTTTATTCACTAATTCTTTATTAACTTTATTCACACTAATCCACTGTTTTTTCAGTGGATAGCCCATATTCTGTTCAGGTTTGGTGTCCCAAAGAGCTGAAGAGATCTCCTAGAGATATTACAGAGCTGGATGTTGTTCTGGCTGAATTTGAGAAGATTGCAGCAAATTGCAGGTAAATATTCTGCTCTCTTGTGGCTGAATACCCAAAGTTTTAAAAACAAATTAGCTGCGGTTTTGCTAATGGGCTGTCATTTAGGGAATGCAGTATTGCATGGTTACATTCTGATGTTATTTTAATGATTATTAGGATTCTGTGATCTTGAGGTGGTCTCCAGGAGTCTGATATTTTTCCAAACATCAGAACAGCACATCTCAGCTGATGTTTTTCAATGTTGAAATTAAGCTATTGCTAGTATATGAAAGACCTGCAGCTGCCTTTGCTATTAGCTGCTTAACGTTGGGGTTTATTCATTACTCAAAGGAATGTTTTTGGATGAGATTTCTCCTTTACTAAACCCAATGGGTTGTGTTTTGTCCCTCTGACTCCTCCAGAGAAAGGACAGAATCTAACGTTTGCAGAAAAGCCATCAATGGCTTCCGTTTGGCTTTCAAGGACCAAATCACCGATCTTGTAAGTAGACCATAAATGAAATCAATTTTGTGTTAGCGGTTATAGAGCTGTATATTACACTGTAGTGAAAACACGTATAGGTTTATGTTGTCCTTTACACGTTTATTTTATAATACTTTAAGTTTTCTAATCTCTTGTCAGGATAAAACTGTTTTAAAAGCTTATGGGCTAGAGTTTTAAAAGGTTGATGATTTAATCTTTATACTGCGTCTCAGTGACTTTTGTGTAGAGGCCTGACTAAGGCCTCTAACGTAGTTCAGGGAAAATCATCCTTTTTTAATTAACAGTTTGAACCAAACTGTAAAAAGCTCATTCGCTTGGAAAACTAAGATTTCTTCTCACTAATTACCACGGGTAAAATAAACACAGAACTTTGTAGGAGTTGTGATAAGTACAATGGATAAGTACTAAAACTATAGTTCTAAGTGATTCATTAGAATGGACTAGTTTTAAAATTATTAGATATATACAATTTAAATAAAGTTATAGAAAAATTAAGCTGGGTAGTATCACACTGATTGGTACAAGGAGTATTACTGGTGCTGACTGATGCAAGATGACTGATTTCTGTGCAACAGTTGTCTTCTGGCATGAGGAGAGAGGAAAGAATTGATACACAACTCATACACCCGTAATCCTCCTTTGAACCAGTGGTGGTGTTTTTAAATAGCTCTTTATGTTATTCCAAAGTAATTCAGGCAACTGTGTTTTTAGGAGGCTGGAGATGAAATCAAGATCCATAGTCAATCTAATTCTTTTCCTCTGTAGATAGCGGAAATCCAGGAATTAAAGAATATGAAGAAGAAAAATGCGAAGGTAAATACATATATATCACTAGGTTGTACAGCATACAGAGGCGGGCACTGAAATTTCAAGAAGTTGACTAGAAGAAATAAAATCATCCACAAAAAAAGTGTACTGTACTACAGAATCAGCTGCACAAATAGAGGATAGGGAACCACCAGAGGTTTTTTGGGAAAGATCTGAGGAAATATGATGGATTGCAAACTCCGTACGTATACTGGTGTAAAAAGAAGGAATGCACATTAGGATGTGTAGGTATTTATGCATGTGAATTACTCTTTTTTTTTTTTTCCTTTATTTTTTTTTTAATGAGCACTTGGTGAGGCCTCTGGCGAGCCAATTAAATACTGAGAACTAGCCTTCAAGAAACATTGGTGCATATAAAATCTGGGAGAGCGGCAAAGATGGTGACGTGTGAGGATAAAATTGGATTGTTTAGTTTAAAGGAGAGAAGTCCAAGGGAGCTGCGTCCCCTAAATAAGTGCAAAATTGTTGTTCAGAGGAAGGAGGTTCTTCTCTTCATGCGGAGCGAGTGGTAACTCGCTGGAAATGCAAGAAGGAAGTATCGGCAGGAGAAGGAACTAGTGTAAGAGCAGGAAAACATCGCAGTGCTCTCATCAGGAGAGAGGTGAATGCCCTGCAGCAGAGAGATTTAAGAGGCTTTCTGCCCGGATTAACCTCTTCCGCAAACATTTTGATGACAAAATAGCTTTTAACAAGTAAAGTCAACAGAAAGCTTATTCTGGGAGGTAGCAATTAATGTGCTGAAGTCTTGTTGATTTGAGGTAATATGGTAAGCTACTCTGCATGTAAAATGAAAATTTAAATACATCTAGCATTCACAGCCACTCAGTTATCCTTATTTTGCCTCTTACACATTTGTTTAAAATCAGATTTGTAGTTGCTAAATTTAAATTTATGATTAGCTTTGGTTTTGTTTTTAAATTGGATATTGAATTAAAGAAAGCTTAATTATGCTCAGTTCCTTAGTCATGGCAATCATACCGAATACATATTTGTTTTAGTCTGCATTTTTAAAACAGAAACAAAGAAAAACATGCTGTAGTTGGTTGTGTTGGAGTTCAAAATGTCACAAACTCCTTTACTATGCTTGTAAATCCAGTGTTCCCTAAGAGAAATTTTGGATGGAGATGAGAGTTTAACACTTCAAAGTTCTTTAAAATGTCTAAAATATGAATTTCAAATATGGCAGTCTATGAGGTCTGATATCTCGGCACCTTCCACACCCAGAATCAGAAGCATAAAACCTCAAAGAGAAAAAGCCAATGAAATTTGAGTTGTTTGCCTTTGAAGTTACAGAAGCATTTCAAAGACTTTCCCCACTATTTTTTTCAGGTAATAACAGACATCAAAAAGAAAAGGCAGCAGCTGTTGCAACTCAGGGAAGAGCTAATTGGGTATGTTTCTAATGAGGCAAAATAATAGCCTGAAGAATTTAAGGAGTCTGGCATTTGGTAACCTAGAGGTGAAATTAACTTTTATGTTTTTTCATTTTATTTTGATGAAACTCTACTTCTGTATTGCTTTACTGTTTTCACAAAAGCTCAGGGTAAGCTTTCCTTTCCATGTTTCAGTTGCCTAGTTCTTGCAAGTTCTCTTAGCTAACTGGTAACGGGGATGGTATTTTGGACCATACATTCATTAGAAAAACACTTAACGTTACAACTGGAATTGCAAAGGGGATGAATCATAAGTTTGCAAAGAGCTTTTTTGATTTTGAAGTGGAGAATGTATTTCGTTCATCTGTGCAATTTGGCAGGGATGCCTCTGAGTACAGGGTTTGCTTCCATCTCGTGTGGCCACGCAATTCCCCTTCTCTAACTTGGCATTAGCTTTGAAGTATCATTTAGATACACAACACAGAAATTACGTTAATTGGAAGAACCACTGGACTTCCCCAAAGGCAGATGAAAAGCCCTTTCTCTGTGGCCACGAGAGTCTTGTTTTCTTTGCAGTAAGTGCTATGGACAAACTTCACTCGAGGAAATAAATGAAGGCATCCCTCAATATGGGTTTGAACCCCCTTCACAGACTGAAAGCTGTCTTTGCATTTTGTATTTGTTGTGTTTTAACCCTTTGATCATCTTAAGAAAGCTTCTTTGTTGAACACCATTAATGAAAAGGGCTGCTGGTGTTCAGTTTTCGGAGCGCTGACGTAAGGGATTGAGCCGTCCTGTTCCCTCGGGCAGCAGCGTCTCTCGTTTGCAGATCCTGAGTACGCTGGAGCATAAGCACCTCAGGTGTGCGCAGGTGCAGAACAACGGGCACTCACCTTTCCCTTCAGTCTTCTTCGGAGGGAAATACATTCATAGTTCCTCAGGAAATAAAAATGCAGATACAGTCATCAAAGCCTTGATCTTTTTCAGAGCTGAACCGCAGCTGACACAACTGCAAAGAGAATACGCTGAGTTACAGGAAAGGAAATCTTCCTTGTGGCAGGCAACCAAATTACTTGCTGACTTAAAGGAGCTACAGGAAGACTGTTTGGATTATCGAAAAGAAAACCCAGAAGAAAAAGTGGTAGTAAGTACATATTTTCTGTCCGTTTCTGAACTCTTCTGGATCAGTTCCCCCCCCCCTTTTTTATTTCCTGGACTGGTGGGCATTTCTATTAACGTTTAACTTACACTGAATAGCAATATTTTGTTAATTGTCTTTGTGGAAACAACTTGAGAATCACTGCCATAACTGTACTGCAGTATCTCACGCATTTTTTTGGGTTTCATGTTTGAAACGAAAGTATTTCAGAGAGGATTCTGCTCCCTTGCTGTCCATGTCCAGGAATTGAAAGGACATAGAAGGGTAATGGTTGTCCTCAGGTCTAACATTTTTTTTAATAGAAATTGAAGAAAGATTAACAGTAAGAAACAAGTAATTAGTTTGTTTTGTTGCTCTTGTTCAAAGGTGGGGAAAGCTCTGGTGCTTACATGTCTGTTCTGTAAGGCAGTTAATGCCAAGAACAGCGGTTGTATTTCGTGAGCTTGTATTTCCTTCCCTTTCACCGTGGCGCAGACCTGGTGTGCTCTTTTCTGTTTCCACATTCCTGCCAGGTGTAAGGAAATCCTACCATTGCAGAAGACTCTTTTTCACTCTTAAAAATCACTTTGCACCATTTCAGATAGAGGAAAAATAAATACAGATTTTCCAAGAGTTAAAAGTCTTGCCTTGTCATTTTATTTCCTTAACAACAGTATGGAATTTCCAGCCTCCCTGCTCTTCTGGTGGAGTCGCGGAGAATTCTAGGAGCAGAAAGACACTTTCAGAATATTAACATGAAATTGGAAGAGGCTTTGGCTGCACAAACAGGGAAGTTACCAGAGAAACATTGAGTCGTTTTAATAGACTCTTTGACATTCGTTCGGAACAATTATTAGAATGGTCAGCGCTTAAAGCTTGTTTAATCATTGTTGCTGTATTTTGCCTCAGCATTTAAAAGAAGTCAGTGACTTAATTGGAGACTGTAGCCTTCTGTTGTCAAATAGTCAGAATGTCAGTGAAATTAATGAAATAGCAATTCCAGTTAAAGTAGTAAAACTTTTCTGTGCTTTGTTGACAGTGTTGGGTTTTAATCTTGGCCTATTAAAGTAATGTGATCTTGAAAGCGGTATATACTTTCAAAAGAGAATGCATAGACAGTGGTTGACTATTGATAGATAAATATTTTTATTAAATTTGTATTTGAAATAAAAAATTTCTTCCTGTTTCTGTAAGTGAAGAAATCTATTCTACTTGGCTTATCAGTAAAACTGGGACATACAGCTAACAAAATAGAAACCGTACAGCAGTGAGTGCTAAAAGTGCTAAACCTGGAGGAGCAATTCGTGAGTTTTCAGTCCAGTACTCTTCACCCCTGTGTAATCTTCCCGGATCTCCTCGTGCTTGTTGAAGATCATTCAGTTGTGAGGATACTTGTTGCTCAGTTCTTTGTCTTACAGTGCTGGAAGAGCATTTTTGACCTGCGTGGCGGCGCCTTTTGCGGAAGGCAGGCGATAATGCACCTTGTGTTCAAGCAAGTTTCATCGCTAGTGGTCAGTTTGCCAGCCGGGTCTGTGGTCAGCTGCTGCCTTTAGTCCACGTGTCCTGCTGCCCTAAAGCTTCCAAAAGAACTTCATCAGGAATTTCTTCCGTGGCATAATTCAGGTTATTGCTTGCAGCTTCAGCGAGTTCCACGTCGTCAGTAGCTTCTAGGAAACAGGCATCGTCGCTTGCATTGTCCCACTCGCTGTCTGACCACGGGAAGTCTTGAGACAAGCTTTTTCCTAGAGATACTGAGCTTTCTGACAAGTCTAATGTGTTAGAATGTGGTTCTACTTTTTCTTCTGTGCTCCCCCTTTCATCCATCGGTGTACACTCTTCTTCCTTTTAGAAACAAGAATACTATTTATTCCATACAAAAATGGTCTTGAAACCTTTAACTGCTCTGATCTCAAAGTCTGAAACTCATATTGTCACATATAGTGGATACTTAGAGAGCTGGCCAACAAGGCAGGTTAATTTATAGCCGCTTTACTCTGTGGAAGCCTATTTTAATAGGAATAAAAGCTTCCTGTTTTTCTAGCAAACTACAACTAGTCTGTTGTATGCAGCTTCTTAGCATAACAGAAGGTTAAAATTAATTTTAGTGTCTGTTTAAAGATACTGTCAGGATCTGAAAATGCATTTACATTACAGTTTCCATGAAATAACACTAATAGCTATTGATGATCTGCTTAAGTAGCACTTAATGTGCCATTCTGTAGTATGACATTTAAAAGTGTAAAGTGTAAATTTAAAAGTTGCAAAGACGCCAGCTCTTACTCAGTGGAAAAAACGATTCTGTTCAGGGCTTAGAGCCTAGCTGCAGTATCAGGTCGGTTTAAATTTTCTACCCGTGTGGGTAAACGTAACTGCTTTCATACACTAAAATGGAGTTATGTGAACTTCAAACTTGAGGGTCACTGACTTGGATGTGACTGACTCAAGTGTTCCAGGATCACTTCTACACTTCTACTTTAGATGGCCGAGCGTGAACTCAAACACGTGCAGCAGAGCTTAACTTGGCCGGGGTTTCCATTCTGCGCCGGCAGCGCTCTCGTGGTTTGTGCACTGGGAACTGCTGCTCAGAGCACAGCAGAAGACAATGTTCAGTCCCAGGTGAGGTTAGGCTGTTCCAGTAACTTAGGCTTTATCTGCACTGACCGTTTTTATGCCAGATCTGCTGCTGGAGAACTTAAAAAGGACTACATGGAGCTGCCACCCCAGCAGAGAGCTCTTCTAAACCAGCGTAACTCCTGTACGGAGCTCAACAGCCTGCGTTAGCGGGGACTTCCAGAGACAGCTTTACTCACAAGAACTTCAGCATATAGCAACAGGACAAAAAACATACCTCTTTGAAAAGAAAAGGGAGGCAGAGCCGAGGTGGTAATGGAAAACCTAAATCAAATATATAGCATTAAGTAAAGTTAACATTCCAAAAAGGATTTAAGCATAATTGCTTTGAAATCACAGAATACATACTTTGCGATTTGAAGTTTTGTTCTCTGCAGACTGGGTCGTGACACTTTTGATACCAGACTTCCTTCTTTAGGTCTACCAGAATCCTAAGAATGAAATAATTTAGGTTTTAGTAACAGTACATAAGTGAAGTGAATGCATAGGGTACGGAACTCTGACACTAAATGGACAGGGTTGGTTTGTGCCCATCTATGGATACTGCTTTCGTGCTCTGACATGCTTCTTACATACTTCCAATAAAATTCAGGTTTCTTAAGCTAAAAAAAAAATAAGACTAACATTCAAAAATGAAATTAACTTACATTAAGCTTGGAAGAAAGAGTCATTAAAGTAAGATTAGTATATGGGACCTAAATGCAAGATAAGATTTTGTTGCTGCTGTTACAGATAATTTCATTATAAAAGCCAGATAAAATCATTATTTCCTGTCAACTGATCAGACAACCCAGCTTTTCCAGCTGTGCTTGAGAAACACCAAGTTAATCAAGCCTAGTGGCTGTGGGTTTTTTAAAATATATATATATCTTTCTCAAAAACACATTCCTTATCTTTCAGTTATTTTAAGTGTTACATAGAATCATTTTTAAGTGAAAACATTTCTACTAATGACATACTGCAGTTCTAAAGTCCAAACTATATGAAGTCTGAGTCCTTGGAGAGTCACTGGCAAAACTTACTTGACTGAAGTTACCTTTGTCATTTTAATAACATAAGAATGCAATCTAAGATGCGCTGTAAATTCATTTAAGAGTGGTCTGTGTTCGTTATCTTATCTCTGATTGTTCAGCTTCCTAGCGAAGAAGGAGCAAAGCTTTGACATACTCTGACTTGTATGTTGGCATCTTCAGGCAGGTATTTTAAATAACATGAAGATGACTTCATAGAAATATTAAAAATACAAGTTCAGTTATCTCAAAGTAAATTTAGGGGTGGGAAAAGGTTGTTTTCTTGATTTTTTTTTTTAATAAATAAAAAAAAGCATTGTATCCCCACAGAGCAAGAGAGCAGAAATTTTGTAACAGGTGCTGATTCTATCCATAAACGTTTTTCAGCATTTTTACAGAATAACAGTTGAGCAGGAAAATAAATAAAGCCGTTTTAAAGTGAATAGTTTAAGAACATACATTATGTTGTTACTTTTGTGAGCTCTTCCAATATTTTCACACCAACGGTAACCAGAAATATCATATACCAGTATTTCTTCCAGAGAGAAATAATTCCATCGCCGTATCCCTGGGGGGAAAAAAATTAATTAAGTCTTTAAAACTACTGCTGCGGAATACTCATTTGTAAATAGCAAAGTGGTCTTTACCTCCTTGTACCCCATCTTTATTAACCATGGAGCGAACAAAATGATCAATTTCTGGATATGGTGAATCCTGGTAACCTTCCACGGAATCTGTTACAACAAAGACCACCGATATGCACCGTTACGGGTTTTGTCACTGAGAGGTAATTGTCGTACATTATATAAAGCACAGACACAAAACGCACGTGAATCATACCAAAGGATTTTACACCCAGCGTTACTTTCCTGTCCATCTTTAAACAGCATGGGACAGCAGTGGGGGCGGGAGGGGAGGGCAAGTGGCATTCAGGCCACCTCTCCTAGAGGTTATCCAGGGTGTCAGTCACACTAGGTCGAATTTAAGAGTTTGTGGTTTGGTTTTTTGTTCCTATAGAATAGCAAAGGCTTGAGGTACCTCTACAGCTTCCAGTAATTTTCCTGTTTAAAAAACCAGACATTCTTCTGTCCTCCTCTGGAAAGCCAGATGACAGAACCTTTGTGTCGTCCCTCACTCTGAAGAAAAGAGAGAAGCCAAAGGAAAACGTGTGATTCTTACAGTATAACATGGTACGGTATCACATGCTGTGACATAACCCAGTGCGGCAGAACAGAACAGAACAGAGCCCCGCTGGAGCAGGGGTTGGACCTCCAGACCCCCTGCCAACCTCAGCCACCCTGTCATCCTGACGCCACCCCCTCCCCTGTCCCTGCAGCACTTCTCGTTTTGTGGGTTTCCTCTGACTTAACACCAGCAGAGGGCAGGGATCCCTCCTCCAGAGCACCAACATCGGGCTCCTGGCACAAATCCCAGGACCCAGCCATTTAAAGACTGCTGGGCCACACTCTTACAGCAGCATTTGCTCTAGATGTAATATTCATGCATATATACACATTGAAAGGTTTCTTTTCTTTTTTTTCCTCTCTCCTCCATGAACTGTAGAGTTCATCGAGTTGCCGTATTACCAGCTGGAAGCCAAATGACCGCAGAAAGCTAAATTCAACACAGCAGAATTTCTCATCCATGTTTATGACAGACTTAGCCCATAATTATGATCCAAATACACAGCACAATTTGTGCTATGGGAAAATTTGCATCAGCTCAGGACAATGAACATGTCGGAATATAAAAATTGAAGTCACAACAAATATGTTTTTAATAAAAATATTATACGTAATATCATACAGAGGGATGTACCATTTTAAGCTCATTCTGCTGCACTAATGATTGGGATCATCTTAAGATACAGTCAGGGTAAGATGTATCAGAGGTTTAGATACCGAAAACTTGATTATTATATGTACCAGTATCCAACCTAAGCACCAGATCGGAAATGCAAGTAAATATGGACAAAAATCCTTTTTTTTTTTTTTTAATCATGCTTCAGAAAATATTTAGACTCTTCATATTTAATTGACTGGAAAACTATAATAATGGTTACATTTCAGCATTTTGTGCATGTATAGAGAAAAGAGGCACAATTCGGAAGCCGTACCACCTGTTTGGTGTTCTTCAACCATTTGAAGGTGGGTTAAAAAAAAAAATAATAAAAATACAGTCCCAAGAAATTTTTTCTTCAAACTGAAGGAATTCTACTGGAAACGCCTAAATTACACTGTAACAACGTTCATGGAATAACTGCCCATTGGTAGTAGTTATTTGTAACTGCTGCAGGAGAAAAATCACTAAAATCACAATAGTACATATTTAAAAATATTTTCAAATCTATCAGAATGAAACAATTACCTGATGTTGCAGATCAAAGAGGAAAGAAAATATGCTTCTTCCAAGGAAACATTCTGTTCACAGTTAGGGACAAACTGATTATCCTCTGCTATCTTCAGAATCACATTTTTTCCTGCTTTTGATGATTTATACATCCGGAAATTTCTGTTCTTTGTATAAACTCCTACAGGAAAACAAGTATTTCTTAACAAAACAATGCTGGCTAGGAGTTAAGATACTTAGTACTCTTAAATTAAACAGTTTTCCTTAGACCCAGCTAGGGGTTTAAGGAAGGGACAAAAACTCTGACTTCGGCTCACATCCCATGAAAGATACACAACAAAGTACACATGCACATTTTTATTTATATTTTAATATCGTGTATTTATGTTTATGTTATTAAGACAAACACTCGACACCTCTACATAGGCGTTTTAATCATTCTGACATTACCATTGCTAAAAGTTTCCTTTCAGTATAAGAAATCGGTGCTTTCGCACCAATTTTGTGAAATACAACTGAGCATAAAAGGCTGCACAATTATTTTAACCAGAAAGGACTTTATATTCATCAAACTTCCTGTTTTCTGTGGACCAGCCACCACTCGTCCGAAGCAGGTATCGGGAAAATTTAATACCAATCTCAAACAACAAAAAATGAACAAGTATCTTTAAACATTGCCCAATCTGTCTAAGAATTTATTGAGGAGGTGGGTGCTTTATTTGTGGGTTGCATTTAATTTTCATGAAGATAAAATCAGTAACGTAGAAGCCTACTGTAGGGCCAGCTTGGGGATTACGTTTCAACAAGTCACAGATACAGAAGAGGCCAGCGATAAAAGTGATCCTGAATTCCCCGAGAAGAATTTGAAGGAATGGGGGTTCTTCAGAGACCTCTCAGAAAAAACAAGATGAAGTCCTCAAGTACGTAACATGCTTCTGTCCCAAAGCATGCTAAGCTATTTTAATTGTACTGAGACAGGGCAAAAAGCAGAGAAACCAGCTATGGAGACAGAGAAAGGTGGAACTTTCAAACTCCGGTTTGACCATGGGGGTTGTGCTCCTGGAGATTTTTAACATTTTAATACCACGACTGAGCTAAGCCCAGCTGGGGCATGAAGTGCCCAACCCCACATTTCTATGATTGCGTCGTTAAAGCCTAACAAGTGCCATTCCAAGCAGGGGAAGAAGGCTCAATTCACACATGTGGAACGATACAGACCGACATGCCTCCAAGACTTCTTCCGTAAGCCACGAGAAAGCAATAAATAATTCTTCCATAAATGACAAGAAAGCAATATGCGCTATCCTCTTTTAATCCAAATAGGAGCATTAAGTCCTTAGGAAGAAGATTAATTAGAGTCTTGTGTGGCAAGAGTTTCTTCAAACTTCAGAACAAAATAATTAAATGCAGTAATGCAAGAAGTTCCATGGACCAAGAATCTAAGGCTCCTTTAAAGCACAGCATTTATGACCGTGGTTTCAGCACATTGTATTTGGTTTAAATTCTGACCGTAGGGACAACAATAAGAACACTTACTGTCTGTAGTCAAAGATTAAGGAACATCTCATTTAACATCTATTGCATCCCAAAGAGGTTTAAAAGCACTTATTGTGTTTACCTAGATCCACAAAAAGTTGCTTGTCTCCATCTTTACCATTTACTATTAGAAAGGAAAGTGCTGAATTTTCTCCCTGGCGTGACGTTTCCATATCCTTTGTTTCATGAGCAATGGCTGGCCAGCCTTCGGAAGCATCTTTGATGGCTGTGAGGTTTGTAAGAGAATCATCTAATCCAAACACTTCACCAGAACACTGGAAAACACGCCCTGCTCCTCCTTCTGGAATCACAACAGCAGCTTCGCTCTTCATTAACCTTATGGCAGGCTGCAAAATGGTTCTCACAAAGTTACCTGAAAAACAAAGAAAGAAAAAAAACACCCCAAAAAGCAGATGACACCATTTATGAGTCAAGAAAGAGCTTGATAGTTCCTGTGCAGACATTTTTCAAAACAGCCAAGATGGAAGGGCTTGGAGTTTAGGGTTGCTTTTTCCCCTTCCTGGATTTTTTTAAAAAAATCTTTTGGACCAGCCCAGTGCACAAAATGGTTCTGGTTAGTAACTAAGAAAACCCATGTCTGGCAACAATTTTTACTAAACCTTTTTTTTTAAAAAACGGGAGAAAATAAACAATTGTGCGTATATTAAATGTATCATACAGCCACAATCTTGCCCTTTGCAATTTTACTACTGAGAACAGTATCACCTGTTTAGAAACCACCTCTTTCGAAATAAAGACAACGAACCGAAACCAAAATGCACAGGCTGTCACTGCAATTTCCCGAACTAAATTCAAAGTCCCGGATAAAAGCGCAAAATTGAAATAAATGTCTTTTGTATCTTCCAAAAGAATTCCTCCCACCCATCACACCTGTAGCACTGCCGTTATTGAAGCCTCTGACAGACAAGATCTCAAGCTGCTCCCACACTTGGAGCACGCGTGATCTTGACAATGATTAAAAGGAGGAAGACTTTTGCCCTGAAATTTCTGCGAACCTGAATTTTCCACTAGAATGTCAGAAACTTACTGAACAAGTTGGGTTTGGGTCTTAATGCTGGCTTAGCAGGAACTTTTCCGCATATGAACTATGCTGCTAATAGTAGGAGTTAATCAAATACTTAATGTAGGACCATTTTGTTAATGACAGTCATATCAAACAAGTCAAGTATTCAAGGTCCTTGATAAAACATAGTTTGATTTAATATTTCAAGTACCACTTGGTGAAACTCTTCAATACACGAATAAAGCATTCACACAGCTTTGCTATTACACAACTTATTTTTTTATGCAATCACAGGTAGTTTTTAATCATTTAAGTGAATATTTTTGCAGTAGTTAATGACAGCATGCAATGACCTTAACAACCTCAGATTTAGGATTCTGAAGAGCTCATGATTGTCCCTCTCACTCCTGCTTTCCCTAATTTCACTTTCAGAATAATTAAAAAGGTTTACTTGCAGCTTCACAGTATATTAACTGACGTAACATTTTGACCAGGGCTTACTCGAACAACAAATTATTTTTACAAAAGTATTTTGTAATGACTTTTCAAACTCCCAGTATTGTAATCCAACTCCAGTTGTACTCCAGGCTCTGCTAGATGGTAACCAAAGGAAGGCAAATAAAAACCACGGTTAAATTACTTGCAAGGAGAAAGAAGAGAATAAATACAGGAAGAAAAACTGTGAAGTGGAAGGAATACTTGCAAGGAAGATTCTGCAGCTGTTGGTGGAAGCTTCAATGGGGAAGCTGAAAGAACTTGAACTATAGGTCCTCTTACGCTGCAGATCAGCAGAACGGCTGGGCGTATCAAGCATTAATATCACCATCCTCCTCATTCGTTACAGGACTACTGAGTCCTGTACTGAGTCCTGCTGAGACTCCACACAAATGATTCATAGCCACAGACAGCTTTAACCCCGTGCGTTCAAATACACACACAGGATTTCTTAGGTTTATAACGGGAGTTACTCAGATCATCAGGGAGAAAACGTATGTATTGCAGAAGTGAAGTTTATTTCAACCATCACAAAAGTTAAAGTATCTTTTAAAGTCCTGTTTGACCACTTCCTTTTTTTGCGCGTGTAATTAAGTAACGATCACTCTGGTGTCAGAATAGCGAGGTGTGAGTAAAAGATTATTTTGGGTGTTAGTTCTTGATCATTCACACACACCTTTGTTTTCTCTCTTCCCATTTCTTCTGACTGGTCAGATGTGGGAACCGAACCCTGCATTTCACACTTTTGATCCTTGACTGTATTTTTACATTCGGGATTTGTCAACTGTGTATGTAAAATTAAAATTCGTATATAAAATGTAGAATTTTATGTAAAAAAAAAAAATTACATAAAAAAAACCCTATGTAAA
Organism: Alca torda; assembly: GCA_008658365.1. Taxonomy (NCBI): domain Eukaryota; kingdom Metazoa; phylum Chordata; class Aves; order Charadriiformes; family Alcidae; genus Alca; species Alca torda. The sequence goes on from CM018079.1 coordinate 76,382,630, forward strand.
ACCACTGATGTCCACAGCTTTCCTGTGGACCTACATGATCTCCTGCACCGTCTTACATGAGCTATGAACTCAGTCCCTGTAGTTTAACTAGTAACTAATTCCAAATACTATACACAAAATGTTTTTAATTGTATTTCATTTTAAGACCATGCACTTTGTGCATGACTCCTGACATAAAATGCTTATGAAACAATGTCATCCAAGATGTGATAGTTCATATTCTAGTTTATCCCACATAAATACCACTAACTCATTTTAAAGTAATTTTTATTAGACAGAGCACAATGATGGATTTAAAAAAAAGGCAACACTTGCATGTGTCCGAAAAATATATTAACCCTTTGAAGTTTACTAGTAGACAAAATCTGTCACCTCAAAGAATCTATATATTTTCAAATAGATTCTGTGAAATTACTGTATGAAGTTATCTGCATTTTCAGTTATTTACTACAGCACAGTATTTTGCACAAAGTACAAAGCTGATACGTTTTAAGCCAGGTTTGTCAAGCAGGTTACTAAAATGCATTAATGAAAAGTCTAGACTATAATATTATTGGTAACATCTATGAATTTAACACTGACATTTATATATCTCAATTATAAAAAAAATAATCAATTTTTACTGCAATTTCAACATCTTGTTGAAAAGGCAAAGGCAGAAGATGAATACACAATCTCTAAATATATTTTAAGTCTGATAGTAAACTTGTCAAATTCACATCACGGTGGAGACGCAGAACACTTAACTAATGGACTAGAATAAACAGCTCAAGCTTCTACTGAAAGAACTGCCTAATGTAATCTTGTTATCAAGATCACGGGCTAAAATCGCTGTCATACCACATTATTTCTCATCCATGTATTACTGAAGAGTTTTATACTGGCAGAGGAGTTAAAGACCATACTTTTGAGCTAAAAATTGCAGTAACCCCATTTGAGTCTTTGGGGTTTGGAGCTGTTACCATGATGTCACGTAAGAAATAACTGCTCTGTGTCACACTTGGGGCTAGCAGACAGTATTATAAGCATTTGCTCATAACTTTGCCAATCAGCTTAGCTTGCCATGTCAGCTACTCCTCCAAAGGTTTAGGGACACAGATTCCACTGCTCCTAAGAATGAGAAATAGGTTTATAAATGTTTAAAAAAAGCTGAAAGATTGGTTCTGAGAAATCCTATGACCTCTTTGTGTTGGAGGAAGGATCTGAATTTTGGCTTGAAGTGATGCTTAGGCCGTGAGGGAAGGTGCAGAGCTGGAAAAAGAGGCAAGGGTGAGAAAGGAAAAGGAAAACCGTGCATGAAGACAGTCAGATGGATTGTGACCAAGCAGACAGCAGAATAAAAGTGGGAACCTGAGTGGGACCAAAATTATGAACTCAACATCCTCAGCTCCTCCTATTCTACTTCCAGTGGAAACCCAGTAATGAAGCACATAATTTCTTTCTCCCCAATACATGTAATTCTGCTGCTGTTGTCACAGTTCTTCCTGAAAACAAATTTCATCCCTTCTAATAACTCCTGAGATTTTTACCATGTTACTCTCTAACAGCATTTCTGCTTCCTCTCCCTCACCCTATTTGTTTGTTTGAAACAAACACAATAAGGAACAAAGGTTATAAAACCAAACACTCAAATACTAAGAAACAACAAAACCAAGGCTGCAGGTGCACTGTTAAATAACCCCCAAACTTCCGCGTTTGCAGGTTGATACAGATTTTAATTCCACCACTGGGCAAGCTGTTTTCCACCAGTTCCTGCTTCGTCAGACAAAACTCGGTTGATATTCTATTGTGCCCTCATTGTTCACTGTATGTCTATAAGCCTGCTTTACTGCACACCATACAGCATATACCAGAAGAAGAAACTATGAATTTCAACATTAACTTTTCCTAACGCTCACCACTAGCACCTCGGTGCTCCGTAAACAGTAGTTTAAAAGTATGTTCAAAATACTTCTGTGAAGTGAGGAGGTATTATTAGACTTATTTTAAAAATGGAGTCAAGACAACCCTGAACTGGCAATTCTTTGGGTTGGAGTTTCCATATCCCATGAAATCCCAATTTATATCAACAATTAAAATTGCTCTCGGCTTTCTCTTAATCATGTTTATGCGCAGGTTGCTTGAAACCATCTTTGTCCTGCCTTTCTGACCCTGTGGTGAGCACAACCCAACTATAATTTAGAGCCAACAATCTTAGCTTCAATTGCCAAGACTGACATTAACCTGAAAATTAAGGAGTCACAGTCATACTGTAAAACAATTTTCAAGCCAAAAGTCAGTCTTGACAGTAGTTTCATAAATAAAACATACAGGCACAAAAAGAGTTACATTTTTGCAAACACAAATGCTAATTATAGAAAAAGGAAGTAGAAGATCAGTTAAGAAATAACGAGGCTTAATGAAATAGAAATAAATAGTCATTTCTGCTGGGAATACATATTTGTTTCCACATATAATTCCATTAAAGTAAATATTCAAATGTGAGAGGGCACTGTAATAAGTCAAAACCTCACGTTTTATTTCTAGGCATAAGAGAAAAGAACATACTTACCAACATGAATATTATCCTTAAATACAGTCTTTTGGGGTAGAAATATTAAGTGTCGACTAAATTTTTCATCAGTACTGGAATCTAAATTCAAGACATCTTTGGCCGAACAATTTACATCATAAAGTTCTTTTAATTTTTGGCTGACAAGCTGAAATTATAAATATTAATTAGGCTATTTGCTCTAGCATTTTTAGTAACAGTATCTGTAAAACCTAACACACATGCAGATTCTACATTTTTTTTCAAGTTTTTTTTTTTCTCATTTTGAGCATACAATTAATTGCAATTCAAACCAACTCATAACAGAGCAAATTTTAACCAAATTTGGCAGTCCATATTTCCTGAAATAAGCAAGTCACTGAATATACTAACAGTGATAAGCTGAGCAGATTTTCAGTTTTTCAGGTCAAAGTCTAATTTAGTGGCTTTATCTTTGTTCATTTTTTTTTTCCGCCACAAAGCAGTTCACACCCACAGTGACAATGTTTGTAATGCAGGCTTACTCTGGATGGAAGGCAAAGGCTATCATGATATAAAGGGCTGGTAGGCTAATTCACTGTTTGATTTAGCTAATTCATTGGTATGACCCAATGAACACTAACTAAGCAGAAAACATAAGATGTCTGGCTCTAAAATAGCTCTAAAAACCTTCCATGAGCTAAGCTTGTGATTACTCGTGTTTAGGACTGGACTCAGAACCTAAGGGTCTGGAAGTTTTGGATTTTAGCATCTCGGATCCCCCCCACCAGCAAATCCAAATTTCTCTTCTTAACCTGAGGAATCTCTAGATTTCAGAATTGATCCGCAATGGAGTAAACCCCTCCGGGATTCTGTATCAATGAAGAGTTCTTTACAAGGGAGTGACCTCAATCGTATTTTTCTTTTGTTCTTTTCTAGCTAGGGACATGTAAGCGTCAGAAGTGTCATAAATAAATGGCCACTCACAAAGAGACTGTATTGGAACAGAAAATATTCTTCTAAAAAACTCCCTTATTTTCCATCTCTGAGATATTGAATTTGCAGTGGAGCTCATTTTCCAAACAAATTTGCAATAACGTGGACATTTGCACTATTTTAGAATATTGATAATTAGCAAAGATATTTAACATTAGGTAACAAACTGATAAGTGTGGTCACCTGATGTTCGCTACATCATCAAACTCAACTGTAATGAACCGCTACGTGAAGACACCTAAAATCAGGAGGGATTTATCTAAGCCTTGATACATGCCTGCACCAGCTGGCAAAGGAACTGAAGAATATCCGAATGGAACTTTCATTGATGCTACTCTGAAGAATACCTAAACACTCCTTCAGTTTTACAGCTTCAAAGTGGCAGAGCACATAAAACAATCTGCAAAACCAAACTTATCGTATCAGTAAACTTAGAGGGATTACAAGCATTCCAACAACCATCGTTCTCTATTTTTTCCTTTCACTTTCTCTATTTTTGCCTTTCACTTTGCTTTAATTAAAACAGTACTTTTTACTTCATTAAAAACAACCACTAGGTCTACTATTCTTTCTCATTTTACTACAGAATAGTCAAAGTGGTAAATACTTTGGTTTCATATTAAATCAACACGAAATTCATATTAATCTACAACATGACTTTGCTCCCCTTTACCTCAATTAACTTCGCAACCATGCTCTCGCCATCAGCAACAGGATTTGCTGGTTTGTAGAACTCCAAATCAAAATAAAGTTTGCAAGCATCTTTTTCAGGAATGACTTCATAGCAATGCATAAGACTTGTTTTATAACCTTTGCTAAGGAAAAACAAAACCAAATCACAACCTCTCACGAGAAATGTTACACATACTTCTCAGTTGCAAAGAAAGATCCCTCAAGTCCTAAATATTCTTCTATTTTTCAATCAACCACCCACATTAAAAAAAGTAGCAGCCTTATACTGTTTTGAAAAATCTGTAACTAACTTCATCATCAAATATCAACAAAGATATCTGTCTGGCCTAGAATTTTTTTGTAAAGCACTCTCCTCCCCATCCCCCACCCCAAGTCTTACAATACATACTGTCAACAGAAATGCTGTTAAGAATTTAAGGAATAATGGAAACTTAGTAAGTTATCACTCATATGTCTTAACCACTAAAAATGAGATTACATAGACTTTTCCCAACTAAATTAAAAAAAAAAATCTCATTTTCAAACTGAGAAAAAAAATCAAGCTTCCTTTTCGTATAAAAATTGACTCTTAGATTTCTTTTATTTCATAATCAATTGTTTTATTGTAAAACAAAAAACTGGGAAAAAAAAGTTCAGCGCACAATCAAATTCTCAATACTTGAAACTACATCACACAAATACAAAACCATAAATCAGTAACTGGACATTTATATTAATACTCATGTAAATGGATATATGACTAACCATAGAAATATGTTTGTGTCACGTGTTGGTATGATCCCCCCCCGAGGAAAGCTGACAGCAAAAGCAAATCTACTGCTATTTGATTTAAGTTCAGTACACGAGGTCCTTAATTCCCAGAACTAATGGCAGTCTGCAACTCAAAAGAAAGTTGAAACCCAATATAGAATAGATTGGTTTGTCCTTATGAAGATTTTCCCCGTGGCCAAGATCAAACCTCAAGTCACCCATTACAGCTCTGTTCTGGTCAGAGCAGCCGACGGTTCCTGGGGATAGCTATCCAGTAACAGCTATTACTACTTAATAGCACATCCAGTATACTACTGTCTTATAGTGACACATAGGGTACCTTTTCAAATACTCACGTGTAATAAAACCAAAGCTCTTTATATGTTGTCACAAGGTAAAACCTCTGTCCACTTTGTGTGTTCTTTTCCAAGGCAAATACGTGAACATCCTTTTTAAAATAAAAACGTTGAAGTTTTTTTTTATTCAAAGAAACAGTTAAAGTCTTCAGAACTTCAGTCTATGATTCTAAGTTCCTAATTTCTTAGGACAAAGGTTAGTAAACACTAGAAAACTTTAAGTAGATCACTTACCCTTTTTCAAGCTCAGTAGCATCTGATTTTAATTAAGAACATCATTCTGATTTCAGTTACATGAGTAAAAATTTGAAGCTTTTCTTTGCTGCATATTAATATAAACTCTGTTTTCTCTGTAAAGTCTTTTTTTTTTCTGATCAGTGGCAAGTGCATCTAACGGGAAGAGGAACAATGTCCTGAAAGGAAAAGCCTCATGGACATGATGGCAACATATATGGCTTTATAGAAAATATTCTTTAGACTTGATAATATTTAAATCCAAAAATGGAAATCTGAAAAAAAAAAGCCAAAAAACACTAACTAAAAAACCAACCCTACTGCCAAACCAGTGAGAGTGCATTTTGGAAAACAGACTGTCAGGATTACTCGAACACCTAAAACAGCATGGGAAAAAAGCTGGTACTTTCTTTAAAAGCAGCAATCAATTTGAAAAGTATTCAACGGAAAACAGAGGGTACATTTTACATAATCTTTATTTGGCTCATAACTTCTTATCATCTGAACTTGGTACTCTGATGCCATTGGAGAGTTGTATTGTTTTTATTTTGTCTCTGTCTCCTGTTTATCTTTTTTTTTCCTCCCTCAGTTTTTTCCTCCTCTTTCTTCCCACCTAACTCTCACTGCCTTCCCACTCTCCTGTCAACCCTGACAAGTTGCTTATCTTCAGAAGGAACAAACCTATGACTACAATGTTACCAAAAAAAGCACTTTTACTGTTAGAGGTTAACACCACATATCAATTCATGTTAGACCTAATAGTTCTTAGAGCTACCTCCAGCGTAGCATGATCTCCCACAAGGACAAAAAAAAAAAACCCTTGCTGTTTCAAGACTGGGGAGAAGAAAAGAGAAAAAAAAAAAAAAGAAAAAGAAAAAACCCTTGACATCTTGCAAACTGATAAAGACTTTACTGTCAACCAAGTTTTTAAGTTAAGTTCAAACTGGAAAGTACCTAAAGAGTAGAAACAGTCACCTAACAAATACCTTACCTCTTTGCAGGTTTTACATAATTGAAAGCTTCAGCCTGACGACAAAATATTTTCCAAACAGAGGACGGCTGAAAGGGTTTGGACAGTTTTGGTCTATAAACTGGAGGAAGAGGGTTTCTTTCATAGTAAGATGCTAGTTCTTCCACTTTCTTCACTCTGTCTTCCCATTTTCTCTTCATTTGCCCTAAAGCAATTACAAATTGTCAAATCAGTATTAATTTCTGGTTGTCACTCACTTTTAAAATACCTTGTACCCATCACTGCTTTTGATTCTAGTTTTGTTGAACATATTTTATTTATTAACTGAAAGTAGGCAATATTCCAAATCAACACTCAACCTTGCTATGATACTCTTTTTAACATTGTTTCCACAGTTTTGGAAGTAAGATTTTCATATTAATACTATCAAAGGTAAAGACAACAGCGTAGGCATAAGGGAAGGCCTATGAAGTTTCATTTTTGTTTACAGAATGGTATTACATTCCTCCTCAAAACATATGCAAACTCTGTTAATTAGCCACACAACATTAGTAAGGAGTGAAAAAATACTATTATTTCTGCTTTATGGTTGGAGAGGCAAATAAGATTATGAATTTGTATGGGTAATAATAGCAATTGAGTTCCTGAGAAAAATTAAGATTTCAGTGACTCTACCTCTGAGCTTTGTATCTCAAAGTAAAAGGACTGAAATCCAAAATGAGGACTCCATTCTCCATTGCTGACCTTTGCTATTCATCAGGAATAGTTTCATCTGCTTTAAAATCTCATGTACCGTCGTGCAAACTTAAGATAGCAATCTTATCTCTTTTCAAGAAATAGCACGTGATGCAGTAATGCTTGGTATCTTGCAGCCTCTAAACTTATAGTCACGTAAAGTAACCGAAATGCTGAAATGTAATGTAGCAAAGCATAAACACACATTAACATACACATAATTATTTATCAGTTTAATTAACTTTTTTGGGGGGGAAAATTCATTGCCCCTCTGAACACCTGCAAATCGGTAAAAAGCACTGCTAAGAAACTATGAAAAAGATGAGGAGGGGCAAGAAGTAAAAAAAGATGAAGGTGCATCTTTTTGTTCTGTCCAGCATAACCACCTACCAACCCTTGGTTCTGAAAATAACCTCCCAGTTGCAATGAAAGATAAAAATGAAACTGACTATATTCAGAAGTATTCAAACCCTTAAACTCACCTTGTGGATCCAGCTTGTTAAGTATTTAAATATTCTTGTGGGCCCCAAAGCCCAGATTTTAAATCCTCTGAATCCCCCCACAAGTTTTCCACAGTAAAGGTTCCTGGACATCTACATTTCTGCCCATGGTACAGCTAAGCCTGCCCGTGTTTTGATAGTTTGTGCCTATGTCAAGTCTAAATAAGGGAATGTTTTTTCCTTTTAAAGGGGTCAGACATATTATCTCTCTGACTTTGCCAGCCTCCTGACCTGTGACTTTCCTTCACTCCCTTCCTTTTCTTGAAATTAGTTTCTTCTTTGGGAATGAAAAATGAAATTACAGGCAGCAATCAGTGTTTCTCAGAAGTGCTAGCACAACTCTCACTTTCATTTTGATGCTGCTGACCCTGTTGTAAATTAACTGGGTGCAAAAGACATTCCCTACATCAGCACTTTCCCACAAGGTGACCATTAAAAAGCAAAGAAGCAAAGGACAATTCCCATAATTCTCTCCTCACTTTAAACTTCCAAGTTAGATCAGGATATATCTTTGCAGAAACATGGCTGGGAGGACATCTGAACCTGGCAGAAGGCTGATGACCTTCACTTTAAACTGAAATCTGCCACTGTTCTTGCAGTCCGAACACTCTTGGATTCTCAGCAGCATAACATGTTGGGTCCTCTCAAGGTAATTTCAGCTCCTGCATCAACTACACCTAACACATCTATTTAGAGCACGTACAATTTACACCTGCAGAGGAGGCGTAACTACAGATTGGCCTTCTGAGTTTACTGGGAAATTCCCACTTCATTGCCCTCTCTTTTGTCCCACCAAAAGTAAGGGGAGTAATTATTTCTATTTTACCTGCCAGAAAGAAATTTTGTCACCACCATGTTTGGACATCAGTGTTTTTGACTCAGCAGGATGATCACATGAGGACCCTGGGAAAACGTATCTCCCAGGAGATGACTTAAAGAACTTGCTGTTTTATTCCCCGCCTTTGATGGAAGACTATTTCTTTTTCAGTCATGAGGATAGTGGACATCTTCTGTTTTTATACCTTAGATGGTTGTTGGTTGGTGTGGTTTTTTAAGCAAATGGACTCACCGTTTCAGAAAAGGCAATTTTCTCCTTTGTGCTACAGGGGGAAGACAAACACAAACACATGATTCCTTCATATGTGTCCCTATGTTTTTGTTAAAAAAAAAGCCTACTCAAAAATCTGTAATGATTATGGACAAAACATGCTATCCACACCTGCTGAGAAACAAAGCTAGACATGCAAATCAACCACTGCTCAAAATAACGTGATTATATTGGTTTCCTGGCCTGTGTGTATCACGCAACATAGCTCTGTGGTAGAATTCATGCTCTTCAACACCAACAAATCCACGAGATTTTCTCCCAGCTACTGATTCAGCCTTAAAAGAACTTATTAAACAACTTTCTCCCTAGTGCTATGTTTCTGAATGTTAGCGAAAATTAGCTCAGTTATCTTTATGTTGAGCTGAACTGTGGCATACTAACACTACTTGTCTTCCCTCAACAAAAACAAAGAGCATCAAATTTTCATCTTGCGCTCCAAGAAGAAGTAGCTTCTACAATTACGCTTTGAGGATTTTTGTGCAAAATACAGGATATCAGACTTCGTGATAAGACCTCAAAAAAAGAGGCTAGTGCCTGTTGTGAGAAGCTGAAAAACTTAGTTTCTAATGTTAAAGTTACTCTGATTCCTGCCACCAAAGGTCAATATAACAAATATGAAACTAACTGACTTGAAAGTTGATGACGAAGCTGAAACTAGCCCTCAGCTTCAGCGGGCTGTTGTGTGAGGCTGGATGGCAGGGCAGTAGGCATTTGTCAATCGGCTGTATGATTTCCAAGTTTTCCTCATGCAGTGGTGGGGGATAAACCCCACCGTAAGGGGAAGGTCTTGCTCTGACAGAGTCCAGTACCTCTGCACTTACCTATCTTGCTGAAATCTGAAAGACTGTGGTAATCATCCCCACAAATTACTGAAGATGGCGATTACCTTCATTCATAAAGCACCATTCTGTCAGAAAGGTAAGATTTTTCAGTGCGCGGAGGAACTAAAACAGAAGACAAAAAAACCCGAGAGGGTCTGGGTTACACCAAGTCAAACATAACACAAGAGGCTCGGCACTCAAAAACCGACGGCAGCCTTGCGTGGGTCACCCACACACGTGGTGGGGCAGGTAACCGGGGCAGAATGGCAGCCAAAGGGCCCAGTTCTTTATGTTAACCCCTGTGTGAGAGAGCACACCGAGGGGCCCAGTCCTCCACAGCAAACCCCGCACGTCTCCTCACACATGGCGCTGGGCCCCCTCAGCCATAGCACCCTAGGCCTCCTCAGACACAGCGCTCTGGCCCCCACTCAGCCATGGCACCCTAGGCCTCCTCAGACATGGTGCTCCGCCCCCCCCCCAGCCATGGTACCCTAGGCCTCCTCAGCCATGGTGCTCCAGCCCCAGCACTCCAGCCCCCCTCAGCCATGGCACCCTAGGCCTCCTCAGCCATGGCGCTCCAGCCCCCCTCAGCCATGGCACCCTAGGCCTCCCCAGCCATGGCGCTCCAGCCCCCCTCAGCCATGGCACCCTAGGCCTCCCCAGCCATGGCGCTCCAGCCCCCCTCAGCCATGGCACCCTAGGCCTCCCCAGCCATGGCGCTCCGGCCCCCCCTCAGCTATGGCGCCCTAGGCCTCCCCAGCCATGGCGCTCCGGCCCCCCCTCAGCTATGGCGCCCTAGGCCTTCTCAGCCACGGTGTCCCGGGCCCCCCTCAGCCATGGCGCTCCGGCCCCCTTCAGCCATGGCGCTGGGCTCAGCCTCACACTGCCTTCCCCTCATGGCTGGGAGCCGCCTGGCACGGTGGGGAACAGCCTGAGGGGGGTGTGAGGGGGGTGTGTGGAGGGCAGCGGACACCCACTCACCGCCATAGTCCGCGCGCTGCCGCCGTTGGCGTTTGAACGCCGTGCCGTTAGGGGCGGGCGGGCTCCCCCGCCCCACGCGGGGAGGAGCCGGAGGGGACGTAAGGCGATCGCGGAGAACAGCGGCCGTTCCTCCGCTGCGGGTCGTGCCGGGACCCGGGGAAGGCAGGTCGGAGCTTGGCGGCGGTGGAGCGGGCGGGCGGCGGAGACGGTGCGTGGCGGTGGGCTGCGGGGGAGGGGGAGCGGCCGGGCCGAACCGAACCGAACAAAGCGGTGGGGCGGGCCAGGGTCCGTCGGGGAGTCGACTGAGGGAAGCAGGAGCCTCCCCACACCTGGGCCGTCACGCACTGCGGGGCGAGTGGTGGTCAGGGGCGGCTCGCCCCCCGCCACGGCAGCGCCTGGCCTCCCGGGCGCGGCGGGAGGAGAGCGGCTGCCGGGCCCTCCCCGGAGGGAGACCGCGGGGGCTCGCTTTTCCTGAAGGTTAGGGCAAGACAATTTGTTCATTTAGGCCTGTTTTTGCGGAGAAGCTGTCTAAACAAAAGGGGGGGGGGCGGCGCATCCTGGCCTGTATCAAGAACAGAGTCGCCACCAGGACTGGGGCATTGATGGTCCCCCTGTACTCGGCACTGGGGAGGCCCCACCTCGAGGGCTGTGGCCAGTTTTGGGCCCCTCACCACAAAAAAAAAAAAACATTGAGGTGCTGGAGCGTGTCCAGAGAAGGGAACGGAGCTGGTGTGGGGTCTGGAGCACAAGTCTTGTGAGGAGCGGCTGAGGGAGCTGGGGGTGTTCAGCCTGGAGAAAAGGAGGCTGAGGGGAGACCTTCTCGCTCTCTACAGCTCCCTGAAAGGAGGGTGTAGAGAGGTGGGGGTCAGTCTCTTCTCCCAAGGAACAGGCGATAGGACAAGAGGAAACAGCCTCAAGTTGCATCAGGAGAGGTTTAGGTTGGATATTAGGAAAAATTTCTTCACTGAAAGGGTTGTTAAGCATTGGAGCAGGCTGCCCAGGGATGTGGTGGAGTTGCCATCCCTGGAGGTATTGAAAAGACATGTGGTGCTGAGGGACACGGTTTACTGTTAACTGGACAGTGTTAGGTTAATGGCTGGACTTGATGATCTTAAAGGTCTCTTCCAACCAAACCGATTCTATTTCTTATCAGTTGGTAGGTTTGAAAATAACACACCTTGCCTGTAACGTTAAGGAGCCTGACAAGGCTATTATCTGTTGTGGTGGTGGCGTGGTTAACGGGTATAGGTGAATTAATACCCAAGGGTCCCACCTACTCAGAATAATTTCAGGTCTTGCTGATTTTGCAGATTAATGCTGACTAACTAAAAGTCTGTTTGCTTTTGGAAGATCAGAATGCTGGCCCCGTGTCAGTGCTTTGCAAAGATCTCATCTAGACCAGAAGTAATGTGAAGGGCTGTCACAGTATTGGCATGCTTCCATCAGTGGTAGTAACAGTAGTATTTAATAGTTAGCGGTATTTAACTGTGGTATAAGGCCACACAGAAAATATAATGGTGCGTTTCAAATGTTTTTAGTTTTTTCATACAGTCAGCTTCTATACTTTCCTTCCATTGCTAATTAGATAGTTGTCAGTTATCATAGACGGTAGAATGGAAAATTATTAATTTGCTTGTCTGCATTGGTAGCACAATGTTCCATGTATGTATTTATGTATGTAAAAATGCCTGCTTTGAATGCTTGACATTTTCTCTTGCAGTCACGTGAGGTGGAAAACTGTGCCCTTTTCTAATCTTTAAGGACATGCTTTATGATACTGGTGTCTGTTTTCGATGTGCATTTTAATACTGCTACAATTGTTGCTTTATAGCAGCTGACATATACTGAACATGTGTTGTCTTGTCTCCTGTGGTTTGCATATTTCAAGATACAGCTGGTAACTAGAGACAATTCAGTTATTTGCTTCCTTCCCTGTCTGAGAAGCTTTGGTATTATTTTTATCACTATGTCATTAATTTGCCTTGTTGGCTCACAACTCAAATAAATACTACTTTAAAAAGAAACCTGATGGTTCTTGTGGCAGTGGTGATACATGGTGATGTGAATTTATTTTCATTAGGTCCAGGTAGAATAAGTAAATCTAGGCTGGAATGAAGTAAAAACGTTGTTTTATTTATAATTTTCCTATCAAAAGAAAAGCATTGGAACAACTGCATTTATATAAGGCAAAATATATTTTTGCTTTTATTGCTATAGAGAGGGACTTTGGTCATTTTTGGTAGCTTGCTGAGTGTAGTTTTGGACCTTTCTGAAGCACTTTATTTTTTGCTACTTGGTACCTATAAAGATCACTGTAGCATCATCTTTATATTTGCTATCTCTGTCTCATAGGGATTTTTGAAAACTTTGGGGTTTTTTCAGATAAAATATTGTATAATGAGCTTCCTAAAACCGACAGAACATATTCTGCTAGATGAGAAAAATGCTGTTGCTCATTTCAGCTACTTATTTTTTAAGTTTCCTTACAGTGGAAAGCTTGTCTTACCTAAGCTTTCAGAGAAAAGAATATCAAGGAGCAAAATAACAATTTTAGTTAAATTCTTAATGCATTGACCTGATTCCCCCCCACTCCATCCCTAAGAGCATGAGATCATCCTCTGCAGGGAAATGTGTATTCTGCTTGACAGAACATGACATCATTGCATTACCTAAACCAAGATGAGGCAATTCTTAGTAGTCTGTTAGAATCAGCACCATCCTCTAGAGAGTGTTGCTGTTACGCTGACTAGTGCTTTAGAGCAGAAAACATACTGCCGATGAGAACGTGCATTTGAGTGCCTAGCAACAAAACAGGTATCTCTTTGTGGATGTTTTTTATTCTTTAACGAAGTGCGGGTGACGTGGTGCATTAGGGTGCTCAGAAATTGATGGATATTAAAGGTGAGTTACAGATTATATTCTGAAGATAAAGCATGTGTATTTTAAATAGCTAACATATTATACCCAGCTTTTCTTCACTATCTCTGTAGCTTCTGTAAAGACAAGCTCCAGTTGTGATGCAGTAGAATGCAGTAAGCTCTAACCATTAAACAATTGAAACTGTAGGCTGTGAACTAGGCTTGCAAAGACTTTAGTAAGAAATATTTTTATGACACAGTATTACAAAACGTGTTTTACATTTTTCAGAAACAGTACTGTAGTTCATAGTAATTGTAGGTTTTGCTAGCTACTTCTTCAAATTTCATTGTTTCTTTGGCATTGTATCAAGGACAGCAGTTTTAAATTTTAAGGTTGCAAAAGGGTCAAGGAGATAAGTCTTAATTTAAGGTCACTTAAATGTTTGAAGATCTTTCTTATTGTTAGCAGCATGCGTGTTATAGAAGTATTCAGTGGTCCCAGTCTGTTAGGTCTCCAGTTTGCCTACTTAATCTGCTGCTGTTCACCAGTGTTATTCCCACCAGTTTACTAAAAACAGTCCCTGATGGGATGGCTCATATGATAGACAGGAGGCGACCACAGCTCAGGTAGGCACACAGTTACTAGTTTGCACTAGCTGGTTCAGGTACTTGCAGCAATGGCACTGCAGATCTTCATGGTGCCAGACAGCTGGGATTAACACCTGGGTTTTTAGCAGAAGTTGAATTCCATGCTGACATGGCTACAGTGCTCTCGCTACACCTGCTGGCTCGTTTTGATAATGGAGTTGGGACGTGATACTGTGCTTTTTTATGTGGTGTGGTTTTTCATTACGGTTGGCAGACAAAGAACAAACAAGGAAGAAAGTTAACCCTTTTCCCTGTGTCTCCTATTAATCCCAGCCACGGTGAAGGGTTTGGGTTGTGCTTCTGCAGAAGAAGGAACAGCCTGAGTTGTATCAGAATTGTGGGCCAGCCTGGTTGGATATTTTCCTACAAAAGAAAGTTTTGATCAAAAGTGTTAAGCTGAGAGGTCAGGAAAGCTGGAAACCAAAGCCAAGGATGTGGTAGGTCCCTACCACAAGGATGTGGTAGGGACAGGGTTGAAAGAGGTATAGAAACTCCTGGAAGCTGGGTTCGGCTGGAGCAGGGGAACAACTTCTAGCGTTCTTGTCAATGAGAGCCATTCTTTCCACTTCCCAGGGATCAGAAGCTCTGCTTTTAAGTTACAGCTGGGTGGACTCACCAGTTGTCACTCTAGACTAGACTTTGTTGTTGGTGCTAATGCTCCCTGCCCAATGGTAAGGCATATAGGGTTGGATCACTGTTGTGCCACAGGTCTTAGGTACTTGACTTACCCTTGGGAATTGTCTTTTTTCACATAGGGAACTTTTAAGGCATTAGACTTTGAAGTTAGGATGAATAAATCCAGATCATGTTGCTAGGCAGGCAAGTTCAGCATCGTATATTAGTTCCTGCCCCATGATACTGTCTTTAAAGTGAATTTCTAAAATGTAAAGCAATAACGTATTTTAGAAATGTTATTTCTAAAATATCAAGCTTATTTGATACTTTGGTTTTCAGGAAATTTATAGATATGGATAAACATGAAGAGACTTAATATAATAATAATATGATGGTGTAAGATGGCAGATACAATTTGCCACCAAAGAACCTAAGCCTCAAATAAGAATCTTCATTGTATCTGACCAGCAAATCTTGCTACTTGGTCTGGTTATTTATACATCCCTGTTTACCATAAATATATCTGCTAAGTAAGTTCTTTAAAATTCTTGCCTTGTAGTGCCTTGTTTGTTTCTTGAGGTCTAAGCACTTACTTAACTTGTGAGCATTTATTACTTTGCCCTATCTGGTGATTTAACTTTATGATGCTTAATTCTTTTCTGAATCCTTGGTTAGAGGTAACTTGTGGTAATGTGTTCCATGAGTACACACAGAATAATTGGGAGGGAGGCTTATTGCTTTTAAATTGATTTCTGGCTTGGTAAAAATCATCATTTCTTGTCCTGTGTTCTGATGAAAAGTAAATAGCAGCCCACAGTGTAGAGTTCATTTCATTAACTGTTTAAAGTTATATCGTTGTGGTTTTATGTTATTTATATTGCAATTGTCTTCAAATACACCGATTAGGACTGTATGCAGTGATGTTTTGTTTGAAATGGCATGCAGAGAAATTATTGTTTCTCAAAATAGTATGACCCAAAATCTAATCTTCTATGTTAGTCTTTGCACATGTGTGATAACTTGTGTAGCTTGGTTTTGGATTTCAGTTTCTATTGTACGGAGATGGAAGGATCCATACATCACATAATGTTGATAATACTAAAATGCTACTAATGCATGCAGGGAGATGAACATATTTTAAAGATTGTTTTCAATTTGTTTGTCTTTTATCCTGCTTTTTGTAGGCATTTTCAATTATTTGGTCACAGGGATCTGCAGACTATTTTTCCCAGAGTTGTTTTAGAATGCAATAATTTAGAAAAATATTTCATGTTCTTCTTTCAAATGTAAGATATATAGGGATTACTCAGAAATGCTATTTTTTGCCTAGTGATACTTATGCTTCTAGGGTAAAGTTATTCAGTGTGAAAATCTCCTTTTAACATTCCTATTTTCTCTATAATTCTAAAAAAATTGTGCTCTCATTGTGTAAGGCTTTAAGGAAACCTAACAGAAATGAAGCAATCCGAAGGTATTATTTCATATGAAAATTAACTGTCATCTGTTTCTATTTTCTTATGTTTTCAAGCTGATAAGTGAGAGCCATAATGGCAGACATAGGAGATGGACCACATTCGGGGGAAGATCTGACGGATGCAAAATCTGTTCCTGGTTCCAAAGGGTAAGTGAGGTACTTTTGGTTTAAGTCTTCAATTTAAGTCTTGAGGAATCTTGTGCTGTAACAGAAGGTAAGAGACATAGAAGCAATAATGCTAAAAGGAATAGTTTCAATTATGGTAAATTATAATAATCATAAACACCTATTAGAGTTGTTGTACTGACTTTGAAAATACACAGTCTCTGACAGAACAGGCCAATGCGTATGTACAAGGAACTAAAAAGCAAAACACTTGAGGTGCAGTTAGACAAGTGGTTAGCTGCTCTTGAAAAGAGACTTTTCTGTCTCACCCTGGGCTAAATGTTCACACCTTTCCTTGCACTGCTTCTAGAGCTCACCTGAGCTGCAGCAGCCAATTCAGCTGCTTGAGCTGACCTGCTGTGGGGTTGTATGTGCAGAAGCACAAGCGCGAGGGAAACTTACAGGGGTGGAAGGGAGGACACGCAGGCCTGTTCTTCCTAGCAACAGCTAGTTGTTATGCTGATATGGCACTGTCATCAGATTATGCTCCCTCTGGGAACTTAATTTGTTTCTGAAGTCATTCTTTTTAGTGTTTCAATGAAAATTTGATTTAAGAGCATTACAAACCTTTTTATTTGGAGAATACAATATGATAGCGGGCCCCAATCTCGTAACCACTTACCCATGTGCTTAAGTGAGAAAATCCATACTGAATTCAACATAAATGGACTGAGTAAAATTGACAGCTGTTGCAGAGTCATGATGGGTGGTGTAGTTGGTGTGCTCGTTAAGGCAAAATTACAGCTGCATATGAAGTCTTGGTCACTCTCTAGGTTTTGAATGTTTACTTGTGAAAATTCAATAGTAATATGGCTTTTGGTTAGAATTCAGAATAGATTTACAATCTCAGAGCTGATCTTGCCTCCAGGTACTTAGTTTTCATAAGATGAGGCGTTATCATTTTAGACACAGTTCTTCCTTGATTCTTTAAATTTTAAGCTTGTTACAAGTTGTACAGAAGGTTACTACAACTACAAATGACTCTACTTTTTTTTTATTAAATTATTTGTATATACGCACATTTTACCGAACTTGAAACAAAAGTTTCATTTGAGAGCATAACTATACAAAGCAGTTTTATTTATTTTAACCTCTGGGCAAGTACAGTCTTCACTAATCTAAAATCAGATCTGTCAGCTGATTTAACAGACATAACTTAGATTCATAGAATGGTTTAGGTTGGAAGGGACCTTAAAGATGGGATGGGGCACCTCCCACTAGACCAGGTTGCTCCAAGCCCCGTACAGCCTGGCCTTGAACACCTCCAGGGATGGGGCAGCCACAACTGCTCTGGGCAACCTGGGCCAGGGGCTCACCACCCTCACAGTGAACAATTTCTTCCTAATATCCAATCTAAATCTGCCCTCTTGCAGTTTAAAACCATTACCCCTCATCCTATGGCTCCCCTCCCTGATCCAGAGTCCCTCCCCAGCTTTCCTGGAGCCCCTTCAGGGACTGGAAGGGGCTCAAAGGTCTCCCCAGAGCCTTCTCTTCTCCAGGCTGAACACCCCAACTCTCTCAGCCTGTCCTCACAGCAGAGGGGCTCCAGCCCTCCCAGCATCTCCATGGTTTTCTCTGGCCCTGCTCCAACAGCTCCGTGTCCCTCTGCTGTTGGTGCCCCAGAGCTGGAGGCAGCACTGCAGGGGGGTCTCCCCAGAGCGGAGCAGAGGGGCAGAATCCCCCCCTCGCCCTGCTGCCCACGCTGCTGGGGATGCAGCCCAGGGTGCGGGGGGTTTCTGGGCTGTGAGCGCACATTGCCAGCTCACGTCCAGCTTTTCACCCCCCAGCACCCCCAAGTCCTTCTCGGCAGGGCTGCTCTCCATCCCTCCATCCCCAGCCTGTGCTGATACCGGGGGTTGTCCCGACCCAGGGGCAGGACCCTGCACTTGGCCTTGTTGAACCTCATGAGGTTCCCATGGTCCCACTTCTCCAGCCTGCCCAGGTCGCTCTGGATGGCATCCCGTCCCTCAGGCATGTCGACCGCACCACTCCGCTGGGTGTACTTGGCAAACTTGCTGGGGGAGCTTCTAGGGAACAAGTAGCAAACCTTATCAGTTTCGTTGGTTTTGCTAAAATAACTTTATTTTGTTATTATTTTGAAACTAGAGAAGAGAGATTAGAAATTAACGCCTAAAGTTTGTCTGATTTCTATACAGAAAGAACCTACCTGCTAGCAAGTCTATGGACTCTGGGATTCTGCCGGACTACAGTTATAGAATGGATTATCCAGAGATGGGGCAATGTATAATCATAAACAATAAGAACTTCCACAGACACACTGGTACCACTTTCAAATTTTTAAGTTTTTTCCTTAATTTAGATAAGTTAGTGGCATGTGTTATTCTTCAGAAATAAATATGCAGACCTGTTTTGATTGCAGTCTAAAATTAAGTGTTTTGAAAGGCTGTGATTCACTTCAGCGCATTCTTCCAAATATGCTTAGAGGGAACATGTTAGGGTATTACCAGTGATGGGGAGAAAAATTGATAGGCACTATGAGTCCGTCTTGCCTTTTAGTGATGATTTCTCTTTTGCAAATGAAATCCTTTTTTGTGTCTTTATATAGATGGGTAGACAGAAAAATAAGGAGTACCTAAGTCTACAGTATAGGTACAGAGAGAGGGAGATGGCGTGCATGTGTAATAGTGCAATGTTTCTTCTGTTAGAGTGGATCTGGAATAATGGAATACTATTCCAGGCTGATACAGGTATACATGAGAAAAGAGTTTGGCTCAATCAGACTGTGCCATCTATATCATATAAAAAAATAATACTTCCCTCTTATATGTAGGGATGTCACCCCGTTCGGGTACAGATGCGGATGCTGCAAGTGTCAGAGAAGTTTTTATGAAGTTGGGATATAAAATAAAGATCAACAATGATCTTTCATGCGGGGACATTTTTAAACTATTGAAAAATGGTAAGTAATAGTATGTTCAGTGTTTGTATTAAATTAACTACTGTTTCCAAATACATCTTTTGCCCTCAAATCTCTTCTTCCGTGGTTCTTTTAGATGATATTTCATACCGGCTGGTGGTTTATTGCTAAGGATGACATGTACATCATAGTTTCTGTGTTTATTCATCTTTGCTGTCTCTCCATCTTTTGTGCCATGACTGTTGTCTCCGTATCCTTTCTCATCTTCCAAAGAAGGCTGGAAAACAGGCTGAAACTTAAATGCAGACTGATTTATATTCTGACCCTGGGATCACTGAAGCTCTGTGAGTTTGAAAGAAAGCTGCTTAACTGGGTAGAGGGATTCTGTGCTATGTGCTTAGTGGTGTGGCCCAAGAGATGTTCTGATCTGGGGGGGGGGGGGTCAGATCAAGGGACCAGAACTGCAAGCGTGTGGACTACATTACTCTTTCAGAGAAACAACTCATGTTCTGTTTGACTTGTGAAACATACCACACATCTGTCTAGTGAGAGCTTTGTACTACTGCTTGTGTTAGTCCTGCTTTGTTTGGACTTGGCCGCATCTAGACCAGTAAATTAAATGGTGCCTGGAGATATCTGTAGCCCTGGAACACAGTCTGTTCTAGATAACTGTTGGAAAGTTCTCTGGCGTGACTGTGGCTCATGCCTACTAGCATTCTCCCCGACTCTTCCAGGTCACAGTTCAACAGGAAAAGTGTTCCAGGGATTATTCCCAACAGCCAGTTAGCCTGCAGCAATCCTGTTTCCTTTTTTTTCTTTTTTTAAATGTGTTTGCTAACATAGGTGCAGGTTCTTTACTGCCAGTTAATGTTTATGCCAGAGAATGCTCCCAGGAATGGTTAATTTATTGGTATAGTTGCAGCCTGTCTGTTGACAGTAGCTGAAAGTGGACAGTGGCTGGAATCTGAAACTACAGATCACAACCTAACTAGAGATTCCCAAAAAACAGCCTTTCCTGACTCTTCTAGAGGCAGTGCTTGTCCATAGATTGTAGAAATGCCTGAGTGTGTATCTCTTGAGAAAAATCAAAATAGTTCCGTTTTTCCAGAGTAGAAATTAAGTGTTTTGGCAAGCTCTAAACAGAAGACTTCCGCTTTTGGGACTGTTACTCTTTTTATCTACAAACTCTTGCATCTTCTTGAGTTTCCCACTCGGAATTCCTTTTGGATCCTTTCTTTTAAATCATGTTTGCATCTTTTCATGTATTGAAAAGAATCATCTTGGTCTTCAAGTACGATCCCCGCAATGTCAGGCAACAAAAGACATCAGAGAATATCTGTTCTATGCTCTTTGCATACCACAAGGTGAAAAAATATATAAATCTACAAACACTTTATATCAAGCTTAAATGCGTTTAAGTACAAAATTCAGAGTCTTGAAAAATCTTTCTAGACCTTGCTACAGGGCAAGAGTGAAAGAGAGAGGTATAATGCTAGTGCTTAGGTCCCAGCAGCAGCAACAACCTTCATGCTGCATTTAGTTCCTGTGTAATACAAGTAGTTGAAGCATCTCTGATTGGAACGAGAGGTAAGACTTCCTCATCCTTCCCCAAAACTTAGAACTTCCCATCAGTCTGATCCCAGATCATGAGACTGTTGCCTGTTACTGCATGAGCGAGGTGACCGGTCAGACTTGGAGACATTGTGGGGACACCCTCTTTGTCTCCTTGTGGTGTTCCTGGCCTAGTTCTGTGGCCGTGTCTTAGAATGGCGAGGATTGGCCTTTAATTTGGGGTTTTCTATGTCCAACTTCCTGAAGTAAAGTAGGCTGGCTCCTTTTGCTCGGAAGTGAAAACTGGTTGGAGGTTTCTAAGCGCGGGAATTAGAAGTCAAAGACTTCTGTCACCTAGGAAGCATCAAATGTTCGAAGCTTTTAGGGAATGCAAGAAGTTAAGATAATTCTCTTTTTTCTTTCAAGTGTCTGAAGAAGATCACAGCAAGCGAAGCAGTTTTGTTTGTGTGTTGCTAAGCCACGGTGAAGAAGGATTAATCTATGGCACAGATGGCCCTCTTGAACTGAAAGCGCTAACGAGCCTTTTCAGAGGTGACAGGTGCAAAAGTTTAGCAGGAAAACCCAAGCTCTTTTTCATTCAGGTGATGTACAGCTGAACAACGATCATCAAATCAGCTGGATACTTAAAAAAAAAATAGTTTCCCTTTTAATTATTAGTGCAAAAAAGTTAATTATTTCTAAAATTGATTTAAATGGAATTACTTTGAGAATAAGATTCTCTTCAGGTCTAAAAGTGGCACAGTCTGCCCTATTACGTTGCATTACCTTAATTGAATGAATTAAGTAAAATCTTTTTGAACAGTAACCAATATCTTATTGAGTTTCTAAATGCATGTTTGAATGAATATATATCTTAACCAAACTGTGTAGCTGATTTAAATAAATGCTAGTTCCTTTTGTTCTGAGTCTGTCTAATGGAAATGTGACATAAATTCTTGCTATTTTGCAGTTTTTTAACCTGCATAGTCTTAAAATAAAAAAAAAAAATCAGTATTCTGATCATGATCACTTCCTTAATTTCTTTATTTTTTATTTTATTTTCCATTCTTCTTTCCACCGAATAGGCTTGTAGAGGGACAGAATTAGATTCCGGTATTGAGGCAGACAGTGGATCAGAGGAAACAATGTGCCAGAAAATACCCGTAGAAGCAGACTTCCTGTATGCATATTCTACAGCTCCAGGTGAGACTTGCAAAGGAATTTTTGTGCCTGAAATTGTATCTATATATCAGCTTGTACTGATAGTGTAAATGACGATTTGCAGTTGTATCCAGTCAGTGGGTGACTACTTCATTTCTTCTCTTTCATGGAAATATAACTTTTTTTTTCCTGCGATTGTTTTTCTCCCCTGATTTGATTTCTTTTTGAGGTAGTTGCTATTCTCAGTTCCTACAAAAAAAAAAAAAGCACCACCAAACCCTGAATATACATCTTTCTCACTAGCAAACCCTCAAATGTTCATCTGCTATAAATTCAGTTAATCTGAGTAATGCAAATAATTTACAGCTGGAAGTAGAAGGTATTATTAGTTGTAAGAGAGTAAAACAATCAGATATCTGTAGATGCATATACAGAAGTGGGTGATAAATACCGGCATATTGTTTGCCTATTGACTCTATTTTCACTGCATCCTTAAGCAAAATTAGTAGTGGCAGAGCCCTTCGTATGCCTTTTACGTTATCAGTTAGCAGAAGTATGTTCCAGTCTTTAATTCATGCACGTAGTCCTGAAGATAGTGACACTGAAATCCATTTTGCATCTTGGCTCCATCTGTACTGTCACCTCTCCTTCACGTACAGGTGCTCTGTAAAGTAGTAGTATGTGATTAGTGGCTAAGACGACAGTGGCAGCTGAAGATAGTTTTCCTGCCTTTTGATTTTCTACGTACTTAAAAGTTTTTCTTAGATTAGAAAAGATGGGAGGATTGGAAAAATCTTTTGAGATGGAAATTGGGGAGATTATAAAATCTAAATTTTTCTGCGTTAGTAGTTTTGAGTTTATATTTTAAAACATTCCTTGCTTTTGGAAACAAGGCACTGTTGCTCTCATTGCTCCCCTGTCCTGCGTCAGAGACTGCTACATGTGATCAATTCGACATCTCTCTCTTCCACAGGCTATTACTCCTGGAGGAATTCGGCTGAAGGCTCCTGGTTTATTCAGTCACTGTGTAAGATGCTGAAGGAACATGCAAGGAAACTTGAACTCATGCAGATTTTAACTCGTGTAAACCGCAGAGTGGCAGAGTACGAGTCCTGCTCGACTCGCCAGGATTTTAATGCAAAGAAGCAGATTCCATGCATTGTCTCTATGCTCACCAAAGAATTTTACTTCCCTTGCTAAAAGAATTTCACCTTGGAATTTTTCAGTTTATGTTTTTATCTGTAATTTATATGCAATGTTAGTATGGAATACTACTTTTAAATCTGAATTACCGTTCACTACTGTGTGTGGCATAATGACTGTTCAGATATGTCTATTAGAAGTAAAACATAGTATGGCTGTGTTAGAAATGCAGACCTGAGTAGCTGAAGTGCAGGCAATTTTGAAAGTACTGCTCTGAGTATCTCAAAAAATCAGGCGGAGGAGGCTGAAGATCACTTATCAGGTCTATTTGGTGCTATATTTCACTTTGCTGAAGGGGCAGAGAAAAGAAACAGTTCTTCTAAATAGTTTGGTTTCATATCTTTGCCCATAGGAAGAAGATTCAGAACGCGATATGTTTATTAATGATGGTAATAGTGTTGTTGTACATTCATTCTTAACTCCAGTTCTTAAGGTTTAGGTTATAAACTAACTTAAACTGGTTTTATAACTTCCGGCATAAACTGTGGAAAACAGCCATTTCATTTTGTTCAGACAATTAGGAAGCACATTTAGAATACGGTCAATTTTTTCGTGATCATTTTATAACTTTTCATATGGAGTATTAGCTAAAGCAATTACAGCAACTCGGTACCTGTTTCGAAAAATATTTTGTATTCTGACCTTTAAAGCTGAGTGACTAAGGGACCGGTCTCCCAAAATGCCTTTGTCTGCAGCTCCCTAAGGTGGGAGCTGTTGGGGCATATTTAGAGGCGGAAGAATTGGTGCAAAAGGAAGTCTACGTTCTGAATAGTCCGCTTTCCTCTTTCTGGCCATGGATAAGAGCAGGCTTGCTTTGTGCTGTGTGTGTACCACCTTTAATCTGTGTGGAAACATGGATATGTGGTACTGGAGAAATTTCCCTTCTTAACTTTAATATCAATTTGAGTTAATTACAAGACTTTAGCTAAAATATGTTAACAAATAGTAAATTTTGTACCTCGACTCTCAATTTTGTGGAACAGGCTTTTACAAAATTGTAAAACATTTTTGTTGATGTTTCAGATTGTGGCAGTCTTCTTAAGATCAGAGGAAGACAGAATGGTAAACGACTATAGGGTGCTTGCAAAACAAGACTTAAAACTCTTTAAATTGCATAGCGTAAACAATGTTAGCAAATTGATGTTTACTTCCAGAGACATTTGGGGGTTTTTTAACTTAAATTAAATACTGTTTCCTAAATTGTATCATGCTGGTCTATGCGTATTATTGTTTAGGATCGGATAGCTTTTGCAAATTAATTTGAACTTTAATTATGTCCCTTTTTTCTCAGAATACTACTTTCCCTTTTCTTCCCCATCTGTCTTACCACCTGAAGATGAAAAGAAGGTGAAAAAAAAAAAAAAAAGGATTGAAAAAAAAGCATTTTGTACCATATAGCCAGGTAACACGAATAGTGATTGAGACATGGCGAAATGCAGGTTCAAAAGTTACGGTAACTTTAAACATTGTAGATGAGTTTTCTGATGACTGCCTGTCAAATAGGAGGAATCTTGTGTCTCTCTTGTCGAAGTGCTTTGTGAGGGAGGGTTTGTCTATTTGAACTGATTGAAACTTTAGTTCCAGGCAGATTTGTTACCCCACGCTTCTGTTGGGAAACTAAATAGGCCCCTGTTAAACATACCTAAAAATAACATTTACAAAAACCTATACGTAGGTTTCTTCATGCGGGTTGTGAATTACAACAAGCAGCTGCACAGTTATATGTTGTAAATGACTGACAGGACTTCTGTTAATCTGCTTCGAAGTAATTGGGAATAGGAATGTTCCTGGAACCAGTTATTTTGCTGTGAAAAGGAGTTTGCTCTTCCCCTAGATTAAACAGGTTCTGGCTCTTGATCCTTCTTGGTCTTTTAAAGGAAAAATGATTCTACTACTTTTCCAGTTGTCTTTAAAATAGAGCAAAATAATATCAAAGCTAAGCTACAATGAGTAACTGGTCATTTAGGAAGAGGTAGAGGTAGGGATTAGGGAAAGAGGTAATATTCTTACCAGTCCTTTCCTCCTTGGGACACGAGCTGCATTTTATTCCAAGGCAGTAAATTCCTTCACAGTGCCAGCAGAGCTTCTGGGTACTTCTAGCTGAGGGCTGGTGTTCCAGTCGATGGGACTCGTAGGTGGAGATGGAGCCTGTTGGAGAAGGTCCTTGAACCCTCGCTGGGTTTGGCAAGAAGGTGTGAGTAGAGCTGGTGAGATAAGCGCATGGTAACTGGGAAAACGTCATCTAGTCGAAAGGCTGAATTCGGCGCTGGGAGATTAATGGAGTAAGCATTTAGGAGAGACATGAGGAAAACAGGACAGCTTAAACGGTTGTCTGTAGGGTGATGCGCTGAAATAGCTGAAGGCTATAGTATAGAGGCACAATTGCCAGTTAATCATTGCTGTAGGTTTTTGGCTGGATAAATCTCAGAAAATTGGAAGATTACGGCAGAGGAGCGGAAGCAAAATGAAAGGAGGGATTGCACAACATAATGGGAAAGAGGCAGCTGCCTTAGTCTGGGTGAAGCTAAAGGAGAAAGGAACAGGTGACTTATGCTAAAAACCTGGCAGAAAGCGTAAGTCAGTTTTGCGACAGGCTCCACTGGTAAAGGGGCAGTGGAACTACCTTTTTCGTGCTGGGTTACGTGACAAAAGCTCGTCTGCACTCCCACAGGAGCCCGGAAAGGCAAGGGCAGGAGGGGAAGCTTCAATAATACCCTGGGGGAGGGGGGTTGCAGGGGAAGACCATTTGGGTATTGCATGGGATTTAGTATGGGATGTTTAGGGAAGGAAGCAAAGGCAGGGAAAGGGATGGATTTATGTGATTTGGGGAGGAACAACTGTGGGGAAAACAGAGGTGTGAGGGGATAAATAAGTGTGAGTAATTTGCTGGTCAGTTCGCTCGTCTGGCCATGCCCTGGCCTGACCAGCGCAGTCCGTCCTGACTTCTTTCGATTCGGCTTTACCTGTTCCTGAGTGGGGGCTGTGCCCAGCCCGTGTCCATGGGGGACTGAGTGCCGCCACCAGTCAGACCCCGGGTCAGATCGCTTGTGTCTCTGTGGCACAGCGACTGGAGTGACCTGATTTACGGGCCAGCAGTGGGAGTAGCACCCTGGGTCATGGTGGCCCGTGGTGCCAGCACCAGGAGCAAGTGCAGATCTGGGTGCCAGCAGCTGGGCTCTGTGTGCATGTGCCTACTGGGAACACATCAGCCTCATACTGGTTGGACCTGGGAACGTGGAGCCACAGCAAGATCACCTCTCTTGGGCTGCTGGATACGGCCTGATACGTTTTTCTCCTAACACGTATCTTTTGAAAAAACAATTTGGAGAAGACATGCTGTCCAACAAACGTCTGAAATGCGAGGGAGACAACTGTGTTTTTTCCAGAAGGGGAAGGAAATCGGTACGTTAAATATGGAAACCTTCACAGAGACCAGTGGTGAAAGGCTGGGGGAAAACACTTGGGTGAAAGCGTTACACAGTTTTGAATACACGAACTGATGGGAACAGTTCATCGCCTCCCGGGGGAAGGCCTTCATGCCAAGTATGGCTGCTGTTTCCAAGCCAGGCTGGGAAGCACACATCTGTGTTTTCACCTGATGATACACATATTTGCCCGTCCGAAAGGCTATTAAAAAGCCTGACCTTAGTATTTTGCTGATTTGAAAAGCCACCAGAACCACAAACCTTGCATACATCAATGATGAAACATATGAGACAACTAATGATTTTTTTACTGTTTGCTTTTCATAGAATCACAGAACGTGTTGGGTTGGAAGGGACCTTTAAAGGCCATCTAGTCCAACCCCCCTGCAGTGAGCAGGGACATCTTCAACTACAATGGGTTGCTCAGCTTTTGATTTTGCTTTTCTAGCAAAACTAAAAAACCACAATTTTTTAATTTGTTTTCAATGCGTTTGATGCTAAGCAATGGGAGGATGAAGAAAATAAAGACCCAGGCTGAAAGCGGGGAGGCAATTCATGCTGCCTGGTTTATCCCAGGTCAATTGCTCCCTTCTGGCTAAGCAAATCCTTATGCTGAAGGCAGTCAGCCTGCCCTCTCCCCACAGCAGCTCCCGGGGTGCCTTTCTCAAATCTGATTTTGTTAAATGAAAAAAAGGCAAGTCAACAGTGATGTGTCTAAGTCTCATGGAAACTCTCTGTCCTTGAGAACAGAATCCGCGCTTTTGGTACTTTGCTTCACAACAGAAAAAAACCCATGCAAATTACTCAAAAATTTAGGGTTGTTCAGCCTGGAGAAAAGAAGGCTCCGGGGACACCTTAGAGCCCCTTCCAAGTCCCTAAAGGGGCTCCAGGAAAGCTGGGGAGGGACTCTGGATCAGGGAGGGGAGCCATAGGACGAGGGGGAATGGTTTTAAACTGGAAGAGGGGAGATCTAGATTGGATATCAGGAAGAAATTCTTTGCTGTGAGGGTGGTGAGCCCCTGGCCCAGGTTGCCCAGAGAAGCTGTGGCTGCCCCATCCCTGGAGGTGTTCAAGGCCAGGCTGGACGGGGCTTGGAGCAACCTGGTCTGGTGGGAGGTGTCCCTGCCCAGGGCAGGGGGGTGGAACTAGGTGGCCTTTAAAGGTCCCTTCCAACCCAAACTATTCCATGATTCTATAATGATACAGTTTTTAACAGGTTACTAGGCCCGTTTTTATAGATAACGTATTCCTCTTGGAAATATATATGGTTTCTCCTTACATTTTAAACTCAATTACTATCCATTCATATGCAATTTATATTTTTAACTATAACCTCACATCTATTCATTTTCTGCTAAAGCTAGGGAGTACGCATATGAAATCACTTTTAGAAATACTAACCGTATGAGTAATAATGGCTAAATTCTAACAGCAACAGCAAAAGACTTGTCTCCTCGTATCCTATAAGGAATGCTATAAGGAGTGCTACTCATGAGCAGGAAAAAACTACCTTTCAGCTGCATATTTCCTCCTGCTGATGACTGCAGGCACCAGGGCGGTCACAGCAGAACTGCTCCGGTTTTTTGAGGTAACGGGGCGAGAGATAAATTTCTGCTTCATCGCCACAGGGTGTCACTGCAGATAGCACGATAATCTCCAAACCTCACGTTTGTGCGTCATTTCAAACCCAAACCAAAAGCCTCCTGAGCGAAGCAGTGCTTTCACACCTCGCAGCAGTTGGTTGCTCTCTGTCAGTATTTATTACATCTTGAGTATTTATTACATCCTGGGATTCGCATCCCGAAGTACGTGAGAACATCCCATTGCTGCTTCCCAAGAAAACCTCCCGTCTTTCCCACTGCATGTGAGGGTAAACCAGGATCGGCTCCTTTGGAAGAAAAAAGGGTTGTCTCTGCTGTTCCCAGACCTACCCAGAGAACACTTCCAGCCACGGAGCATCTCCCCCGGCAGATCCCCGCCATACCACTGGTAGTCCTGTAATATTTAATAAAAATAAAACCACAGCATCCCTCCAAAAAAGCTTCTGCTGTGCCTGTCTTTAAGCAGAAGGATGGTGAAATAGCTTGCTTCGCTTGCATCACGAAAGGCGATTACTGGTTAACGGAGGGAAGAATTTGCCTTGTAAGCTCTTAAATTTTATTTTTAGGTCTTGAAGTTCGAATGCTGATGTTGGGATTTTCCTGCATAATCGCAAAACAAAAAATGAAGACCTGAATAAGACCAACCAAATGAAACACAATGGGTTTTTTTTTTCTTGCTAGAGACCAAGATGTTCTGCCACGAAGCCAGTCGCGTAATTAAAGCGCCTCAAAAGAAAACAAGGTGCACAGCAGTCGTTTTCCAGAAGTGGTTTCGTTCGGTGTTTGCAGGCAAGATTTGGCATCAGATTCAAGAGCCTTCCACTGCTGTCCCCAACGGCAGAGAACCAGCGATGGATGCTCGGCCTCTGCCAGCCGCGCACAACACCAACATGTTTCTACCTGGTTGAACACGGTGAGCTTCACAGGGACCTACCTAGTGACATCCAGTAGCGTGGGGCGGGTAGTAGACCAACCTGGATGATCTAATGGGTCCTCCTGGCTTCAAATTCACAGAATCACAGAATCTTCAGAGTTGGAAGGGACCTCTAGAGATCATCTAGTCCAACTCTCCTGCCAAAGCAGGATTGCCCAGAGCACGTCACTCAGGACTGCATCCAGGCCGGTCTTGAAACTCTCCAGAGAAGGGACTCCACACCCTCCCTGGGCACCTGTTCCAGGGCTCTCTCACCCTCGCCGTAAAGAAGTTTTTCCGTGTATTTGAACGGAACTTCCTATGTTCCAACTTGTGCCCATCGCCCCTCGTCCTGTCATTGGGAACCATTGAGAAGAGTCTGGCTCCATCCTCCTTCAACCCACCCTTTAGATACTTGTATGCCATAATAAGGTCTCCCCTCAGCCTTCTCTTCTCCAGGCTAAAGAGTCCCAGCTCTCTCAGCCTTTCCTCATAAGGGAGATGCTCCAGTCCCTCCATCATCTTAGTTGCCCTTCGCTGGACTCGCTCCAGCAGTTCCCTGTCCCTCTTGAATTGGGGAGCCCAGAGCTGGACACAGTATTCCAGTTGTGGCCTCACCAGCGCCGAGTAGAGGGGGAGAATGACCTCCCTCGACCTACTGGCCACACTCTTCCCTGTGCAGCCCAGGATTCCGTTGGCCTTTTTGGCGACAAGGGCACATTGCTGGCTCATGGGTAATTTACTGTCTACCAAGACCCCCAGATCCTTCTCCTCAGAACTACTTCCCAGCAGGTCCAGCCCTAACCTATACTGGTGCTTAGCATTCTTCCTCCCCAGGTGCGGGACCTTCCACTTGCTTTTGTTGAACCTCATTAGGTTCTTCTCTGCCCAGCTCTCCAGCCTGGCCAGATCACGCTGGACGGCAGCACGGCCCTCTGGAGTGTCAGCCACCCCTCCCGGTTTGGGATCATCAGCGAACTTGCTGAGGATACACTCTATCCCCTCATCCAGGTCATTAATGAATATATTGAACAAAATTGGACCGAGTATTGACCCCTGGGGGACACCACTGGTTACAGGCCTCCAACTAGACTCTGTGCCACTGATCACAACCTTCTGAGTTCTGTCACCCAGCCAGCTCTCAATCCACCTCACTGTCACCTCGTCTAGCCCACACTTCCTCAGCTTCCTAATGAGGATGTTACAGGAGACGGTGTCAAAAGCCTCGCTAAAGTCAAGGTAGAAATTGCACACGGAAAGGGGCCATGCCGAGCCGTCTCACTGCCTCTAAAGGGAGGACCAGGTAACGGGTTTTCCTGCGTATGCATAAAGCTTATAATAATATCATCCGAGTGGTTTGAGAGTATCTGATGTACCCATGGATGAAGAGTACTGTCAGAGCACTCCGCGACCATTAAGAAAATATCGGTTCTACTTATTCAACCACAAGAGCTTTAAAGAGAGCGGTGGAAACAAGCAGCACTGCGCAATTTACACTCTTCTGTGGAAAACCACAATTAATACTAAACGCTAACTTACAGGCAGATTTAAATTTGTAGGATCCTTCACAACAGAAACAAGCATTTCCTCTTTCTCTCCTCATCTGCTTCTGGTACTAAACCCCAGAACATTTTGTGTTCCCTTTTATCCCATTCAGCTAAAAGCAGCTTCCTCAAACGCCCAGCCCGCACCTCTCCTGCGTGATGCGACGCAGAAAGGCCGGCTAAAGGCAGACGTAACCTTCTTTGGATAGAGCGGTTCTCCTGCGGAGCCCCTTCTTCGCCTCCTCATCCTCAGCTGGTTCCCCGTGCTCAGATCTCCCACCTCGCCTGGGCCGAGGCTATGAGCTGTTTGGGTGAGGGCTGACCTTCAGGTGATGGGGATGATGATGATCATGGGGATGATGGTGATGATGCAGGAGGTCCTGAGCCCTGCCATGCACTCAGGGGACCATGGCTTCCTCACCTGACATCTGGTCCCATTGGCCAGACTGCTGGTAAGACCGGTGACCCCGCCTTTGTGGCCTTCTCCATTCAGCCTGCCTGTTATTAAGACCTCAGGAAGGCAATAAATAACCCCGGGTGAGCTGTGGTCTCTCTGCCCTTCAGGCTTGACATTTAAAGCAGACATAGGTTCACCCAAGAGTCCAGCATAGGGTCTATATAAGATTACATGACACCATTGTGATAAAAATGTCTCCTGAGATCTATGGAAGATGGGAGAAGCATCAGAAGAAGGAACCGGCGTTACCGAGCCTCCAGCAGCACTCCGGCAGCTGGTACCACCTCTGCCTTACGCTTCGTAGCTGCTGCTTGCTGAAACGCTACTGAGTGGAAGCATCTAGGGGCGAAATGACAACCAGACTCTTCCCCTGCTTTCTCTCGCCCCCATATTTTGTGCCTGCAATCCTCCTGGGGGCCGTATGTGATGCAGAAGCCTCCCTGGCCAGCACCCTGCTGTAGTGGGGCTACCTGCTCTCGCTGTAGACCAGCTCTAAGGGCCACCGCTGTGCAGGGCTCAGTAGCCCACAGGACTGCGGGTTTCTGTAGGTAAGCCCGAAGGGTGGCACTGGCTTACTTTTGTAAGCCAGTCATGGAAAAAGAGTGGGGTTTTGGGTCATGCCGAGATCAGTTCAAAAACGGCCGGTGGCTTGGCTGCCCAAAGTGACCTGGGTCTGTGATGATGGCAGGACAACAGCCACCTACTGCTGAAACCCTGAGCAGCAGGGAGGGACAGGAGCCCGGCGAGCATCGTCACCTCTTCCTCCGGTCCCCAGCTGGGTGCTGCGAGGGTTCTGTCCCAGAGGGTGGTGAGCCCCTGGCCCAGGTTGCCCAGAGCAGCTGTGGCTGCCCCATCCCTGGAGGGGTTCAAGGCCAGGCTGGACGGGGTTTGAGCAACCTGGTCTGGTGGGAGGTGTCCCTGCCCAGGGCAGATGATCTTCAAGGTCCCTTCCAACCCAAACCCTTCTATGATTCCATGATCCTCTCAGGGCCAGACGCAGGCTGGGTGAGCTGGGGGGACCCAGCTGGTGCCTGGTGTGCAGGCTTGACCTGCTGGGGCATGTCAACACAGGCACTTTTTGACCATCTTTGCCCAAGGTCACCTCTGCGGGAGGCAGCGGGGAGGGCAGGGGAAGCGAGAGGAGCAGCAGCGAGGTGGGAGACCTGGGAGAGAGGTGGCACCTCCCACTGCCACCTTCAAATACAGCCCAGCAGCTCCGGAAACCTCGGGGGGAGAGGAGGCTTTGCAGCAGCATATCAGCTACTCTAAGTCTTTCAACTTGGACATTGACCTTAGGAATGTAATCAGAGAGCTGATTATAAATAGTTTGTGCAGTTGTTGATGAGATTAAAATGTGCTGCGGCAGGCGGTTGGGAGCAGGGGGTTACTCCAGTGTGTGCCCGGGATGCTGTACCCTGTCACCCACGGCCGCACGGCAAGCCTGAAAAAGGGAAGCGGCTAAAGAAAATGCTCAGAAATTGGTCCCAGAGCAGGGGGGGAAGGAGGAAGCAGCCTGGCTTACAAAACAAGGGGCGGCGGGGGGGGGGGGGGGGGGGGGGCGGACAAGGGGGAACAGGCCAGGGAGCAGAGAAAATTAAGGAGGACAGTCACTGTGTGGGATCATGGTCCAGCCACGGACTTACCTTAGAGCTAAAAAACATCCTGCATGGAAAAAGACTAAATCAGCAAAACCCTAAACCGAGGGGAATGCCCTAAATAGCAGAAGTAAAAACCTGCAGGTAAACCATCGGTGCTAATTTGTGTTCGGACGGCAGCATGGGATGGAGCTCGGGAGAAAGAGAGGGCCGGGGAGGTGGGGAAGGAGAAGGGCAAGGGCTGGGTGACCCAGCAGGTCGGGGCACCCGCCGTAGCCAAGAGCTGCAGCAGCACCACAAGATGGGCTCAAAATATCCCCAGGAACGGCCGATTCTGTCAACCAGGAGTTCAGGCCGGAGTGGCTGCCAGACCTGCGCTGTCCCGGTGAGCGGAGGAAAGCTACTGCCTCCCGGAAAGCCCCAAACTTCACAACCTCGAAGACTCCACAGGTCCAACGGGGCAGGAAAAGGAGGCAAGGAGACGGTGCTGGGCAGTGGAAAAGGCAGCGGTGTCAACCTGCTGTGGGGTTTTCTGCAGTTACGATGGAGGAGAGACGCCAGGAGCCAGATGCCAGGATGCTCTAGAGCAGCATCACCCAAATGCGGTGGCAGCTGTGGAGAAAGCGGAGGAGCACTTGTAGGCAGCGGGGCAAGGATGGCTTCGGTGGGCAACGGGGACAAGGAGAGGCCTTGAAAGCAAAGGCAAGCGAGCTGTGCCAGAGAACCGTATGTGGAAGAGAACGGTGAAGCAGCAGAGGAACAGGGCGATGACCAACCGTGTGCTGGGAAAGCCACCAGTACAGCCGCCTCCAAGAAGCTGTCCAGGGGGAAAACCACCTACGCCAGGCCCCAAAAAGTATTGGCGGTGGCCAAGATGTGGAGCTCTTGAGCAAGAGTCGTAGCTGGACGGATGCCCTGGAAAGGCAGGATCCTTTGCAGGCGAGTGTGTAGGTAAGGCCAGCTCTGCCGGCGTCCCTCACCGGCTGCTCCCACGTTTGGAGAGGTGCTGAGGTGCCCCCAGGCTGGGTCCATTATTCAGGATGGATGGAACCTGGAAGCTTCAGGTTTCTCTCTGTCCTGCCTCTGAGGACCACCTGGTTTTTGGTTTGGCAGGAGAATGGTGGTGGAGCAGAGAGTGGACCCGTCTGCCAGCGGCACAGGGGATGGAGCGGGGTTTGTGTCCGTGGATGAAGAAATCCCCGCGGAGAGGTGTGTCAGGACAAGAGGAGGAGTATGGAGTGCCCCTCGTTCACTGCTGAAAGCTGGAGGATTTGGGAGGAAAACTGCTCATCTGTGAAATTCTTAAATGGGAGAATTTTGCGGAGAGAAGCAGCAAAAAAAACCCACCCCAAAACATTATGAAGGATTAAAAGGAGTGCTCTGAGAGATGCTACAATGCACGTTGTTTTCTCCCCCTTACTGCAAACCAAAATAGTAGTTATCAGCCTTGTCCTGGTGACTGAAACATGCAGCAACTGAAGGATGCCTTATTCCTGACACCTGAGTGCACGCACAACGTGACAGCAGCAACTTGCACAGCTGCCAAGCTCTGCAAACCCAATGAAATCAATACAGCATTCCCACCGAGCCAGTCTTCCCAACTTCTGGCTGGAGCTGTGTCCCTATGGCTGGACTTCGGCATCCCCTGGTGGGAATTTTCAGGGCTCGGCGTTACCGGGTTGTAACGTTGCGGGAGGCAGAACGTAAAGCAACCCGTAGCCTAAAGGGACCGTATTTTGCCTACCCGAGGTCTGAGCAGAGCGAGAAAACGAACGCTCGTTACCGACAGAAGACAAAGGGGTAGAGCTAGTGAAAATAATGCTTCTATGAACGGTGAAACTTCAGTCGTTGAATTTCCTGTGGCTTTGTGCTTCCTGTTTATGTTCCCCTCGTGCCACGCGTACGAAGGGGTGAGCTCTCCTCCCTCAGGGCTCTCTGGGTGCTCTGCGGAGTCCTGCCCGCCCCGGTCGGTGCCCGTGGCTCTCCTGGATGGAGGTCCCCAGCACCGCAGCTCCTCTGGCCCCTCTCCTCAGGGATGCTGAGGGAAAAAGGGCCTTGACTAAACGTGGTCACAGGTGTGGCCTCTTTTCTTTAGGACAGCTGGCTGAAAAATAAAATCAAACCAAAATCAGAAGAAATGACTCCTGTGCACATGTTTCTTCACCAGGGAGGGGGTGACAGTGGCAGCTGCCATGGGTGATTTGGTCTTGCACTGGTTGTCACAGAATGGCGGGGGTCGGAAGGGACCTCTGGAGATCATCCCGTCCAACCCCCTGCCAGAGCAGGGTCACCCAGAGCAGGTTGCACAGGAACGCGTCCAGGAGGGTTTGGAATGTCCCCAGAGATGGAGACTCCACAACCTCTCTGGGCAGCCTGTGCCAGGGCTCTGCCACCCTCAAAGTAAAGAAGTTTTTCCTCATGTCGAGATGGAATTTCCCATGTTCCATTTTGTGCCCACTGCCCCTTGTCCTGTCCCCGGGCACCACTGAGAAGAGCCTGGCCCCGTCCTCCTGACACCCACCCGTTAGGTATTGATAAGCATCGATGAGATCCCCTCTCAGTCTTCTCTTCTCCAGGCTGAACAGCCCCAGGTCTCTCAGCCTTTCCTCATCAGAGAGATGCTCCAGTCCCTTGATCACCTTTGTAGCCTCCGCTGGACTCTCTCCAGCAGTTCCTTGTCTTTCTGGAACTGGGGGGCCCAGCACTGGTCACAGCACTCAATGACGGGAGTCTCCAGAGATCCACGTGGTGTGGAGACCTGTGTGCAGCGGAGCAGAGTGAAAGCAGTTCAAAGAGAGCACGACCTGCTGGGATTCGTTCCTCTTAACGCCGGGGGCGATTTAAAAAGAAAACCAAACCTACACTTCACAGGATTGATGGTAACTCCGCTAAACCAGACGCCTTTCTTCTTCTGCTGTTTGGGTTACAAGTAGGAAGCATCGGGGAGCTTCATGGGGAGACAATTCGCTCGTTGGCTTTACTCTGGGTTTAAGCCGAAAGCCACATCGCTTACAATCAGACCTGCAGCTGAGTTGTGATAAACCGGGAATAAAACCACGGTGGCATCGAGCTGCGGAATGAAATTCCAGCATGGACATACGTGCACATGCTGGCACCGAGCGGCGAGGCATTCCTGTGCAAGGGCCCTGCAAAAGGTCGGAGAAAAATGTCTCAAAGCCCTGCAACTCAAAGACACGAGTTGAAAAAGGGTAAAAATACAGAGGCAAGGTTTCCTCTGCCTCCGGCTTCTTGTTTTGACTCTGTCCTGATCTCCCCATAACTGCAAGAGATAAGGTATCTGCAGCGGAGTTCACCATTTACCTCCTTTCTAAAACAGAGGATTGTTTGTTTTGCCGTCTTGCAAAACGTTGCAAAACACCCCAAGCACTGATTGCGGGCGTAAGTCAACAGCCTGGCTGGGGCCGCCCATTTCCAGGCCGCTTTTGACTCCACGGCTTGGAAGCGTCTATAAGAGACAGTAGCTCAGCCACAGCAGAACTCGTGCAACTCCGCTCGCTCAGGTCCCACGGGGATTTGGGTTGGGAAACGGGAAAAACTGAAACTCGGATCAAATGAGGTTAAAGTGAGATCCTGAGGGCAGGGGGGGGGAAAAACCATGTCAGGGAGAATTCAGCCCAGGGTTTTCAATGTTGTTTTAAGGCGTGGGCAGCCCTGCCAACCTCACCAGCATCGTGCTGGGCAGCGAGGAGAGGTCTTACGCTGGGGTACCTGGATTGCTGGATTCCAGGGGTTTAATTTCCAACCGGGATTAGCTGGTTTTGACCTGCCAAAATCCAGAGAGCTGTGTCGGGTCAGGTGGGCTGAGGGCTGCGCCTCCGCCATTCCCGATTTACCATAAACATGGAGTGACAGAGGTGGCGCCTGGCCAGAAGGAGCCCTGCGAGGATGGATGCTCGACGAGCCCTCCAAGCTTTGGGGCTTTTGTCCTTTAGGAATTTCCTTCAATTAGCAAAATAACCAGCAGCTCCGCATGCAACCAACAGCATCTGAGTTCTGGTGGGAAGCGGGAGATGAGGAGATGAGGAGATGAAGAGCAACCTCACAGCGCTGGGCTTGTAGCGAGAGGTCATGTCTTTCACCAGAAACACGACTAGGGTGGGAGAAAGGGGCATTTTGAGCGTCCTGTCGTCTTTTGCCTTTCTCATGTCCTCAGCTCAGCAGGACTACCACAATCCAGAACCTGTGACTTAAGGAATAAAAACAATACTGCATCTTGATCTGCTTTTTTTGGTTGATATTATAGTTTAGCTGTGCCATCAGGTCAAGGGACAATGGTGAAGTTAAAGTACTTGACATGAGCGACCAGTTTGAGAGAGGTGATTCTACACCTCTGCTCCGCTCTGGGGAGACCCCACCTGGAGTACTGTGTCCAGCTTTGGAATCCTCATCATAGGAAGGACACGGACCTGTTGGAGCGGGGCCAGAGGAGGCCACGAAGATGATCTGAGGGCTGGAGCACCTCTGCTGTGAGGACACACTGAGAGAGTTGGGGTGTTCAGCCTGGAGAAGAGAAGGCTCTGGGGAGACCTTAGAGCCTCTTCCAGTCCCTAAAGGGGCTCCAGGAAAGCTGGGGAGGGACTCTGGATCAGGGAGGGGAGCCATAGGACGAGGGATAATGGCTTCAAACTGAAAGAGGGCAGATTTAGATTAGACATGAGGAAGAAATTCTTCACTGTGAGGGTGGTGAGCCCCTGGCCCAGGCTGCCCAGAGAAGCTGTGGCTGCTCTATCCCTGGAGGTGTTCAAGGCCAGGCTGGACGGGGCTTGGAGCAACCTGGTCTGGTGGGAGGTGTCCCTGCCCAGGGAGGGGGTTGGAACTGGATGATCTTCAAGGTCCCTTCCAACTCTAACCATTCTGTGATTCTATGATAAGATGGGATGATACGCCAAGTAATGAAGCTCTTCTCCGAGCTACCTTCCATGTTTGTTCCCTTTTGCACATGAAACCATTTAATGCAGCGGCGGTTGGCTTTGGCCAAGGGGGAGAAGCCATTGAGCTGGACAGGCTGCAACTTCCCACTTGGAGAAGTGAGAGATGTTGCTGCTGAATTGATGCTAAAAATCGCATGGCTTTGGACAGCCGGCCACGGACCAGCACCTGTGGATGAGCAAGTACTTGGAGACGAGCTGAAATTTTCTTAAGGAACCAGATTCCCTGCGCTGGGAAGAGAGGGGAGATAATGTGATGAAAACTTCAAATACACGGTCAGAAAAAAGAGGGGAAGCCTACGCAAACACCGCCAGCAGATCTGCTAACAGCTTTTGTGTAAATGTTCTCTGCGACGATTCCACAAACTATTTACAACTGGTTTATGTGCATTAAGAACTGGCTTGCCAAGCAATGAAACATTACCCTTTCTTTGAAGCTGACTGGGAAGTATTAACACCTGCTTATCAGGCTTTTACATATCTAGCCCAAGGTATAATTTTATAAGGCTTTCCACCACAGAGAACTCTTGACTCTGCAGCCAGATCCGCTCCACAAGTGAAATGGTGGTGCGGGAGGAAAAGAAGCGCCGTGAAATTACGCATAATTGCTTTTTCTCCACCTCTATGATACGGCGAGCTGGTGAGTCAGCATTCCCGTAGAACTCCTTGACTGGGAAAGTAGGAGCTCTGCCTCCGCCTGGCAGCCGCCCGCCCTCGCCTCTGCTCTTTGATAGCTGCACGCTAAAACTTTCCTGCAGGGCTGGATGCTGCTTATCAGCGCCGTAACACGCATTCCTGCGGAGCGCTCCTTTCTTCTTTCATTAGGAGGAGGATTTGCCACTCCACATGTAATTACTTAAAGCAAGGTGCAAATAGGCAAATCGTAACCACAAGCACCTGAGTTGTGTTGGTTTTTTTTTTTTTCAAAAGAGTCCCACTAATTTAATGTACTGCTGCAGTCCGGTTGGGTTCCTGGGTCCAGGTGTCATGCCATGAGTGCCAGAGCTAAGGAAGCAAGCCTTAGAATCATAGAATCATAGAATGTGTTGGGTTGGACGGGACATTTAAAGGTCATCTAGTCCAGCCCCCCCTGCAGTAAGCAGGGACATCTTCAACTAGATCGGATCAGGCCTCATCAAGCCTGGCCTTGAATGTCTTCAGGGATGGGGCCTCCACCACCTCTCTGGGCAACCTTCTCCTAGCTTTAAATCACCTAAATATCTGCTTCTGGTTGTTATTGTTGTTTATTTCTTTGAGATACTGAAAGCACAGGTACAAACATATTGTGCTACTGGAGAAACGTCGTACAGAGAATATTATTTCTTGTAGCACCGTACAAGAGCAAGGTTCCCGAGAAAGCGAGACACATTTGTACCAGGCACTGTAAAACTGAGGAAGACGAGACAGCTGTTATCGCTGGGAGCTTATCGTCCCCACGGACATAAAAGACAAAGTCTGAGAGAACTAAGGGTAACGGGGAAGCCTCACGGCGGGCAGGTAAGGCTGGGAAGGCAACTGAAATTTCCTTAGTCTGAGCCGGCACCGACTCCACCAGCCCACATTCAGAGACTGTCTCTCTGAAGATCAAAGTTGGTTGATCTCCCAGTTATTTTTTAATTTGGGCACTTTAGCTCGGCCTGTTTAAAACTCCCCTGCAGGACAATGGGGTTTTATCTCTCTCCTTCTCTCTGCTCTGCGCTGGGGCAGTCAGCAGGTAGAGCGCCTCGCCGGCCTTGCTTCTGCATTGCATGTCACTAATTAAAGAAGCCATTCAAAATAAAGCTCCTACTCATGCTCCCTATTAATAGCCAACAGCCTTCCTCCTCCCTCCCTTCCCACGACCTCTTTCTTTTAAAGCGGTAAAGCAACCCTGCCCAGATTAAATATTTGGAAGAAATTCTTTGCTGTGAGGGTGGTGAGCCCCTGGCCCAGGTTGCCCGGAGAAGCTGTGGCTGCCCCATCCCTGGAGGGGTTCAAGGCCAGGTTGGACGAGGCTTGGAGCAACCTGGTCTGGTGGGAGGTGTCCCTGCCCAGGGCAGGAGCGTTGGAACGAGATGATCTTTACTGTCCCTTCCAACCTAAACCATTCTATGGTTCCATGATTCTATGATCCCCTACGCTCAAATACCGACTCAGCACCTTTTCATCCGCATTACAGCAGCATTCCCCAAGACGGTTTCCCCATAAGTATGCCCCACCAGTACTCCGGTAGCCCCATCGACACCACAGTAATGATGGCAAATTCTGGGAACAGATGACTTAAAATTGATGTTGGCTTTTACTATGCCACGAAAGGTTTCTTGTGCAGCTTCTGACAGTGATGATCCCCCCTCGGCTGTGTGGGGCTGAGCAAACCTGAGAGCGGGGCAACGGTCAGAGGGACAGAAATGAGTCGTCAGAAGAGAAGTGCAGCGAGATGGGCTGCAGGAGAGATGAGTCATGGGCGAGCTGCGCTCCAGAAACAGCTCAGCAGGGCCAGCTGCTGCCTTTCAGAAAACGAACTTGCTGGACTCGAGGGGCCACCACCAAAGGTGCAACAGAGGAGCTCATTCAGCTCGGTGCCTGCATTCAGGAGAAGCCGCATCTGCTCGTGCTTTGGGAGGAGGGTCAGTTGGGCGCGCAGAGGCTACGGAGAAGCTCTCTGGAGGAGATCGGTGTTGCCAGGCCAAATGCAGGCAGGCAGCAGATGGGACTCGTTATCCAAAAATTACTCTACTGTTAATAATTAAACACTGATTAGGAAAGGCAAAAGAGCAAAAGCTTTATAGGGGGTGCTGAGTTGGAAATAGATTTGTAACTTGCTGTGACCATCTTAATGTAAGGTAGAAGAGCCTTAAATTAAATGTTTATAATTGGCTCTTTTTTTTTTGTTCGCTTGTTTTTTTTGGAGTCACACTGGGCTGTCGCCCAGGCGGTGTTGCAGTATGAGCTGGGGAGGGCACCAAAGAGGAAAGGCTGCAGCTATATTTAAGTAGCGCCCCCAGACATGCAGCGTTGGAGGCTGCTGCAGGGTCAGACGAGCAGGGGGGGGCACACAGAGCACCGCCTGTTTTGCCAGCAGGAGGTCTCCTGAGCAGGGGACCCCCTTACCGGCACCTCAGGGGGGTTGGTGAGGTGGCCACGTCCCAGCACCTCCTGAGCTGGGCAGCATTCCCTACCGATCCCCATTGCCCAGCGCGTGGCATGGACCATGGGAGGTGGGATGTTGGTTCGCCCACGTGGGTGCATCTGCCTGGGGAAGGTCCCATGGGTGGGTCAGGTCTCCTCTGTCCTCCTGTCCACCAGGGCCGGAGGGGAGGAAAGCACCCCGACCACGGGTTGGGACCCTTCTCCCCACCTAAGCCATGGGACCTTGGCAGGATTCACGGAAGAACGTCGTCTGCTTCAGAGGGTGATTGATGAGGGAATGTGCCTGGTGAGCATTTCTGCAACGAGTGTCCCTGGAAAGGCTTCTTTTATACGCGAAAAACCACTACGAACAGAAAGTGAAAAGAGAAAAAAAGTCCCTTCCCCCTCAACAAAGGGAATTGACCTGATTTTAATAATAAATAAGTTTTGAATTAATAAATCAAAGCCTGGGTTTACACACGGTCTGAAGCAAAGCTCTGAATATCTCATTATTATCCAGAAGAAAAAGTATTTGTTCTGCTTTGTCAAGCCAATAGGCGATATATCACTTATCTTTTTATTCTACCTCAGTTTCACTGGGAAAGCTGCCATAAAAGCTTCCACTTCAGCGAAACGCTGTATTAAAGCAGGGCTAAGCAGGATCCCTTTCAGGTAGGATCTGCTGAAGCAGCTTGGCTCCTCTCCGGGTTTTCTCTGCCAAGCTCCACTCCAGCCCTGAAATGTCAAGACGCCGTACGTGGGTTTTAAAGGGCTGCTTTCCTCCCTAAAATCCGCTGCGAGGGCCAAGAGACGTGAGTAACTCAAACCGTCGCACAATGCCAGTGGTTAAGCAAGTTCCTCGTTCCTTCTCGCTTCTCTCCTGCTAAAGAGAAGGAACGGCGTGCGGCAGCTGAGCTGGCAGAGCGAGGGGCTGGAGGACTGCAGCCAAATAAAAGCGGTGACAAGTAAAACGAACAGGCACTCCAGCCCTCTGTGGGGTTCTTCTCCGTCGTATATGTGGTGGTGGCTCAGAAGACAGGCTCTTCCCACCTACCCGTCCTCCTGGAGCACCTGGGTGCAGCCAGACCAATACCATCGGGAAAGTATAAAAATTCCTTAGTTGAAAAAATGTCTTTTGTGAGTTATTATTTTATCTCGTTCTGACCGAATTCGCTGAGGGCTGGATAAAGCAGCACCTTAATGAGGACACTTGCCTTCACTGAAAGCGTAAGTGGCTTTGAGCTGCGATGGAGAAGTTTTATTTTGCTGGCTAGAGAAGTTACTGGTCAGAGAATGGTCTGAGCAAATAGTTTTTTTCCATCCTGGAACAGTTCTCTGTAATTATTACTTTAATTATTACGCATAAAAACAAAGCAACACTCCCACCATCTAAATTCTTAGCAATCAGCGCAGCTGGAATATGAGAGCTGAGAAGTACTCGCTAATTTAGACACCCTGTTAAGCCTCTCAAGGGTAGGTCTCCCCGCTGACGTAACCCAACCGAAGACGGTTGGACGGATTTGGACGGATTTGCTCTGAAATGCGTGAAGGAAATTCCCTCTTCGCGGGGAGGAGGCCTTCAGGCCATGCTTCTGTCCCCTGAGATGACACGGCCGAGCCCCACCAGGAAGGATCAGGGGTCCACATCCCATGGAAGCAGCCTCAGCAAGCTACACGTCACCCTGCAGCTGTCAGAGAGGGAAAGAAAAGGAGGAAAGACCAAAAGAAGGTTGAATTAAGGAACCTGGGCAAAATGAAGGCAAAGAGGGTGAGCTGGGAGGCTCTCCCCATCCACGCTCCTGCTTGCACACTTCAGGCGTGTTGAAAACTCTCTCTGAACTCTAGGGGAATTGCTCATGTCCTTGCATTTAAGGGCCTATTTGCTCAATTGGGACTTAAGTGAGTTAGTTTTTTCCCCCCAGATGTTTGGAAATGAAGAAGAGACCCAGCTGTACCTCCAGGGCTCCACCTGCGATGGTCTGCAGATGCTTCCCGATGGCCACCGCTCTGCCTGTCCCCCTCCCCATGCCAAGGCTGGGGTCACAGCAAAAGCAACGGAGCAGCAACAAGCTTTAGTTTATATTAATTTAATAAGAGCTTAGGAAGAAGTTCTTTCCTGTGAGGGTGGTGAGCCCCCGGCCCACGTTGCCCAGAGAAGCTGTGGCTGCCCCATCCCTGGAGGTGTTCAAGGCCAGGTTGGACGGGGCTTGGAGCAACCTGGTCTGGTGGGAGGTGTCCCTGCCCAGGGCAGGGGGTTGGAACTAGATGGTCTTTAAGGTCTCTTCCAACCCAAACCATTCTATGGTTTTATGAAACACCAAAGACCAGACAGTCCTTTTTTTTACAACAGTATAAACAGAAAGTAAAGCAAACAAAAAACCTCCCCTCCAATGAATAAAACTGATTTCAAAGGAGAAATTAATTGCAAGTTGTTAAAGCGTTAGCCAACATTTTTTCCATTATACTTGGGGTGATTATTTGTGTTACAGTAATATGCAAATACTTTAAATCCTTAACTATAATCAGATATCTCGTGTTTTGTTTGGGGTTTGTCTTTTTTTTATAAGAAAGGTGCCATTACTGCGTAGTATCTAAAAATATCAGTGCTGCAGATTACATCAGCATCAGAATGTTTTTCGCAGGAGAAATGAAAATTGAAAATAAAATTCGCTGCGCATCACGATTAAAAATTCTATAATTCTATAGATAAAAAGTCACCATGCCTGTGACGGGGGTTTTAAGCACCAAAATGACGGAAGAGTCAGCTCCACGTAAAGACAGCGTGAAGCCCCTCAACAGCAGCAACAACATAAGGAGAAAATTTCATAAATATTATTAAACTTTACAAAGATATTATTAAACCTTAGAAATAAGCTGGACGGCTTATTTAGCTTCTGGAACTTAAAGGATTCCCATTTTCAAGTTTTTTTCTCACAGGGATGAAGGCCAGGCTGGAACAGTGAATCTTTCAGGAAGGAGAGGCAGGATGCTAATGGAAATAACTGATTCCAATAGCCAGATCCATAAGGAAGGTGAATAAAAGAGTAAGCTGCAAACTTTGGCAATTCTGCAGAGAAAAAGCTGTGGATATTTGATGCTTCCGGGTTAAATTTTCTGATTTTAAAGCTGCCAGGTCTTACTGAAACAGCA
The DNA here is from genome assembly GCA_008658365.1 of Alca torda. Lineage (NCBI taxonomy): Eukaryota > Metazoa > Chordata > Aves > Charadriiformes > Alcidae > Alca > Alca torda. The sequence goes on from CM018079.1 coordinate 76,426,578, forward strand.
AAGTCACAAGAGGTAAAAGTCTCTTTTCGGAGGGAATGAGTCACCGCTGAAAGTTAAGTTTAGAAAACAAAACCTGCCCATTCCCATTACCTTTCAACATCAAAAAAGAAAAAAAAAAAGAATCACCACAGAAGACTTAACTTCTGGTATATCCCGCGAACTCGTGTTGCTAGAAGACATGAAATGCCGTTGTTAATGCCTCGAATGCGCCCCGTCGAGATCCTTGAGCGTGCCCCGTTGAGATCAGCTGGCGGCGGCGGGAAGGAATGGCGCGAGCCAGCTGCAAATTCCGCTCGATGGTTTGGCCGGTGTTTCTCACGGAAGCCAACTGTGTTTTATTTGACCAAAAGCAATTAACGTAATTCACGGCGTTGCCACTTTGTGAATAAGCAGCCCTCCGAGCGCGATGTTAAATAATTAATAGGGTGGCAAGCATTTCCCGCCCCCCCCCCAATATCTGCTGATACATGAACGACAGACTTTTTCACAGCTGGCTCGTTCTGTAAAACAAATTAAAAGCGCATACTAGAAATGGCAGCAGCCACCCAGCATTGCAAAATCCAGCCCCAGCCGCTCTTCTTCCCTTTGCTCGGAGGTTCGTGGTGGGGTACCTTCCCCATCCGGAGCCATCTGCAGCCATCCCCACTCAGGCCTTTTCCAAGGCATCCTCCAAACGGCTTCTAGCCCTTGGAAATTCATGGCATAGGGGGCAGCTTGAGGCACAGTTGGTGTCTTTACCTTGAATAGCATCTCATGTTTTTGGGTATTTTTTTCTTCTGTGAATGCTTATGGGTGGTTTTTTTTGCACCCTCCATGAACTTCTGGCACTTCAAAGCAGGATGTCTCACTGTTTAATTACCTGCTGGGTGAAGATCCACCTCCCTCGGTTCTCTTTAAATCTGCCACCTGCTAGTTTCACTTGATGCTCTCTAGTTCTTATATTAGAAAAGGAAGAAAATAATCCATCCCTACCCTTCTCCACTCGTGATTGTGTATTCTCTCTCATCTGACTGTTTCCTGTTGGTTATCACTTCTCCATCCTAAATAATCCTGGTCACTCAAATCCTTGAATCACTCTAACATCGAGGTCACTCCATATTTTTAGTCATATTTGTTGCTCTTCTCTGGATTTTTGCCGTTTTTCATACAGATGGGCCAGAGCTGCCGGAGGCAGGCACTCTGCAGCCCTCCCCGTGCTCTCCATTGCACTCCATCCTGGCACATCCCACCAGCTTTGCGACATTTTCCGAGCGCCGGACCAATCCTTCCGTGGAGTTATTATGACTGCAAGATCTTATTTCTGAGTGGGAACAAGCTGGTTAGAAACTTCTCACTTTCAATCACTTTACTGCTCCCTAATCACACCTGGAAAAGTAACCGCCTCCATCCTGGTCAGACAGCCATTAATACCATCTTAATACTACCATTTTCCTAGTCAGACCTTAAATCTATAAAAATTCAGCGTTAGTTGCTGGAGTTAGTTGCTGATTTGACTCCTGTTTTTGGCACAGAATGTATGGCCCCTTCCCCACCAGCCACAGCCTGGTCCGACCCTCCTATACGAGCTGTGTCCTGTCACTACCGTGTCCCGCCAACCATGTTCTCTCCACACACGTCTATTCACTCAACATGCCCATTCAAAGCCAGGCGTCCCAAGTCCCCCATCCTCATTCCACTGTGGCTTCATGGAAATCAGTCCCTCTGGTCGCTTTTCTTCTGGGAGTATCTGGGAGCACCTGCCATGTGAATATGACCCTTCTTTGCGGCTCCTTGGCAGCTGCTCCAGGGACCTGTGTCCCTCCCCACCAGTGTGGACCTCTCCATCCTGCTGTTAGTGCTTCTGGAGACGTTTTGGAGGAAATGCTTGATTTTTCCATCCTGCCTTGCTCCCAAAATCGCTCCGTTGCTCTTTCCTACTTGCCTGGTGCACACGTGCACAACAGCCACCTGCTAGGCCCCAGCGTTTTTTGGGAGATGTTGGATTCCTGACACCCATGGCTCCCTTCCAACCTAAATCATTCTGTGATTATGTTCTCCTCAGTGCAAGGAGAGCACTTTCCAAAACAGGAGGACTCGTCACCCACAAGGGTGGACTCCCCACCCTGCCGCTAGCTCAGTGTCCTCTGCATGTCCAGGGCTGCCACTGCAGAGGGTCCTCACAGCACCCGGCACCTGGGGAACACCTCCCTCTCGGTTTGCCATCCCACTGGAGAGCAGACCTCTCCTTAACCATCCCCCTCTGCCACCCCCAGCACAGCCCCTCCTGTCCTGGCATTCTTCCCACAGCTGATGGCTGTGCGTCACCTGTCTGCACATGTAGCTATACCGCTTGTTACCTGAATATATGTATGTACATACATATAGCACACATATAGATCTGCGTGTGTGTGAGAGATGTGTACACAACCTTTCGTGATGACTACATTTTGTATCTCCATCAGTCCCCCAGTGCTTGGGGCACTTCCTTCATCATCTATGGGTAAGGTTAGGAATCAAAGAATGGTTTGGGTTGGAAGGGACCTTAAAGACCTTCTAGTCCAACCCCCCTGCCCTGGGCAGGGACACCTCCCACCAGACCAGGTTGCTCCAAGCCCCGTACAGCCTGGCCTTGAACACCTCCAGGGATGGGGCAGCCACAGCTTCTCTGGGCAACCTGGGCCAGGGGCTCACCCCCCTCACAGCAAAGAATTTCTTCCTAATACCTCATCTAAATCTCCCCTCTTCCAGTTAAAACCGTTCCCCCTTGTCCTATGGCTCCCCTCCCTGATCCAGAGTCCCTCCCCAGCTTTCCTGGAGCCCCTTTAGGGACTGGAAGGGGCTCTAAGGTCTCCCCAGAGCCTTCTCTTCTCCAGGCTGAATGCCCCCAACTCTCTCAGCCTGTCCTCACAGCAGAGGGGCTCCAGCCCTCCCAGCATCTCCGGGGCCTCCTCTGGCCCTGCTCCAACAGCTCCATGTCCGTCTGCTGTTGGTGCCCCAGAGCTGGAGGCAGCACTGCAGGGGGGTCTCCCCAGCGCGGAGCAGAGGGGCAGAATCCCCCCCTCGCCCTGCTGCCCACGCTGCTGGGGATGAGCCCAGGGTGCGGGGGGTTTCTGGGCTGTGAGCACATGTTGCTGGCTCGTGTTGAGCTTCTCATCAACCAGTAACCAAATCCTTCTTGGCAGGGAGATCTATGGGCAAGGCTAGAAATGACATATTGCAACATCTCCTCAGTCAATTTTATATGCTGTAGTTTGCATCGGGATTATCTAAATTCTGCAGAATACCCTTGGTGTCTACATGGACTTCACGACGAATGGCAGTTTGCAAAACCTGACGAAATCCAAGAGCTCTCTCTTGAAGTAGCCCCAGCTGCTTGTGACTTGCTGGGTTCACAGAGCCATAGAGTGGTTTGGGTTGGAAGGGACCTTAAAGACCATCCAGTTCCACCCCCGTGCTGTGGGCAGGGACACCTCCCACCAGACCAGGTTGCTCCAAGCCCCGTCCAGCCTGGCCTTGAACCCCTCCAGGGATGGGGCAGCCACAGCTTCTCTGGGCAGCCTGGGACGGTGCCTCACAACCCTCAGCGTAAAGAATTTCTTCCTTATACCTAGCCTGAATCTTCCCTCTTTTCGTTTGAAGCCCTCGCCCCGTGCCCGCCGGGGCGTCCCGGTGCCGTGCTCCGCGGCGGCGGTGAGGGGCGCAGCGCCCGCCCGCGCCCGCCCCCGCCGCCCGGCCCTGCCCGGCCCGGCCCGGCCCGGCGGAGAGGCGGGGGGATTTCCAAGCGCCGCCGGGCGGCCTCGCCGCTTCCTCCCCTTGTTTTGCTTTCGGTCCGGGCCTTCCTCCGCCCGGGCGGCGGCCGGGAACTTTCCGTTTTGCTCCCGCGATTATTCAGCGCCGGTTTTCATTTTCCATCCCGCGTCCCCTGGCAACGCCGGTAACCTTGAGGAATTATATAAGGGCCGCGGAAACGCGCCGCCAAGGTAATTTCATATTTTTATTATTATTATTTTTTAATATTTATTTTACAGATAGGGCGGGGGAAAGGCGGGGAGGGGGGGGGTTCCCGCCTCCCACCCCCCCGGGCAGACAAAGGCGGGGGCGGTGGGTCGGGAGGGCCGGGGCGCGGCGCTGGCGACCCCCCCCTCACCCCGGCCCCGTTCTCACCGGGGATACCGGCAGCCGTCAGGCCCGGGGAGGGGGGGGGGGGAACGGCGGAGGGGCTGCGGGCGGGGGTCTCGCCTTGAGGGGGGGGCCGGGGCGGTCCGTTACACAAGCGGCGGGGCGGCGCTTTCCCGCCTCTCCCCGTTCCCCCCCCCATGGCGGCCGGGGAGGACTGTGTGAAGGGATACCCTCCCCGCCCCCCCCACCCCCTCCAGCCGTGGCGGCCGGGGAGGGCTGTCAGTGTGGAGGGGGGTGCCCTGTCCCTGTGTGGGGGTGCGGAGGCAGGAGGGGTGGGCGCCACAAGATGGAGCGGGGCCTGAGGGGGGGGGCTCCTGCGGGAGCGGCGGAAGGAGGAAGTCCCGGGAGCGGCGGCGGGGCAGGCCATGGCGGGGCCGGCCATGGGCGGTGGTGCTTCCTCGCTCCCCTGCAGCCCCAGCAGCAGCAGGCCTTTCCGCCGCCCTCTCCAGACCTCGAAGTGAACACACCTCTGGAAAACAACCATGTACGTTGTTTTCTTCCCCCCTACTGTACGGCCTCAGTGGATCCAGCGATAGCAAGTGCGCCGTTTGAACGCCGAACGGCCTCAAACCGCGCTCTGCCTTCTGTGTTTTGGGGTGCTTTTTCTTTGCAGGAATAACCTTTTTTTTTTATTTTATTTTATTTTTTTCTTCTTGTGTGTACGGGGTCATTGCGTGGCGGTTGGCAGGGCTGCTCCAGGGAGCGGAGGGCCAAGGCCTGGATGCCTTCCCACGGAGGAGACTGAGGAACCGGGGGAGGGTGGTTTGTTAGTGTGCGAGGGTCAAATTCTGAGCTCCTCACAACGTCTTGGGGTCAAAGTTGCAAGACTCGGATGCCTCAGCCCAGGTTCCCTGAGATATTTTGGTCTTTAATTCCCATTTTGCTTTGTGAGAGCACCTCTTCTGTGATTCTACGCAGCACAGTGTTTTTGTTTATTTAGACACGGAGCTCAGATAAAGCGATTTGGGAGTGCAGAACTTTGCTCCCAGTTAGTGTGTGGTTCTCGTTTGTAGCCCGGTTCACCGTGCTGAGATCTTGCAGACGACAGTCTCGTGAATGTAGGAGCAGTTGTAAACTACACCCTCAGTTTCTGGAGGTGAAATATGGCATGTTTAAGTTTATAGTTATTTTATTTAAGTCTCAGAGGGTTTGCATGTAATAACCTTTGCAGAATGCCTGCATTAGTACCATAAAAAGAGAGTTGAGTGGAGCAGCAACGTTTAAATTCATCCTAATACGGAAACGGTGACATAATTATAAAAGTAGCAGAATTGATCTGTGAGGCAGATGGTTTCCGTCTGAATCGCAATCTTTCCATGCCACCAGCCCCTTCGGAGACATCAGTGTCCTCCTCCAGCCCCTGTTGGTAATGTCTCCCAGAGGAATTTACGTCCCGTGCCCATGGTGTGCAGTGGTTCCTTTTCCCTGGTAAATGGCGGTGGAAGGTCTGAGAGCCGACTCCTTTGACACGGTATCGCTTTGACAGTTCTTCAGCTGGGTACCGGCACGGTGAAGTGTCACCTGCTGACCCCGGTGGTGTCCCCCTGGTCCCAGACGGTCAGCAGAGTGGTCAGCCATTATATTTGACACATACCTTTGCAGTTCTACCCGCTTACTTGCTGACTGCAAAAGTGACAAGAAGATGTCAAGTGAATCTCTCAAAGAGCTGTTCATCATAGGCCATGTTAACATGGAAAGGGGTAGCTAAGGGGTATGAGAAGTAACATACAAGCTGTTGGGAAATAGGGTTAAAGACCCCCAGTCTCCATTGGGTGGAGGTCTTTGATATGTGGCGCCAGGTGGAGTTAGAGAGAGGCAGAGTCTTAGTGCACAGTTGAGAAAATGACGCAGGAAAAAAAAGGAGCTCAGATTCAAGAGGAAATGGAAATATTTTTGGAATAGAAAGAGCCTACATTAGAAGAATGGGCTTTACGTAAATAAATTTGCAGCCAGCCTATGTATACCTTAAATTAAAACATGTATTTATTTATGTATACTCTGTATATATTAATAGGATTTTAAAAAACAAGCGGTGGGGAAGAGCTGACAGATGAAGAAGGTAAAATTTGCCATGACACACCTTGTCTTGAAGAAGAGCATCATCCCCATGGTATTAAAACTGCTATTAAAACGTCTCCATGGTACAATACTTGGAGTATCAGCAATTTTTTGGAAGCTCACATACTGTAGAGGGAGACTACAGATGGCATAGAGGACAGAGTGGCTTGCACGTGCGCGAAGTGGGATACTTCTTGTTAAAGAGGAAATAACTGTTTTGGGAAGTAACACAGGATCTCATGAATTGATGTTCTAGGCCCGTATAGGAGGAGTAGAGATTAGGGCTGTATGACTGCCTGCCCTACCAAGATGTTGACAATGACTGTCATGTATTAAGGGCGAGTAGAGAAGCTACAAAAGCAGGAAATATGATGATAATGGGAGGCTTCAGTTGCCCCCACGTAGATTATGTCATGCTCCAACATGAAATTTGCCCAGCTACTAACTTTTTAGATGACAAACACCCCTTACTTCACAGGTGTGGCTTGTACGGGTGCCCTGTGGGTAGCAACTCTGGACAAGGTTCTGGCCAGCAAGAATTAAGTAAGAATTTTACTTTAAAAATGCCAGCCAGCTATGACATGACAGTGATCACAATGTACTTGGACTCAATGTTGCTTCAGGAGCAATAAAGCCAAGGGATGTTGTGGCAGTGTTTAATTTTCCAAAGTAAATCTTCAGAAAGCAAGGGAAAAAAATGAATAAAAAGGTGTGAGGCAGCCAAAAGTGTAAAATACTTGCAGGTGGCATGTAATTCTTCAAAGATGCTATAGTAAAGGCTCAGAGCAATTGCATGGCATCTGTCAGAAATGCCAAAAAAGCTGAGCAGACTGACAAGCAAAGTAAAAGGAGCTCAGCAGAAGTAAAAAAACATCTTTCATAAGTTACAGCTTTGTCTCCAAATGGGAAAGGTGGGAAAGAACATAAAATCTGTGTTAAACACAATAAGGTAGGCCAAAAAGAGTCATGGAACAAGTTGCTAAAAGCATACAAACAATTGGTAAATCCTCTTTGAAATGCATCAAAAGCAGGAAACCTGCTGATAAGTGATCCACGCGTAGAAGGAGTGCCCAAGGAAGATAAAGTCACAGCAGAAGAGTGAAACAAATTCTTTGAGCCTTGCTTCACCAAGGAAGAGTGTAAGGAGATGCCCTTGCAGGAGGCTTTTTCTTTTTTTGAGGAGTGAGCACGTTGGAGGATTTCTCCCAGACTGAAGTGTCTGTAGGAGACTGTATCGGAACGAACCATTGAGAAGGATGAAGTAGATGGCAGGAGGTGATACTTGTTGAAGAGTTCTGTTAAAGCATGAAATTGCTGATGCGTTGCCTGTTGTGTGTCACTTGTTGCGCAGGTCTGCCGTGGTGCTCCAGGAATGGAAAGTGACAAATGAGCTGTCATTTTTTCAAGGTTTCTGGGGAGGCTGAGAACTCCGGGGTGGTGATTTTTTGTTTGCTTGCTTGTTTGCCAGGGATTAGTGAATGGGATTAATGAACATAGGTATAAATGTGATACGCTGACAAAGACTAGGCCTGACTTTTGTAAAGGAGGAGTTGTGCGTCACCAGTCTCCTGGTGTTCTCTAAAGGCCATTGCTGAGCTATTGTTAAGGTCTGGTTGATAGAGGCCTTCTTAAAGCAGGGCCAGTTTCAAAGCGGGATCAGATTGCTTCGGGGCATGTGGTCATGATCAGTTTGCTCAATGAAAGGAGGTTGCCAGTTGTCCCCCCTCCCCCCAGAGTCTGCCCAGAGTCCGTGCCATCCATCAGAAGGTGCCATCCAAGTGATGGAGGAAGGGATAGGTGGTGATGCGACAAGTTTGCTGGTTGTATTAACTCATTCAGAGCATGAAAATCCCAAAGGCTGAACTGCAAAAACTGCAGAAGGGTCTTACGTTGAAAGTCCAGATGTAAGTTTGCAAATGAAATTCAGTACAGACCAATGCGAGTGTAACGCACAGGGAAGGGAATGCAATCTTCATTTTCTGTACACAAGCATGAAGTTTGAACAGACTTTTTACTCAGGAAAAAATCATACAACATAGATAATGCAGTGAAAAAATAAGCTCTGTGCCCAGAAGTGGCTAAGAAAGGAGAGGGCAGGTTAGGAATTATTAGGAAGGAGTAAAAAAAGAAATAGCAAACACCATCATGGCACTATAATTTCATGTTGCCCCGCTCTCCTGAATAGCGTTTACGATTTTTGTTCCCCGTCTCAAAGAGGATGTAGTGAAAGTTGATGAGCTACAGAGAAGGGCATCAAAGACGATAAAAGGGTATGAAAGAGCTTTTGTGAAAGAGTAAGCAGCTTGGAAAAGAGGTGACTGAAGAGGATGTGGGGATGTTCTTTAAAGTCGTTAGTGTCATGAAGAAAGTGAATAGGTAATAGTACAGATAAGGTAATTGTGACCCAAATAAAGCAAATGGGAGGCAGTTTCAAAACAAAAGGAGGTGTTTGTCCTGCAGTGCAGAAATGGTGGTGTTCTTGGCCACTGCGTGTGTGTCAGGAGTTTACATGGATTCACGAGTGATTAGGCGGTCTGTGGGAGAGAAACTTGCTGTGCAGCTTAGCAGTCAGAACAGTTCAGTATCAAATTTTGGGCACTGACTGCCCACAAATTACTGGTGATGCTGGTCAAGAATTATTGCTGGAAACTGCAAACAGAAACCTTCTCCATGGAGAAGCATGAGCTACGGTCCACTTGCAGATAACATAGTGAAGCAAGACTGTGCGTTGTCCTTCGTTATGTGAATCTTCTGGCATAAGACCTTACGAAACTTGCAGCAAAAAAATGTTTCTATGATGAGCTTGTTTAATCTGTGCTTGTTACCCCCGGACCTGTTAACCTGACACAAGTTACGGTCCAGTTAAGTGCATCCTGGATGCATTTAACATTGCACAGGAGTGGTACCCCCGCAAAATTCCTCTGATGTTTGCAGGCTTAGAACCTCAATTTGTATTTTGTGGATCTTGCATTGAAAGTCATGGTCGGTTTGTAGGTAAAGAAGTAAAACTAATCACAGTGTTGCTCTTATCTCCATGGCTCATTTGTAAAGATTGCCCTTTTGAAACTCTTCAAAGGCCTGCAATGATTGTGATATTGAGGGCATAAACCATAAGGTAGTGTTTATAGAAGTTTTACTATAGCTTACGGTGCTATAAACTGTAATTAGCATAAAACATTTTCTGGTTTGTCCTTTGAGATCACAACTGCAAAAGCAAAACAAATAAGCAAGCCCAAAAGATTCTGGGTACAGAGAACAAGAGGAACAGATTTATTAAGTTGCATATTCCTCATGTATGAATAACATTACAGAAAAAAATCCTTCAGTGTAATTAAATATTTTCCCCTTGTTGTTTTTTTTTTTTTTCAGAAGTTTTGTTGGAACTGTAGGAAGGTTCTTCCTTGAATTGACTATGTGTGAACTCTTGTGTTAAGATTAAAATAGATTAAGACAGACAGTCAGAACACTTGGAATCAGCAATTAACAGTTATTAACAGTTAGGGAAAGGGAATGCATGTTAACATTTAAGAGTTTAATGTCCGCATATATATATTTATATGCACAGATACATATCTACATAGATGTAAAAATATATAATTAGATGTTTTGTATAATATATGTATTATGTAGTATATATTATATAGCATAATATATATAATATATATATTAATACATTGTACTGCACACATTTCTTATTGATAGAACGTAAAACAGTTTTAAAACTTGCTCTGCCAGTTAGTGCCGGATATGTTTTCAGTTTCTTGGAAGCTGATGAAAAAATTAGTGTTTTTTTGAATGAGCTAGGGAGAAAAGAAAGAAGTTGTAAGCAATAAAGTAATGTTTGGTTTCTTAATGTGTAATATGCTGCAAGCCCGGCTTTGTGTGTACTGGAAATCTTCTGACCCCTTTGTTTGCTTGGGGGCAGATTGCAAAAACCTACCGCAGTCTTTAGCACGAGGACCTCGTGTCATGTTGCAGCTTGGACACAGGCATCCAGGAGCAAATCTGTCTGCGTGTGGCATGTTGTTTCACCCACGGTACAGAATGAAATTCTAACTTTAAATGATTTTAACGTTCAGTTGTTGCTATATAGGTTGTGAGCTTTCAAGATGAGCTTGGAAGTAGTAATTTCCATATTCTTGAGTAGAGCAGATTGCGGTTTAATAGTTTTTCAGGTAACTGGTTTGGTTTGTAGCCCCCAGCATATCTGTTGTTAGGAATGGAGTTAAGCTGCGGCAAAAGCAAAAGTATTTATATTTGTCCTTTAGTTTGAGCTGCATGTAACAGTGCATGTTGTGTAACCGTTTCCCTTTTGCTGTAAAATTATTTTAAGTACTTTTTAATTTAAAGACTTACATGCTTAACGTCAATATAGCACAAAAGAAGGAAGTATTGCTTATGGTTTTGAGAAAGTCTGAATGTATGGTTAAGTTCTGCTTTTTGATGTGTACGGGGGCGTATATGTGACTTGAGCTTGGCAAGTGCACAGAAGACAAAGTCTGTCCTGTAATATTCCTACTGGTGCTGGACATCGCTTGACAGCATTACAGGCGAACCTCTTACAGTTTGATCTAAGCATGATAATGCCCTAATTCTTTAATGAGTTCGAGTAGCAGTAAGTTTAGGTCTTTATGTGTATTTCATGCCTGTATGTAACATGCGTTTGGTGCATGACGGGGGCTTTTGTGCATTTGGTGCACTGGCTGCTCTTTTAAGGTGTTCCGTTGAATCGTGTAAATGTGTTTAACATCCAACTGAGAGATGAATCCAGTGGAAAATACTAAACTACTGAATTGAATTGGATGTGGTGCATAAATTTGTAAAAACAAAGTCAAACACCCTCTACCCCCAAATGCATTCCAAAATTGTGACAGCATTTTATAAAGTTTATCTAAGATAAAAATAATTCCACAGTAGGAAAAAAGGCGGGATAGGAGACTAATGTTTTTAAATTACTGAAAGCATTCCAGCAGGATCTGAAATCCCAACAGTGTTACGTGAAAAAGATGAAAGCAAAACTTGAGGATAAAATTGAAACCAAATATAAACAAAAGTGAAACCGACTCCATCGGTTTTCATTTCCCAGTTGGCAAAAATGAAAGAATAAACACAGAGCAAAGAAGCACGAGAGCTGAACTTGAGAAATTATTTCAGTTTTATTATTTATTTAATCCGCTGGGGAATTTGACTTCTGCATAACAGTGCTCCTTTAGCAGACTACACGGTAGGGAGTAGGAGTTGCTCTCCCTGGTTTGTCCCGGTACCGCTTTTCCGAGCCGGTGGTCTGGGTGACGGCCCCGCAATTCGGGAAGCGACGTCTTTGTCAGTCACGGAAGTAACGTTTTGAAACGCTGTGGCAAACGCGCACAGAAAGGCCAGTGGAGGTGATGACATCCAGCATGATGAAAGCGAGTCATTCAGCTGGTGGGCACGCTTGAAATTTATCCATGTTGAGATGTGAATTGCTAATAGGATCCAGTATAAAATGTGGTGGGCTTTTTTTTTTTTTGCTCTCCCCACCTTTGGGGTCATCCACTTAGATCTGGGTCAGATCAGCAGTAACCAAAAGATGTTATCTGATGTCGGCTTTGCTGATGACATGAAATGACTGCGAATGGTTTCGCTCCATTTCCACAGATCAGTCAGCAGCTAGAAGGTCCTTTTTGACCTTGAGAACTAGCTGTTGAATTGGTGAAAAGATGGCCAGACGTTGGGTGGCTGTGGAATCTCGAATTAACGTCCTTCTCATACGTACAGATGCGTGCTCCTTGGGCTACATCGGCCCAAATGTTGGTTAGGTGTTGAGGAGAAGCTTGGGCAATCGCTGCTCTGCTGGAGCTGTGCTGGGGTGAAATGAAAGGCTTCAGTGCCAGAGGTCTGCTTCTCACACGTTTGCAAACATTGCATTCCAGCGTATCAGAACTAAATTCTTTGGATGCTGAAACTGTTCTGGAGATTTGAGATTGATGAGGGAAGGTGATGAAGACTAGCTTTGTTTAATTTAATAACATTTTTCCGGCTTAGATGAGAAATGAAGATGAGTTCAGTAGTCTCACTCCAGCTCAGTAGTATTTTAGGAAACTTGCAAGATAGAAATAGCTGCTGCAGATCAGAAATTGAGGCTGGCTCATTGCTGTTGGTCTGTGGTGAACACACAAACTTTAAATTAGGAGCACATTTTGTAACCGATCCTATTAACTATTCATATCTCAACATGAAAATGAGTTAAGAAGTTCCTGTGTGTCCTGTGGCAGTGGAAAGAGTAGCATTTTGATAAATTGGAGAATTACATCATACCATTTCAACAAGCGTCAGTATTAAGCATTTAATACTTACACTTTAAAGGCTTGCGCTTAGAGTGCTGTGCACAAAAGAAAGACATTTCTCTGTTAAATTCTCCAGTGTCAAGCAGTATCTCTGTAATAACTAATTCAATTTATTTTTTGTGCTCAACACATCTGCTTCTTTCATGGTGCTATTTTTGTAACCGTAAATAAGTGCATGTGACAGACATGTTTCCAGCTCGCAGTGTGGATGATTCAGAGGATCCCAGCCCCCAAGTCTCTGCCTTGCTGTGGTCTGTCTGTAAAGCAAATGTCTCAGTAAGCAGCAGAGTGTTTTTTACAAATCCAAAATAGCACATACTTTTCTCGAATACCTTCTCTTGCAAGTAAAGGAGAAGCTGCTTTCTTGAAAGGGCTGGTTTTGGCGCTGGCTGTGAGGTTAAGCAGAGGTAGTTTGTGTCTTTTGCTCTCGGTTCTGGGTGCTGCGCGAGCGATTAGGAGTTTGGGCAGCAAAAGTGTAGGTGTGGGTTAGCTATTAACTTCAGTGGCAGAAACTGCCCTTGCCCAGACAATAAAACGAAAGCTTTAAGCAAATATTAAATCGCACTTTAGTGTAGTGTGCAAATAGTTTTTGCTGTGTGTTGCAGAACAGTATGTTATACAAACAACGGTAGCTGTGAGAAACAAGCCCAGTCCGAGCAAGGTGGATTACATCAGGTGCAGGTCATGGCCGGTGAATGTGAAAGCCCTTCCTTGAACACATTTCTCAGTGGTAGCTATCTGGAATAATTTTTCTGCCTTTCTTGAGTGCCTCTAAAATGTCATTGTCTTCTCTGCAATCCTGCCTGAGCCTCGCAAGCCACCGGTGTGGGAACACTGAGATTAAGGACTTTTGTTCTGCGATGGCTGTTTCTCTTATGTATAGCACCCTATAAAGCACTAGGCAGAAGAATGCTAGACAGGACGCAGAGATGAGGTCTGCCCCGGCTTGAAAAAGTATTTTTACAGTTTCAGATCCTGATCTTGCGGGTACTTGCATCTGTGATGTTCCACTGCTTTCAGAGGGACACATGTAGGAAACATGTTGTGCTTGTGCTTGTTAAAAGTTTTAGGGATCTCTCCTGCAAACCTGGTCACAGAGCACATAAGAATGTCTTGGTCTAACAGAGCCATGGAGGCAGTTCAAAAAATGCTGTTGAGTTGCATCACTGTGATGAAAGAAGTGATTCTTGATAATTGTTTGAGCCATAATAGCCTTCTAGTTTCCACCAGGCTGGAAAATTCTTTATGAATCAGGTGTCAAATGCTGAGTTTTTGATAGCTTTCAAGAACGCACTGGGATTGGCTCCCGTGGATACTGACTGACACAGCTAAGCAGCAGCAGCTATTACACGTGGGTATTCAGGATTGGAGTTGCATGTAAGCACTTAATTCTGGAATAAAATTGATTTATTGGAGGATAACTGCTCCCTGACCTGAGGAATTAATTATTCCCTAACAACCATGCCAGCAATTTTCTTGTTGTAAACAAGCCGTTCCCAAACTTGTCTGAGTGAAGTACAGCTCTACTACTGAAAAGTCACCACTGTCTCTCTTCTGGGCAGCTTTTGGGGGAAAAATAGTTAGACATCCCAGATCTTGAAGACAAGTCTTGAGCAATCATCAGACTTTAAACAAAGCTTAAGGAGGAAATAAATCAGGTAAAATTTATGGCTGCATTTGAGACTCCTGGAGGAGGTGGCAGGGGAAGAGTTTTCTGTAATCATGTGGTGTTGACCATCACTCGCATTGTCATCCTGACGCCACCAGAATCTGGCATGTCCATCTTTACTCCAGGTGGGACCTGGGAAACCAATGAAAGAAACCCCCAGGAAACAAAGTATTCCTGTAAAGCTGAAAGTAAAGCAGTCATTCTGTATTGTCACCAGACTTGCAGGCGTTCATATGTGTGCAAATGATTGTCGTGGTAGGGGTGCTGCGGAGATATCTTTAACAATCTATTTGTTAGAAGCCTGGGCCAAAGTTCCCAGCTGATGTAAGTCACTGCGATGCCAGAGAAGTGAATGGGCTCAGCCACAGACATCATGTTGTTCAAGTGTCATGATAATGTTCAACACAGGAGCCAGTGCAAAGGAAATTTTATTGTAGGTATTGAGAGGCTGAAGCGTGGTTTCATTGCAGCTAAGTCCAGAAGCAGAAAAAACAGCCTTCTGGTTCTGTCATATTAAAATAAGATGGCTTTTCTTCAGCACACTTCTAGTCTGCAAAGCCAAGGGCTACCTTTAATGATGCCTGAGATCACTGCAAAATAGCAGCTCGTGTCTTTGCTGCTGAGGGAGAAAAAGCTTTGCATGGAAACCAAAGGAAAGAGTCTGTTTTGATGTGTAATGTCTGAATCCCAGCCAGGGCACATTAACACCCTTTGGGTGGAACAGAAATGCTATAGAGCTGATGAAACACACTCTATATACAGTATGAGTTCCCATTGTATGTTTTCCTGGGCATGTTTATCATGCAGTCTGTAATGCTGATTTCAGTACATGTTTGAGATATTTGCTGCCTTTGTTTTGTTTGGCTTTTTTATTTTTTTTGCAGGGAATGTTGGTTTGATAAAGGTGGTTTTTGCCGTCTGTCCCCTGAGGACACAAAGGCTTTTCTTCTTCTATGTTTGTGTCTTTCTTGGGTAGAGCAGCATGAGAGGAGGGCATGCTGAATGTTTCCCTCTTCTTCCGTCTACCTTGCAGCTCCTGAGGTGGGCATGACTTGGCCCCTACCAAGCAGGGGCTTGGGAAGTTGGGTAGCTGTTGAATCCATCGCATAGCTTGAATCCATCGCACAGCAGCCTGGGCTCCCAGGTGTTTCACCACCCCACAGAGCTCTCCCCTTACCAGCCATGGTCCTGTTGTAGCCCTGCCACGTTTGGTTTGGGAACCCAGGCAAGCAGGTGAAGTATTGCTCGTTGATTACCTGTACAGGTTCTTCCTAATGGCCAGGCCCTGCCTTACACCAGTCTGCCCAGGACTTGTGCCCTCCCACCCTCCCTACTCTCCAATTTTTGGCTTCCTGGCCTCTCTTGGTGGAGTTTTCTCCTTCCTGCAGGCACCTGAGCAAATAAGATACCACCTTTCCTGCCCACAGTGAATTATTTTTCTTGGTGATGGACAGGAAGGATATAGCGTGCTCACGGAGTCTTTGCTGTTGCCACCAAAGTGTCAGGAAAGAGCAGGAGAAATACTGTGTGGATCAAGAATTACAGCCAACACAGGAGCTGTGTCTGTGGAGCGGTCGGCCATGGGGTGTGCTTTAAGAGAGCACAAGGTGCTTAATGATAAGTAAATCTGCCAGCAGAGTCGTGATGTTTCCCCCATCCCTCCCTGTTCAACGGGGCATCACTGGCAGAGTATTCTTAGGGATAAAAGGAGGCACCGTTACGTGCAATTAAAAGACCAGAGAGGGTAGGTTTTGCTGTCTAACTATCCATGAATCCAGAAAGTCTCTCACGGGGTTTTATGTGTGTTTTCTTGCTTTGTGTGTTTTCAACACCAAGAGCTTCAGGATTTTATTTTGAACCCTTAGCACTTGCACCTCCGAGAATGGCAATGCCCACTTTTCCTTGTTTACTAATCCTATTTTAATTACTTGTTTTGCTGTTGGTTCCAAAAAAGATAGGGATATTTGCATAATTTGGGGTTATCATAAAGAAGGCATGTTAATTCTGCTTCTGCAGCATCAGTGGTGAGATTCTCTTCCTCCTGGCAGATGGGAAATGCACCAGGCAGAGGGATTTCAAGTGTCCAAAATTGGAGCAGCTGAGTGGAGTGCTGTTCCGTTGTCTGTGTTTCAGTGTCAATCTCACATTTCCGAAGTATTTCTGAAGTATTTCTGGGCAGGTGAGGCTAGCAGGTTTTCTTACCCAGGAAAAGTCTCTATCCCTCTGGCGAGCCTGACTTCCAAGCAGGGCTTTGCTCAGAGTACGTACGGTTAAACACGCATTTACCTTCGAAAGGGGCATCCACAATGGAATAGTTGAAAAAAGGTGGTTTTATATGTAAAATCCTATATGAAGGCAGAGTCTGAGCTGTGACCAAGGGACAGAATTTTGCTCCAAGTACTGTTCCTTAAAATAAGATCATGTTTCCATGTGTCCTGAAACAGTCTTGGCACAGGGACAAATAGAGAACCCAGTTCTCTGAATGCTAAAATTAGCGTATGGTCTCATTTCAGCATATCTGTTTGGTCACACAGGATGATTGATGTTTTTCTGAACTGCATCAGCGTTAACAAACAAAGGGAATAGTTTAAAAGTTTATCAGCAAAGCACCAGTACCAGATAACTTTTTTTAAAAAAAATATTGTCAGTTCTCTATTTGCAGAGAAAAGAGAAATAGATACCGTGCAATATTCTGCACAAGTCCTCTGGGGAACAGATGTTTTTTCACAGCTCTGGAGAAAGGCTGTGACATACTTCACAAATGCACCTCAAAGTATCTTATCCCACCTTGCCTTCTCACAGCCATTAATAACATTTTCATATACTGGCAAATCTTTTAACTGGGTACTTTGTGATGGTGAAAGAATAATTGCTTTTTCAGATTTTTTTTTTTTTTTTTTTTTTTTTACTTCCATAGATATGCATTTTAAAAAGAATATCTGTAGGCACAGAGTAGCTTGTGTTTTTGGGAATAACCTTAGTGCTTTTCCGGTTACCCAGATGCTGTCAGAGGGGAACGAAACTGAAGGGAAGAGGACATCTCGCACTGCTCAGATTTAATGCCTGCCATGCCGTTACTTTCACTTTCTGTCTACAGCTGCCATAATTCTAGTGAAGAGCCCTTCATTCTCAAAGGTTACACTTTCTCTATGGCACGAGTGTTTTCTCCGTCAGGGAAAAAACAGAAGTCAGACTTACTAGAATGTTTTAGCAGAGACTAGGGAGGACGACAAGCTGTTTATTGGACATTACGGAGTGCAAATATTTATATGTGTATATATAGATTGCAGGCATCACATCTCTTTAAAGATTAACAGCTCTTGAAAATAACTAGTATTTTTCTAATATCTCTTTAAAAATAAATGAGTGCTGTGAGCTTCCTTCTGAAGAGTGTTGCGTAAAGAATCTTAGAAAATTACATCTTGCGAAGCAGTATAGAGCTGAAATTCGGTATGATTTACTGCATCTCGAGGATGCTCTAGACATCTACCTGCTCAATGCCCTTTGTGTGACTACTCCTAAAAACATTGTTGTACCCGTGTTTCTCTCTCTTACGGTGTTGTGACTCTTCTTTCATCTGTGTCTATCCTAGGAAGTTGGCTTGCATGCTTCATGCCAGGCTGGTGATGTGATTCCTGTGTAGAAAGCTCATTTTGAAGTGCACTGTGTGGTGGCAGGAGCGGTGGTGTTGACTGGCCTCCTCCCAGTCTCCCTGTTCCTCACTGGGTTATGCTGGCCAGGCTTCAGCAGATCCTGTGCTGCCCGCCCTCCGCAGCACTCTTCCTCCGAGTCACGTCTGCAGGATTAGGACAGCTTGTCGGGGGGTAGCCACCACTGTGTTTTTGCGGTATCCAGTTGCAAAAATAAGGGCTGAACTGACTGCAGGACTGGTACAAATAGTACAGTAAATAAACCTTCAAAAAAGGTCAAAATAATCCCTCCATAAACTGTGGCGTCAGCGCATCTGTGGGCCATGATTCTTGTGTGGGGCTTGGCTCCTCACAGGCTGCCGGTGGCCTCCCCTTCCAGGCAAATGGCGTTGAATTGGGGCTAGTGTCTCACATGCTTGGCTCCTATTTGGGAATAATTTTATCAATGTCTTAATGCATTTAAGCTCCCACCACTGAAAAGGCAACCGCCCCTGACTATGGCCCCCTGTAAAAAGGAGGCGGGTGATAAAAATGGAGCAAAAGAAGGGAAATAATATTCACGGAGCTACCAGCCTTAATACATTTGTAGGAGGCATGGTTCAAAATTGTGGCTTTTGAAGGTTGGATGTTTTTTTAAGAATGGCAAGCATTCATAAAATGAGTTCCCAGCAGGAACTTCCATGTCTAAATGAGCTCCCCTTTTCTTGTAGGGTAGAAAACTGATTCCTTGGGTCCCATCTGCATTAGCAGTTGGCTGTGTTTCTGTGCGGTTATTCTTCCCTTCCCCCACCATGGGACAGTGCTAAATCAGAAGAAAAAACAAACAATTATTTTCGATGTAATGCCAGAAAGTTTGACTGCAGCATGGGTCTGTGGGAGCGTTAAGCATTTTCCTGTGCTCTCCCCAAAGAGATGCTGGGGTTCAGTAGAGTCCAAGTTTGAAGCCATGGTTTAAAAGCAGAGGGGCTTCATGAGTGGTTTTGGATTAAGGGGTTCCTCCCTGTCCTCCCCAGCGGTTCGTTCCTGCTCCCATGCCGGAGGGCCCTCCCCTCTTGGTTGTGCTGTCCTACACATCTTTGAGCAGGATGAGAGCCACAATCTGGGTTCAGAGAGACAAAAAAAGCCTTATGGAAAGAAGTGTTGCTCATAAGCCTGCTGAGTTCCCTGGTCTGTTCCCTGGTCTGTTCACAAAGCTGCCTGTGCAGAGTAGTGTTAGCGTCTGACAAAATGGGGATGCGACCGAAGGGTGGGGGGGTGATGGAGCGAGAGGTGCTCCCTTGCTGCTGGTAGAGCTGGAGCTGCTCCTTCCCCCTGCAGCCCCAGCCGGCTCCACTCCTCTCCCCTGCCAGCCTGGCCATCTCTGGCCACGTTCTCTCCAAGAGGTGCCAAGTGACCCAAGGCAGACATTTTTCTCCCACTTAACCTGGGCACGAAGGTTCAGTCTGGCAAAGGTAACCAGGCTTCTGGAGAAGTTTTCTCAGGGCAGTGTATGGGGGCCCACAGCTCTGGAGCTCACGGTGGTAGGAACTGGATGCCTTGGCAGCTCTGAAAATACTGGTAGGAGTCCACTTGCCCCAAGACACCTGCACGTAGCTTCTTCTGCATGTAAATGTGCAGGGGAAGTGCAATGTTAACGTTGACCAGGAATGGAAGATAAGTGCATAGGTGCTCCTGGTTTTACAGCCTGCTGCAGATTATTAATGTTTCGTTCTGCTTACAAGGATCCACTGTTCCTGCTTTTTCCTTTCCGCTGGGTACACTGGGGAGAGGCTGGAGCGAAGGAACCTGGCATGCCTGCTGTTTTGTATGGCTCACCTTACTTTCTGGCTTTGTAGGTTTGCTTTACAATTAATATATTCTGATGGAGGGTGAAGCTGGCTTGATGTTAGATGATGGCCCCTGAAACTTTAGGTGCCTTTGCTACCTGTTTTGGAGAATTCCAGAGGTCTTTACAAACTTAAATGACTCATAATGGTAGATGGTGATTGTCCCAGTACTCACTGACGGATGGACTTCAGGTTCTCCCACCTGGAGGCATCAAAATCAGACTCCCAAGTGCACCCATTAACCCTGCTTAGGGACCTACAGAGGCTGTTTTTAAGGCACTGCAGAAGCTGATGTTTCTTTCTGTATAAATAAATCACGTGTTTGGCAGCTCAGGAGGGGAGATGTGGCACCTTCATTTCCCACAGGCAATGACTCGGTAGAGTTGACTTGGTATTTTCATCAGAAGGATGTTGTTGGGGTGCAACTGCCAAAAAACCCGCTGCATTTTAGCACTGTTGCGGTCAGTGCTGACCTGAGGCAGATGGGTCTGGGGGTGTCTTGTGAAGATGTCAGGCTTTATTTTTTTTATTTTTATCCTCTCAAGAGGAGCACGGGGTGTGTTTTGATGAGCAGGAGCATGCTGTGCTTACCCCCTGTGAAAGACGTTCCCCCAGAAGATGCCCACATTCCCTCCAGCTGAACATCATGGCAGGTTATTTTTAGCTGGGTTTGGTTTTACTTTCGGATAAACAGATCTTGGGAGCCACTCCTCCCTTCTCGCAAGCCAGACCTCTTTTCTGATTACCTCGGGACTAATTGGCCTTGGTGCAGGTGATGGATGTGAAGGTGTGTGCTGACGGCTGTGGGTGCTAATCCCAGAGCAGTCCCAGGGTGCCGAAAAGGAGATGAGCCCCGCAGCATCTGCGGGCGAGCAGCTGGGGAAGCCTCCAGGGACGCGGGAGAGAAGAGACGACTGGCTCAACAGTGCTGTTTTGGGAAGACCGGCTTCCTTATAGTAGCAATGTTGGCAGCTTTCTCATCTGAAACGCTTTGCTTTTGCACAAAGGCAGCTGCTGTTTCTCCTGCATTGCCTGTCCCAAGTGGGATTCATTGCCACTGCCTTCAGGATGACTTTTCTGCCTTCTGTCTGATTTGTTCACTTAGACGGGCTTGAGATTTGTCTTAAGAGTGAGACAAGAGTCCCGCTGCTAAGTGGGAGCACTCATATGTTGAATGCCAAAGATGATGCACAGCGTTTCCAGGAATTGTCTCAAAGTGCATGCATACTTAAAGATATCTTACAAAGAAAGGCATCTAAGATGATCGTTGCGTCTGCTTGTTTCTTCCTTGACAGACGAATAGAAATTTGCTCACATTTTTAGTACATTGCCATTTGCATTTTTCAGCTTTGACCCAATGTGTAGTAGGGGAAGGTGGTACAGATCTCCCGTACACGCTCCGCAACCTGGATGGGAATCCTCGGTGCCAAGCGGAGGGGGCTGCAGCCGCGTCGTCCTCACCCAGAAAACAGCTTCCCTCTTGCACAGAGAGGGGATTTGCAGAGGGGCTCAGCCACTGTCTGGTTCTGGGGTTGGCTGGTTTTTCGTGTCTGATGTGAACCTGAAAGGGAGCTGAGCAGTTGCAACCATTTTATGAGCTATTTTAGAAATTCATATTCACTGGAAAAGGCTGTGGCTGAAGCACCAGTCACCAGCTCCACACAGTAGTAAATAAAATACCAATATGTTTGCCTAGAGATTAGTGTGAGCACAGCTCCTGGTAAATTCTCTGAACACATCAAAGAGCCTTATTGTTGCACTCAGGTTTTAATTCCTTATTAGTTTCAGGAAATACATGTCCTCAGAGCAATGAGAGGAAACTTTGAACGTTTTTCTTCCTCTTGTGCTGGGTGTGG
The DNA here is from genome assembly GCA_008658365.1 of Alca torda. Lineage (NCBI taxonomy): Eukaryota > Metazoa > Chordata > Aves > Charadriiformes > Alcidae > Alca > Alca torda. Next base: position 76,448,121 of record CM018079.1, read on the forward strand.
ACTTGGTACTGCCTAATTGTTAGTCTGTCTGATGCCTGTACTCCCATAGGAAGCAAGAACAAACCCATTTACATTTGTGTCATTGCTGCGTGCTTTCAAATACGTGGCCTACTCATTTTTTTTTCTTTCTCTTTTTTATTTTTTTTTAAGATCAAAGGTGACAAGAATAGCGGAGCAGAGAAGTTAAGAATGATGCAGAGAACACAGATGTGAAGAACAAAGGAGAGAGGAAGGAGCTGAGCCTGGTGCAGAGGGGGAGAGGAGAAGAAGAAGCCTAAATGCAAGTACTTGAACATGGAAATGATAGGTTGCAGGCTGCTTAAGAGGAGTTTAATGCGATGCTTTAATCTGCATCTAGTGCCTGTTGGCGCTTTTAGAGCGGTGCCTGAGATAGGTTAATGTTTTTAAAATTTTCTGCCTCGAGTTCAAGACTTTGGACTCTTATGTCAATAATTTACAGCTCTAAACAGGGAAGTGGCATCGGGGTCACGTGCATGTGTGTGAGTGAGAGAGAGTTTGAGTCTAAACTAAATCATACAGGGTGGCGTGGTGCTGCTGAGGGGGCTGTAAAGCATTTACTTCCTAGCTAAGCAGCATGGAAATGTAAAATAGCAGCTAAAAAATCAGAGACTGGGTTGATCAGAGAAAGCTGGAGGGAGGGGGTCAAACTACTCAGCCAGAACAAAAGTGGTCTGATGATTGCTGTGATGTAAAATATATTTTTTGTAATTTTAGTGAAGTTTATGGGACAGACACAGCCGTTTGAAAGCACTCTCATTAGCAGGTACATCATTTTAGCTGTTGCAGCGATGCCTCCTGCATGTCAATTGTTTTGGTTACATCTTTTTTATTGGCAAAAAAAGGTCTTGTGCAAATGCAGGTGTGTGGGCCAAAAAGAGGTCTCTTCAGGAGCTTAATTGTTTTTCTTTTTGGCCTCTGGTATCCCACCTATATCAGCAGACAAGCTTTTGCCAATATGATGTGTTTTCTTCAGGTGAAGATTTTCCTCATCCAGGTGTACCAGAAGAGTGTTCTCTGACATGGAGAAGGGTTTATCATCTCACTTGCTCTTAGGGGAGGCTCCCGCACAGACCCAAAGTCACGATTACATTTATAATTGTTCGATGCCTGCAAAGCCATGATAAGTCTGTTCTGTGCAGAGATGGGGAAGCTGCCTGGGAGTTCTGCCTGGAAAACAAGTAACCATGTCCCTTGTTCCCTGCAGCTCCGTCCTGGTGGGTGACAATGCCTGTCGAAAGGATGCGGATGCGCCCCTGGCTGGAAGAGCAAATCAACTCCAACACGATACCGGGGCTGAAATGGCTAAATAAGGTAAGGATGGGTGCATGCTCACGTGCGTACGTCTGCTGAAGAGAGACTTTATAGCAGTGCCTGAGGTTTGGATAGGTAAATCAGCTCATTCTTGGTTTTCAAAGGGGTGACATGGGGAGGAAGGGCAAAGCTGAATGCTTCCTGCTGAACCTGTTCCTCCGGCCTCGCCTGCCAGATCTGAGGCGCCCTGCTTTGGCCTGGTGGATTTGTGGCTCCTTTGAAAGCATTTTCCAGCTCTTTGTTGTTGGAGCGAGCATTTCTTTAGACTCTGCTAGGGTTTTTTTTTTTTTTTAAGCTGGGAACAGATTGCTCACCAAGCAGTGTCAGAGGGATGTGAACAAAATGCTCTCCTGAGGTGGAAGGCTATATTCGGTGTTAGAGTGTGGGTTGAAGCCATGATCTCATTTCAGACTTGTGTGACTTCTCTGATACTTCTCAACCTGGGAGAAAACAGGGTGACTTTTCCCCTGCCAGACCCAAACCTAAAATTCCTGGTCCTGAGCTCTTACTAAGAGCTGTAGACACTTTGAGAGCACAAGCATGGGCTCCAAAATGTCAGTGCCCAATTTGATTTTGTTTTTTTTTAAATTGGTTCAATAAAGCCAAGGAGTGTATTTGAGACTTTGAACAGTAATAAACCTGGAAATATTGCATGCATTCTGCGGTATGCAGGAGAGTAATTCACCACACTGAAAAGCATGAAGCAGTTTTGGCTACAGAGGCTACTTCATTATCAAAATGTGTGGAAATGCACAAAATCAGGTGTGGAGACACAGGAGCTGCCCAGCTGGTTAAGACACTAATGCAGTTAGTCTGGTTTCCTCCCTATAGCAGTAGTTGTGGTGCTCAGGTGTTCATTTTTAGAGCTGAAGAACGGCAATTAAGATTACTACTTTTTATTTCAGCTTTCAAAGCTAGAAATGCTCCCAACTATAAAATTATCAGGAGCCCTTTAAATTACAGCTATGAATTTTGTTTCTCAGGAACTTCCTGCATCAGTGACTCTCACATGCTGTGGCTGGGTAAATAAATATTGCTTTATCCATTCCCTGGTTAGCTGCCCTGTGAATTTGAGTAGGTCCTTGTTCTTGCATAATGGGGTCACAGCTGAAGAGGAGGAAGAGACCAGTTTTTACTGTCGTCTTTGTAATTTGAATCCCACATTCAGGTCTCTACGGCTTTTTCTCCTTGAGTATCTCTACTTCAGTGTCAAGTCTCTCCTGCTGACGGTCCATCTCTGCCATTCTTCGCTGGGCATTCCTGCCCAATCCTGGAATAATTCCTCTGCGCTTAGTAGGGCACAGTATTTCAGATTGGAGCATATTACTTTTAAATATAATGTCATCTCTAGATTTTGTTCACATAACCTTCTTCGGTATGTCCCAGGAACATACTTGCCTCTTTGGCTCTGCAGTGTGAAAACGCTGCCACTGTGCTAAGGGTTTCATTCTTCCAAGTTCAGCTCACCAGCTCATAAAGGCGCTTTGCGAGGCATGTCACGTTGGTTAATGTTTGCAGCCCTCTGATCTTGTTGTTACAGCCGTTTTTGCCTTGTGCTTCTGGCGTAAACCATTTGCGTGCAGGAGTCGGACGGAGATTTTGTCCTTAGTTAGTGTATTCTATAGTGACCAAGGCTTGTCTCACAAATAAAATGTTTTGAAATGGATATTTTCTTTCTACAACAAAGCCCTGGCTCCTACCAGAAGGAGGATACCTGGAGGATACAAGGAGGCCACCTAAGTGGCCTGCCTTGAGGTTTGTTAAACTCTGATTCCCCAGTTCTGCCCTCTGATTTGGCATCATTCTGGGTTGCCTTTATTGTGCTCAACAAGCTAATTGCACTTCTGAGCATTTCTGTTTAAAAATGTTCAAACATTCATTCCAACAATGAATCATTAAACCAAAAATATTTCTATTTTTACTGTAAATCCTGACCATAAACAAAGCCGTGCATGGAATCAATGATACAGTGTCACGTGTATCGCAGCCCGTTCTGTACCCACAGAACTGACTGTGGAGGCTGTAGGATTTGGGGATTTGTGTATTTTAATCAGAGTTTGGCAAGGGGCAGTTCACGATATAGAAAAGAAGGTGGGTCAGATTAGCAAGAGAATTGTACTCGTCTGCGTGGACAGCTTTTAAGGAAATAAGATTTAAATACTAAGGAAACAAATACCATTCTGGCTTTGTCATTGGCGGTCTCTTCTTAGGGAATTTTTCCAGTCTGAGAAGGGAATTAAACCTCTCTCTGTTGAAAATGACAAATCAGGTACAGCTGACTTCCCCTACTGTCCTTCCCCTACTGTCAGTTGATCACATTATACCTCCTGCTTTGTGTTCCCCTCCAGAGCAGATGCCTCTTTATAGGGCTTAAAAAATAAGTACTTGTGTACCTTCCTGGTGAAAAATGTTATCCTGCTGAATGGCATGAGGGAGGAAGGGAATTTCTTCACCCTCCCAGAGAAACAAAACTGGGAGGTGTGAAGGAAATTACATAGCTCAGTAGAGGGCAGAGGTGGTGTGAGGAGGGGGATAGTCGGGGGTCAGTCTCCATCGTGGATCTGAAAAAGGAAGTTAGAGTGGAAACATTCAGAGTAGCTGTAACAGGAGTCGAGGTAACCTGCTGCTTTGATGGATGCTTGGAATATTACCCTCCAGACGGATGCCGCTATTTAAAATTTGTCGTATGACTTTCCAGCTAGTATGTGATCTCACGCTCATTCACCTGCTTGGAGCGTTTTGCAATGCTAGGGTTGCAAGTGTTCGATGCTATTTTCCTCCTCCTGCCTATTTCTAAGAATGGGACACCTTTTTCCTTTTGATGTACCCACTAGAGTTTGGTAACAATTCCTGTTATGCTGCAAAAGTTTTGTGAGTTGTACTTCCAACTTCAGGTGAGGCTAAAATGTCCAGTGATGGAGTGCTGTACCAGGCAGCGCGTGGTTTTCCAAGTCTAAGAGAAAGCACTGGTGAGCCTTTTCCTATTAAGGTCATTACTAGGAAGCATCGACTGAAGGAGGGGATAGGTAAATGTTTGATAATGTGTGAGATCAAAAATTAGTATTTAAATAGAAAGCATAAGGTAAAGTAGAGCAGAACGCACAACCACATGGTATTGCTGCAGTCAGCAGTCTTGTGGGATTTCAGAGAAGATTAGATATTTGATAGTTGGTGAGAAAATACGTAGTTTCTCTATAGGTATGTAAAATCATACATATATTATAAAGTTACAAGACACGTGGATTCTGATTTTGTTATTTGTATTATAATTTGCTGTAAGACTGCGTTTCAAGACATCTGTGATTGGGAAGAACTTTGTGTAATGAACAGAAAAACTGTAATGAATGCTTGGAGTGCCGCTGAGTGTCCTTGCACCCTCCCTTGGAGCAGTGAGTACAGCTGACAATGACAGGATGCTGTCTGGAGTCTTGTTCAGTTGCTAGTTCCTATAGAACTTCTCGAATTATCATGTGGAATATGAAATCCATGGTATAACCTTCGTACCATTGTGTAGCATTGTTCCAACCTCTCCCCATCACCAAGGATGAGAAGACTTTTTAAGCTGGTCAATTGTTAAAGTTCTTGTTGATAGAAATTGTTTTCTGTAGAAGTATGAATTTTTTTCCTTGGTCGTCATAGTCTGTGGGAGAGTAAAGGCAAGGAAGCTTGTTCTTGCTCTGATGAATGCAGTAGCGCTGTGGACCACAGGATGGTGGGATCAAGGCTTTCTTTAGACCACTTCTACTTGGGGAAAGAGGAGAGCATCTCTGTAGGATGATTTAACTATGTGGAGGGGGAAGGCAAAAGACATGTGAGAGAAGTGATGGGAATAGATTAAGGAGAAGAATTAGAGTATGAGGGCTTGAAGGGGAATGAGGAATGTATTAAATCTGTGCTTTCACCAAATTAAAGTTTTTTGAGACAGAACAGAACCGATTTTCTTTTCAGTAATTTTACTTTTCAGTTAAGTCTCTTCTAACTAACTGCACTCTCTGAAATTAATGGCATATTTTCAGACAGTTTCTGCTTCCAGAGTGATAAGGCCTGTTGTTTATAGTTAATACCAAGGAATGGTATGCAGAGAGACTCCTGCTTATACTTACCACTCTAACAGCCAAGGTCAGCTCACTTTGTTATGTGCCCCATTGGAGGGTTGGAAGCAGAGAAGCATAGAGGGGTTGCACCTGCGGGGAGGAGTGGACAGGACAGGTGACCCAAAACTGACCAGCAGGGTATTCCATCCCATCTGCCTCATGCTCAGTATAAAAGCTGAGGGATCAAAGGGATCAGCCATCTTTCTTCAGTGGCTGGCATCTGAGGAGGGCTCTGTCTGTTCATCTGCCTTTGATCCTGATCCATGTATTCCTGAATTCAGTTCCCGTCCATCGCTGAGTCCAGTCTGAGTTTTTCCCAGTGCCTGTTGGAGACGTTATCATCATCCTTGGGAGCTCAGTACTGGTTTTGTATATACTGTATATATTTCATTATTTTCTTATTGATATTATTACCTTTTCTTTTTATTATTATTTCATTAAGTAGTTTTAGTTTCTTTTCAACCCATAAGTCTCTCCCATATTCTCTCTTCCTTCTCTTCGGGGAAGGGAGAGAGAAGTTAAAAGAGAGCATCTGTCGTTTGTTTAGTGGCCAGCCCAGCCCAAACCACGGCAGATTTATTGGCGCCAAAGGTGAAGCCAAGCGAGAAATTCTGAACGCAATTCTCAACAAGTGAATGTAAATGACAGAAAGGATTGAAGACAAGAGTTGAAGGACCATACAAAACGCAGGCTCAAAGAAAAGATCACATGGAAAGGAAGGGAAATAACCCTAACCTTGACATTAGTGAAATATTAACCAGGCAGACAAGGAAGAAAAGTGGTTGTTGGAGGAAGGGGAAAGGGCAAAGGATTCATCTCACCCGACCGCAGACATCTACAATGCAGTCGTATAAATGGGAGCCGCCTGTCTAGAGTTGTTTGTAGTCAATGGAGAGAAATAGGCTCTTTTAGGGTGCAATTCAGTTGGCGTAGCTCAGGTGGCATTTTGCCCTGGAAGTTCTCTTCACAGACTGAGAAGTGGATCTAAACCTGTAGTGGCTGTGTTTATAGTGCAAGATGTCTGCATGTGAAGCCAGATAAGATGTATTACCCCAATATGGGAGAAAAACCAAGTGTTGTGGAACAAAGCCCTTTTGTATGGCTTTGCAGAAATGCACATGAAGAGTTCTGAAGCAGCCCTGTAGGTCAGCACATAGGAATTCGTTCCTGTGTTGGGTGACATAAAAGCACATCTGGCCCAGCTTCCTGTGTGCTAGGTCCTTGTGGAAGGGGTGTAGGAAACATGCTGTTCAAGCTCTGAAAGCCACTGGGCTCCCAGAGCTGGAGCTGCATCCTATTTTTAATCATCTTTAATAGTCACCAGTGTACTATCTTCCATGAGTTTTTCTGATCCCTTTGGGAATCACTTTATACCTCCATCATGTAAGGCATGCTCTAGTTTAACTACATGATGTGTGTTAAAAAAATAATTTTAAAAGTGCCTTCCTTTGGATTGCTTTACATGCACTTCTCTTTGGCCTAAAGTTTCTAAACTAAAATACGTTCAACTATCTTCAATGCCAAACTAAAATAAGTTCAACTATCTTCAATGCCACCCCTTCACATGGGTGTCCTGTATTTTTTTATCCCCACCGGAGAGATGTCTAATAGTTGATATATTCATATGTCTTTTCGTTTGGCGTATAAATTTGAGAGATCCCTTTCCTTCACCGTGCTAGTATTTTTCTGCCTAAATTCTAAATCCCTTGAATTTGCTGTGTTCCTGTGGTTGTTTAGTTTCATATCTAATTTTTCTAATCATGGAAGTGTCTGTGCTGCCAAAACTAGCCTTCGTTTGAATGTTTAGAAATGTGTAGCGCTGCATGTTTTACCCATGTGTCAGCTTGGAAAGCGGCCAGGCTCATCGGCCGTGAAGGGGCATCTAAGTATTTCGTACACTTAGGGCTGTATTCTGCTTTTGGTGACGCCAGTGGATATTTTCCTATTGAGTTCAATGACAGCGGCACTGGGTTAGAAGGAAGCAAAACACTTGCAGATGCTGGAACTGTGTTTTTAAATAAGTGACTTAAAGTCATCAGAAGATCCCTCAAGTCAATCAGTGTTGGCATTTCCTGTTTGTTTTCCCTTCCAGGAGAAGAAGATTTTTCAGATTCCCTGGATGCACGCTGCAAGACATGGGTGGGATGTTGAAAAAGATGCTCCCTTATTTAGAAACTGGGCAATTCACACAGGTATTGGAACTCTCTTTCCGCAGGATAGATTTTCACATTGTTTTCCCTTTTAAAGTTATATTTTCTTTCTTTCTTGTCTTTGCTTTTACTAACACAGAGAGTGAATTTAAGTTTCTAAATTCGTGGGAGGCTAAGTGCTTTTTTCAAGGTCTGCGATACTCTCCAGGTTTATTGAAGTGCCATAACTCATTTGCATTGAGGAACACAGTAAAACTTAATTGATTTAAACGTTAACAAGATTGGGTTCAAAATTGTCAGGAACAGAGCACGCTCAGCACTTTGTAAACTTGGGCCCTTAGGCTTTTTATGCCTTCCTATGGATTTGAGCCAGACATAATAAAGGTAAATGCTGTGCAAGCTTTTCCACGTTGTTGTGGAGTCACATCTGATTGGCAGCGCCCTGGGTCCTTCTTGAGCAGAAACTGTTCATCATGTGTTCTAGAAATGTGCATGGGAATGGGATCGCAACAGTCACTCTTGCAACCTCAGCTATTGTTTGAATGCTTGTCATGGGAACTGAAGGCTGATACCTTGAAGTCAACCTACGCTGTTATTAATTGGCCTTCGGTTTTCAATTACACCTTGTGTGTGCCTAACTTTCTTTTCTTGCTTAGGAAAATACCAGTCAGGAGTAGATAAACCCGACCCAAAGACGTGGAAGGCAAACTTCCGTTGTGCTATGAACTCTCTGCCTGACATAGAAGAAGTGAAGGACAAAAGTATAAAGAAAGGAAACAATGCCTTCAGAGTGTACCGAATGCTGCCGTTATCTGAAAGACCTTCCAAAAAAGGTAGAGAGGAGAGCTTGTCAACATGAAAATGGTGTTGGGAGCATTGTTATTATTTTGGGGCCTGCAAAATGTGACGGTTCTACTTCTGCTGTGAAGCTGGATGTTTTTATCCAGGTGTTCCCCAGAACTTAGGGACACCTTCATGAAAAACAGGCTACATTCAGTTAAGAGAACAAGCCGCTCGGAAAGAGGATTGACGAGATGGGATACCCCCAAGTTGGTGATCTGTGTAAATTGTGTTAGTTCTGCTAAAGCCAACGGAGTTGTGTTCAGATGCTAGTCCCAGGTCTCCTTCAGTCAAGGAAGATGGTTAAGGGATGTTAAAGATCAATACATTTAACTCAATAGGGCTCATTCAGATTTACGGAGGCAAATATTTTGGTATCTTTTTTCCAAGCAACGGTAGAAATAAACTGGCGCTCTGTTGAGGTGAGCGGGAGGAGTGCACTCTCTGCTCAGAACGTTGAACTGTGAAACCAGTTTGTTTGTTATGTAGCTGCACTAGGCCCTGAAAAACCAGCCCCCACAGCATGATAATGCTGAAATGGGAAACTATGTTTGAATCCCCAAATTTAAGGGTTAGGTCTCCCACCTGCCAGATGAGGACCTAGCCACCAGGTCAATCTCATGAGTATTTGGTTTCTTATGGAGGAGAAACATTGGCTTCTTTATGGCTCATTGGCTTCTTTACGGCTTCGTTACTAGTTTATGGAGTAGGACGGTGGCTTCCTCAGTCCTCTGGTATCCCCTGGTGTCTAGGACTTTCAGATGAAAACATAACCTGCAAACCAAACGCACAGTGTTCCTCTAAAATCCAGTCCCGTTCACCTGTAGCTCAGTTTGCTATTTTCTTAAATTGAGAAGTGAAAGGCACATCTTCAGTTTAAGGTCACTGTGATTGGAAATGATGAACTCTGGCACTTTTGGGGCAGAATCATACTATGAAAGGGAGATCAGTCTGCAAAAGGTAGAACATCTGCTTTGAAACTGTTTCCAGTCTCGTCAGTGGTCTGTTTTGTATGTTCAGGCGTTATTTCCCTGAACTGTAACCTGTCCCATTGTAGCAGATTCCTCTCATAGCTGTAAGAACTAGAAAAGTTCATAATGAAAGCTGAGATTCTGGAGATGGGGGCTGTAGCAGGAGAGGATGCTGCAGCCAGTCCAGTTACTATAAAACTCTGACATATTTTGGGCTCTGTATATTTTCTCACATGCCTTTTCTACGTGGCACGTGGCTAAAATTATGTGTGAGCGAGAGCAAAAGAATTTGGCTGCAAACAATTCTGATTCTCAGTGCTGTCTTGTGGCAGAGATGGGAGAAATTCCTGGGACACGTCTGTGCAAACGGTGGGGTAGAGCTGAGCTTGCGCTAGCAAGTCTGAGCTTCCACATCAGGCTCTCGTCAGGTCAGAGCAGGGGCAGCAGCGCTGGGGTCTGCCAAGGCACACAGCTTTCTGTGAGGGTCCTGTGCTGTGCGGTTTGCTGGATTCTCAAATTCAGCACGATTGCATAAACCACTTCTGTGTGAATTATAATCTATATTCCCCTCCGCCCCCCACCCCCCAGGTTGCAACCATCTACAAAAAATACTTGCTGAAGTTGATTGTGATCTCTTTTCACATATTAAATCAATGAACAATCTCCCTTTTCCTGTAGCTGCAGCGAGACTGTCACAAATGTGATGAGAAATACATTTTGATGTTTTTCCCTTTAAGAGTATTTTTCTCTCCCTTCCTTCTTTTTTCAACAGGCCTTGCTGTTTATGTCACTGTTTGGTATTTTTCACCTTGATTTTTTGACTGCGATTGCTTTTCTCAGTCCCATCGTGGTTCTTTTTTGTAGCCCTTTCAAAACAAAACACAAAGCCAAAATGTTCAATGTGAATTTTTGACTGCCCAGGCCTTAAGGGGGGGGTTAAAATTAAGCAAAATGTGTTCTCCCTTTCCCAGGAGGTGCTGCTATTTTGAGGCACGTTTTGGGTCTGTTTCTTAGTGAATATAGAAGGTGTGGAGGGTAACTCATGGCATGCAGGACTTTAAGGAATCTTCCTTCTGTTATTGCAGGAAAAAAAACGAAGTCCGAGAAGGATGACAAGTTCAAACAAATTAAGGTAAGAAGTGGCTGTTTAATAGTGTGAGAGCTTGTGAAAACAATCTGTTGCAATTTTTTTTTAATAGCCCCAATAGTATATTGTGGTGGGTATTTGCAAGTCTCTCGTGCTTGTGGTTTGGTTAAGAAGCTACAGTTACATTGAGTGTTCAGGGTTTTTTTTTAAAAAAACGTGAAGGCTGTTAGAGCCGTGACTGACGTCACCAGTTGACACAGCCCTTGTGTTGCAACGCCTGGAGGTTGGAAAACTGGCAGCCTCGGCAATACATTTGCCATTTGTTTGTCTGTGTAAGTAGAAATACAGTAATTACGGAAGGAATGCTTCTGAACAATAGAGCTACCTTTTGAAGCAATTAATTTCTGTGTGTAAGGCATTGGAAATTCATTTTCTTCTAGGCGAGGGGGAGAAGTTTTGTCAGAGCTGCACGTTCTGCTCGTGTTCTGTAAGTTGGACCTCAGTTGTAAAGCTCCTCGGTCACTGCCTGAGGTTTCTGCCTGTTCGGAGCGTGGACCCAAACTGCTTTCCCTACGAAGCACGGTGTCCCCTAGCTGTCACATTTCTGCCTAGCACCTCTTCGAGGTGGTCGCTATTACATACCAGCAGGATTTGGTCCGCCTTTGATTTTTTTCAAAAAGCAAATTGCAGAGGTTTCAGACTTTCAGCCTTCAGTAAAGTTGGTGTCCTTGGGTCTCGCTCGTAGCAGCCGCGTCTGCAGCAGAAGGGCAGCTCGGTTGCCCACTGCTCGCTTGTGAAGGGCTGGGCCACCCACGCCTGGGCACAGGTCCTGTACCCGCTGGCCAGGAGATGCTCTGGGCCAGGTGAACCCAGAGGCCTGGGAAAACTCCGTTGAAATCAGGTTTGGAAGGCAGATGCTCTCCCAGTGGTTGTGACTTGTGGAGTTACATGTCAGAATACTGCGATTTTTAAATTGAACCACTTTTTTAACCATCCTATGTGGATTCCGCAGCCACCAGTGCTTGTTATAACGTGACTCTGATGGCAACCTGTTCAGAAGGAGCCAGTAAACTCCTGTGGTCAGAGCGGAGTGGCGTGTGATGCCTGCCAAAGCTGGCAGCAGCACTTTGCCATTCCCCTCCTTCATAATCTTTCTTTTAGCCAAAATATTAAATGCCTGAAAAGCTGTAGAGGCGCTTGAACAGTCTCGTCCTCTCCATTAAGATTAATCTCACAAATAGTTGTTGCCCAGGGGGTCCCAGTGATGCCTGGAGATTAGTACATGTGGCGTTAGGCTTGGGAATAGGTGCCAGTGGGGCGATGCTCACAGCTTTTGGGGACGCTTTCCTCCACCTCGCTTGCCCTGAGCTGCACAGAAGTGTTAAACCAGGTGACGCAGAAGCAGTGAGCTGAGCTGGCCGTGCCTCCAGCGCCTACCAGTGATACCTAATACGAGCATCCAGCTCGCCAGCCACCAGCTATGGTATGGCCACCTAGCTCTTACAGGCTTCGAGCTGGGGCCAGGTAGTTTTCCTGTCTGTTCCCCTTTATTCTGACAAATGCGTACACGAGCTGGCCTCCAGATATGCCTAGATTTTAAAATAGATGCTCAGCTACTGTTCAACTGATTATTGAATGTTGAAGGCAATAATAGCAGGGAAGGGTGGCAGAGGAATTAATGCAAATGAACATTTCTCTGAGCATTGAAAGCTGCTTATAATTGCTTTGCTCGGTGATGTGAATTCCTGAGATCCGAGTTGCGTGTTTTGCATTGAATGCCTTGCAGTTACCCTGAAAACCTCTCTTTAGTGGGGGTGAGTGGGAGGCTGCTCCATGATCTGCCTGGTAATGGGGTAACACCAGCCAAGGGAGAAGCTGAGCATCCGAGTGCAGATCTGTGAAGGCACTTCAGCATAGCAAGAGTCTCGCGTAGAGCTCCCCCCTGTTGCCACTGCCGGACCCTGTGGGCACCCACAGCAGCTGCTGGTGGGGGTGAAGAGCCCTGCCAGACCTTGCTGAGCTTGAGGAGGGTGCTCAGGCCACCAGAGAGACCCAGACCTTACCAAATCCCTGCTCGTCATTAGGCAAGGGGGGCTGTGAGCAGGTCTCCCACCTTGCAGACAGATCTCTGGCCACTGGGCTTTGGGGCAAAAGGGATCTCTCCATTAAAATGTGAATTCTCAGCAATGGGAGGAGGGTGTAAGTGTCTGAGTAGCCTAGATAAAAATAGGCTCTTTCCTTTGAAACAAAATTAAGGTCCTAACTGCCTGCCTGAGGCTTAATTTCTACCTTATCCTAGATTTATCCTTTTGACTATGCATGCAGCTCCTCATCGAGACGTTTTTTAAAATCTAAGTGACACCTTTCCCCATGCATTTAGCTTAGGCTTCCAGCAGGCATCTGGACACTGAGAATTTAGATGATTTAACACCAGCTGTACCAGTGTCCAAGTTCCTTCATCGATCTGGCACCATCACCTGAGCTCCAGGATGCGTATTTATTTCTGCAGCTCGAAAGGGGCTACTAAATAAATTTCCCTGTAAGCAAGCCTCAGTAAAGCTGAGCAGGGTGCTGGGCGCGCAGGGTTCCCATGGGGGCTGCTGTGTTTGCTGGGGCATTGCACAACACGAGATGGTCAGGGCTCCAGAGTGCAGCCCTAACCTGTCTCTGCAGTCAGTGATCCTCGGGGATCAATAACAGCTAATTTTATCTTTTCCAGCTTTTCCAGTTCTTTGCCTTGCAGGTTAACACAGCCGGTGCAGCTCATCAAAGACCTAGTTGCCCTTAGCACTAATTTTGCACCCTTCTGATGTGCAGAGGGGCCTTGGGGCAGGGTGCGTGATTGGACACATCCCTGGAGGTGTTCAAGGCCAGGCCGGATGGGGCTTGGAGCAACCTGGTCTGGTGGGAGGTGTCCCTGCCCATGGCAGGGGGTGGAACTAGATGATCTTTAAGGTCCCTTCCAACCCAAACCATTCTATGATTCTATAATTGCATTACAGCCTTACTCCATGGCTGGGAAGGCACAGACTTGTGTCAAAGTGACAGCTCTTTCTGAGTTACAGCATGTGGTGTCCAGGAAAGATGTGTCACACCATCCCCAGTTTTTTGTCCCTGTGATAACAGTTCATACAGTTAGTACCGTGACAGGCCAGCACCACAAATCTTGTGGCTCGCCTTTGCCCTGCCCTTGCCGAAATGCTTTACAGCAGTGAAATGGGCATGGCGTGGCATCAGAGCCAACTGGCAGCTCGGCACCTCTCTGCGGATGTCCCTGGGTCGGCAGCGAGGCAGAACTTCCCCGTCAGGGTGGCACGGCCAGCCCAGAGTAAGAGCAGACTTTAGACTTTGTAACCCATAACCCCGTAAGGCAGCCAGTACTGGGGAGGAGGTTGGACCTGTAGCTAATCCTTTAAATGTGTTTATAGCTTTTTAAAGAAATCCTGAGTTTCTGGAATTAAACTTTTTGGTGTCTGTTCTGCAGGGAGTTTTTTAGATTCCCACTCGAGTGTACCAGACGTACAGAGATGCATCTTGTGGGAAGCTCAGTCTATGTAGAACAGGTGGTGTTTTCCCAACGTTATTGCCCCGTGGTAATGTTTATGATGTGATCTAAAAGGCTGTATTTAGTGTAAACACTTTGGTTTGCTTTCAGGCTTCCTGCAGAGAAAAATTAAGGCTAGAATTTAGTAATTGCTGTACAGAAGCTAAGGCTTCCTTTCAGACAGCACTGAGATACACCATGTTTGGGAGGGAATGAGGATGAACATTAAATAGAGTACTGTCTTAAAGAAACATTTCTTCCTTGTTTCTTCCAAATGTTAATCCCTTGTAGTAAATCGCAAACTAATTTCTTGCTCTCTGGAGCTTACTCTAAATCTGAAAATTAAAAATAGCTTTCATTTCAAAGCAGAAGATTTGGAAATGGAGTAGACTCTGGCTTCTTCTCAGAGAACCAAAATATTCGTTGTAAGACCATGTCTAGCAGAGAGCAGGGGTATATGGCGGGCAGAAGCGATATAATTTATTACCGTCTCAGAACAAAGAGATGAACTGAGTCCAGGCTCCTAAAATAAATCAAACCTGACCCAACTGTACTGTTTTCATTCTAGCAAGAGCCAGTTGAATCATCTTTTGGGATTAATGGGCTAAATGATGTCACTTCTGACTATTTCCTGTCCTCCACTATAAAAAATGAAGTTGACAGTACAGTGAACTTTGTAGGTAAGTACTTCTATGCTTTTCTTATATGCTAAGCATACAGGTGACTTCAGAAACCCTCTTGACTCTGCCAAACTCAGCTCTCCGTCAGCATTTTGCACTTTGGAGAACACCACAGTTACAGTCGGGTTGACGCAATTTTCACTAGCCCAAGCCACGCGAGGTCCTGGTTGCAGGTCAGCCCCACCACCTTGCAGAGACCGCGAGCAGCCCTGTGGCAGTGTGGTGGTTCCCCTGAGAGCAAAGCTCTTACAGACATGCTCAGGTGGCTTTTCCTGACATGGACTTACTCCACAGGGTTGTCCTCGGCTATGAGGAGACTGTAGCCAGTGTCACTTGGGAGCTAAATTACAGTTGGATGGTGGTTTCGCGTTGCTCAAAGCAGAGATTTGTATAGGGTGGTGTTTCAAATTTGTGAGTTTAAATCTGCAGACGAAATTGAGGAACTTGTTTCTTTTTACCAGCACCTCAGTAGCAGAGTTAGTTCTTAACATTACTAACAACAAAGGATCAGCGAAGACTGCATTTAGAAACTGGTACATTAGGAATTAGTTGTCATCTCAGCATGTGAATAATTGGTTCTCAGTAGAATAATTGGGCTAGTTTTTGACAGCTCTTTTTTGGCTGAGGTTGTCAGTGCAGCGAGGACTCCTAAAATGTGACCCATATACCATTTTCTCTAGAAATCCACTTTTATATATGTCGGAAAAGTATTTGAAAAATACGTTAGTCTTCTGTTTGGAGAGATGGCAGAAATTCCGTGCAGTGACTATTTTTGATGCCCGTGTCTTAGGTCGCAGGCCTTTGCATAGTCATTCCCCTCACGTACTTCTGTGGCTGAGGAGTTTGTGAGTAGTTTTCCTCTCTCTGTGGCAGTTCATTTAATCAGCTGTTGCTTTGTAAGAGTGTTAGAACATGATTGTTGCTCCTACTATTACAGAGGGTTGTATAACTTGAAGGAATAGCACTGTGGTGCTATTAGTGCTTCCTGTTTACTGACTGACTTGTAAACAAATCTGAAAGTTGCCAAGGCCAATACGCAGTTCCAGGGAAGAACTTCATACACTTCAGCTTTATTTTACAGTCTTAAAGTCAAACAGAGATCAATTAACAGTGGTCTTTGGAATGTAACTGGTGTTCCCCAAAATCCGCTAACATCAGAGGCAGTCATTTTGCTGCAGTCTCGGTTTCTACAGTACAGTGTATCCTGAACTCCTGTTTGATTTTATGATGAGGTGAATGCGCGTTGCACCTTAAAAGATCTTGGTAATTTACAGGACAGGACCCATAGTGGCCACATCAACATCTAAAAATGGTCAAAGGCCTGTTGTGGAAACCAAGCAAGAAGTTCAGAGAAACAGAGCTGAATTTGCACCTTAAGGGCTTTCATTTTTCTCTGGTCTCCCAGAATCCATTTTCAGGGGTAGGACAGCCAGGCTCGGGTGGGTAACTGTCAGCCGGTGTTGTTTAATTAATGGCTTGTGAAGTGCGCTGCTTATCCAGACGGGAGAGACAAGTCCTTATTTAGGACTGCAAGCAGGATTTTAATGTAAACAGGGAGAAAAGGGTAAAATAGATCTGTTCTGCAGAAAGGAGGGAAGTCAGCTGGAGGGGAGAAAAGACAAACAGCACCTGCGGTGTTTCTGACATACCTGGAGCTCACGGCAAAGTGGTGGCATATTGCCCAAGTGAGCGGTAATTTCTGCTGTGCGAGTTATCTCTCGGGGTGGGTAAGAATTCGTCAGGTACTGGGGAGAAAGATAAAACAGTGCAGATGGCCTGCTCGGACCCTGACGGGGTTGCACAATATTGGTTTCTCCCAGATAAAAATTAACTCTGTGTGTGTGCTCTTGACCCCACACCCCCACTCTAAAAAAGCAAGTTGTTTTAAAACTAGGAAAGGTGGAAATGCAGGGGAAACGAAACATCTGCAAAAAAATCGTAGTGATTGTAGTGATTAAACTTCTATTAAGAAAAAGACTATCCACTATTTATGTAATTTTCTTTATGCTGGAATTGTCTCATAAAATATACGTCCAGCGTTGGGGGACTTTCCAGTGGTTACCTGGCACTTCACGAAGCAAAATAATATGCAGCTTTTCTCTGGGAGGAAAACCTGTCGCTTTTCTTTTTCAAAAAGTTGTGTCTAGCCCTGTCTAAAGATAGAAGGCAGGAATAGCTTGTGCGTGTACACATGTGCATTCGTGTATATTTTTCTTAGTTCACTGAGGAACAGGTGCTATCTTTTGCCTTTTTTAAAATTAATAATTAGAGTAATTAGGTCACTTACCAGAAGAATTTCAAGATCTACTGTGTTTCCTTGCCTACATTTTTCTTCCCATCGTGGGTATAGAAAAAAATGTACTGTCTGAATTTCTAACAACACCGCATTGTACAGAATTTGTCTGTATGAAGATTGTGCCTCTTGAAGCTTCGTGTTCCAGTGAAAGAATATCTATAGTCCTTCGCTTTCTCTTGGACAGCTGTGGATTCAGCTTAGCCATCCCCTGAGACAGCTCCATCCTTGTTGCTCTTCAAATCTAGCTAGTGGCTTTCAGCTCCACCTTGGATTAATGCAGTTCATCCTGCTGGGATCGATAGGGCAGTTGTACAAGACAGAGGGAATTGTCTTGAGCGGCTCCAGAGAAGTGAGATTCTGGCTGTCACCATAGTTTGCATTTCAGGACACTTGCAAAGCATCCATGGTGCCTTTACTTTGTAGAAATAAATAATGTTCCTTTGGTATTAAATATCATGTGCCTGGGGGAATAGGAAAACCCTCTGTTAATAACTAGCCAGAGCGTAGCTTTCAGTCACAAACCATGGGGAGTAGAGACTACGGGTACAACCGTGCTTTTCTACAGACCATCACTGGCATTGCAAGGATCAGTGAAAATAAGCAATCGTAATTTGAGGAGGAATTTTTCACAGATTCATTTCATGTATAAATCAGAGTCCCACCATGTTTTACATGACCATGTATCCAGTTTTTTGCATGCCAGCTCCGGTCTTCTGGTGCATAATTTACATGAGAGCATCCAGAGGCCATGGGATGTGGGCAGCTTGTTAGGTGAGGATGCTTTCCCAGATTAGGAGAGATTGCTGTGGTCCGTATGTCCTGGTGAGACCATGCTTCTGGGTGGGAGTTGAGTGTGGTTGTGGTCATCCCTGGGAAAGCCTCTGGACAGCTGGTATGTCAAGGAGGGCTCGAGGACATTAAGTGTGAGAGACAGGGGACAGTTAGGCATTTTCAGTCATCACAAGTGGGTAAAAAAATATCTCTGAAGATGATGGAAACGAAATAAATCACTTCCTTTAGAAGTCCCATTGAAAGCAGGTGGTGGGCATGGAAGAAAGTGCTGAGAGGGTATTGAAGACTCACTATAATACCAGGCAGGCTCCAAGGACAGGCTTTTAGAGATCCAGCGGGGTCGAGGTGTTATGAGTAATCAATTTTTTATTTCTAACCCCAAGTTGTAGGACAGCCGCACCTTGATGGCAGCAGCGAGGAGCAGGTGATAGTTGCCAATCCTCCTGACGTTTGCCAGGTAGTAGAGGTGACAACAGAAAGCGACGAACCGCCCCTCAGCATGAGCCATCTGTACCCCCTACAGATCTCCCCTGTCTCGTCCTATGCAGGTAAGCATCCTGGCGGTTCTTTACACTCTCTTTTTTGGAAATGTTTGGAAGATGCCAGGGAGGGGGGAAAGGGGGCTCTTCTAGGGCGGCTGGCAAAGATCCAGAAATGTCTATTCGGCCGCCTTCTGCATTTTTAATGAAACTCAAAAACTGACCGTCCTCTACGCGTTTCACCTCGGGAAACAGCTCGGCAGATCTGAGGTTGGAAACGTAAGCTGCAGATTTTAACCTGTGACTAATGGAAAAAGGACCTTTTTAGATGTAATGCAGCGAGGTCTTTTCATCTTTTATTAGACTGGCATTTTCAGCGGGACAAATAATGTGCTGCAAATATAGTCTGTCCCCCTTGCCCCCTGACTTACTGAAGATTAAAGGTCTTCTCTGCTGTGTGTTTCCTCGGTGGTCACAGAGTGCTAACGGCTGCACTAATGGTATATATAATGCAGACGTGGAGCTTAAGGCCCTGGGGGAGCGGATCTGTCTTGTTACAAATAGCCTGCAGACTAGAACAGCCATGTAGCAACTGATAAGAAGTGGTCCTGCCAGCAGCCGAGCTGTGGACGTCTGGCTTCCAACGTCTGCCTCCCATCTGGATTCTCTGATATCTGAAAAGGGGTGAGATAAGGAGCTTTTCCCCAAGTCAGGGTGCTAGTGGTTTCTCTTTTTTGTCTGGCCCCTTATTTTCATAAAACGGGTAGGAAGTTAAGAGTCTTTGGCACTCGTTTATCCCTTATCCAAGTCTGACAGCGTGTTCAGAAGTGGTTAGGGGAGAACAGACACAAATGCACACGCGGGCGTGCTATGTAGAGTCCCTGCAATCATACAAGCCTTATTTCCGTAGGAAGCAGGGCAAAGCCACATTTGAAAGTAGAAAAAGTTTCAGATCCAACCTGTCCTTCCTTTTTTAACATGTTGGTAACTTGCAAGCCTCAAGAGACTGGGTAGAAACATAAATATAATCTTTTTGGGCAAACTTAAGTATTAATTGTTCCCCATGCGATTTATTATTTTACACGTGGTTTTTGCCTTTGACTCATTAGGCTGAAATTACTTCCAGACACGTTTGTATAAAACATGTATTTAGGAATTTTTATCTTTGGGTCCGGGTGAATAGTATGATGTTCTTTTGAATAGCCTCCAATGTTAGTCTCACGCATGTTGAAAAACGATCATGCTTCCCAATGTGTTTAGTCTGTAACAGCTGGAGCACTCAGAAGGGCTTCGCAAAGCATTCCTCGCCATAGGGGGATGAAGGTGCTTTAACTTACTAGCAGCTGGGAGACGGGGCCTTTGAAACGTTTGCCCTGTTTCCAAATGCTTCTTGCAAAACTTTTCCCATTTATGTGAACACAGCAATCATGCTTTCTTTTAACCTCAGCTACAGGATCTAAGTTCTTGGAATGCTAACAAAAGTCACTGTCTTGGTAATTGCTTGGGCTAGGATGATAGAGGGGAATGGTCTGGTGGCAGGAGAACCACCCTGCCATGAGCAACTCATGAGCTACCTCCCCTAAAGTCAATGTAACAAGCCTGCAGAAGGAAAACATCTCGGTCTTGGTGGTTGCTTGGGCTGGGATGATAGAGAGGAGTGATCTGGTGACAGGAGAACCACCCTGACATGAGCAACTCATGAGCTGTCTCCCCTAAAGTCAATGTAACGAGCCTGCAGAAGGAAAATGAGGCATGACTGAAGTACGTTTACTCTCCCCATATGTTGTCTTAGTATCCTGGTGGCAGTATCCAGCTGTCCTAACTTACACCAGGACCTGCCAGCCTATAACTCAGGTAACACAGAGGTGGTTTCATGCCACTGACGTGCTTTTGAATGCATCTCACAGCAGCTCTTGAGGATCCTGGTTACTCTCGCTAGAGGCCGGTAAGAAGTGGAGTGCTGCAAGGTTGTGTCCTAGGACAAGTCCTACGTAATATCTTTATCAAAAGGTGCTGGACTACACACTTGAGAAGTTTACAGTTGACACCAAACAGGTGACACCTCCATGAGGGCAGGGCCACCATCCGCAGACAGCTGGAGAGGTTGCAGGAATGGGCCAGCAGGAACGTTAGGAAATTCAGCAAGGACAGATGCCAAGTCCTGTGCCTGAGAAGGAGCTGCAGGGATAGAGGCTGGCACTGGTGGGATGGGGGCAGCTCAGCAGAAAGGCAGGTGGGCAGTGAGCTGAGCGTGAGACAGCAGAGCACCCTGGCCACAGAGAAGGCCACCAGCTTTCAGGAGTATGGCCAATAGATCTAGGGAAGTGATTAGCCCCCTTTACTCAGCACTAGTTACGCTTCTTCTGGACTATTGATTCCATGTTTGAGCCCCCAGCTCCAAGAAAGATACAAACAAATGGGAAGAAGCGCCAGGAAGGGCTACCAGAATGATCAAGCAATGGAGCACTTGTTCTGTGAGGAGACACTGAGGGACTGAAGTATCAGACTGATACTGTCCAGCCTGAAGAAGAGATGGTTTTGGGGACCTCATAGCAGCCTGCCCCTCCCTTCAGGGATGTTATTGAGAAGGCAGAGCCAGACTTCACGGTGGTGCATGGTGGGAGGATGAGAAACATCAGGACTAAATTGGAACAAGAGAACTTGGTCCAGTTGGATGTGAGGAAAAAACGTCACCTTTTTCACCACAAGGACAGTCAGGCAGTGGAGCAGGATGCCCAAAAAAGTTGTGTGAAAACCATCCTCGGAGGTTTTCAAGACCTGACTGGATAAGGCCCTGAGCAACTTGATCCAGTCCTGTAGCTGGCCCTGCTTTGGGCAAGAGGTTGGGCTGTAGACCTCCCGAGGTCCCTTCCGGCCTGAATTGCTTTCTTTAAAGCATGCATTTGCCCTTGAGGCGGGAGTGAGGACAGAGGTCTGTGGTTTGTTAGAACTCTGAAACTTTTTGGACACTCTTGTGACTATTTCTGGCTTTGTCTTGCTCCACACAAACCCGTACAGGAGAACTGCGGGAGGCCTGGCCCTGTGCTCGCGGGTTTGCTGGGTAGAGCTGCCTGCTCTGTCAGGTGCTACTGCTGAATGGCAGGAAAGAGTACGACCGTAACAGCTGTGCAGGAACACGCAGTTTAGCTCTTCTGAAGCAACAACAACAGCAAAAAAAAAAAGTAGCCTGAGGTATCAGCTGTCCTACATAAATCTGTTTTATTTCAAAAACACCTCTAGTTCCTTTCTGACATTGTTCAGGCAAATGATACGAGTGGCCATTGTGAGATTTCTCGTATTTCCACTGACGTCTATGAAATCCATTTTTTTTTTTTAGTACCAAGACTGTTCTTGTCAACCTCTTCTTGTGTTTGACTCCGATTCAAATAACCTTCTTGATTGAAATAACCTCTCTAAGTTGCCGTGCCCGAGTGGCTAGCTTCCCCGGCTTTGCTAACTATAGTGCTATCTCTTGCTCAGCATTTTGTTATGTATAAACACCAAAGATGGATTCCTTTTCAGCTGCATCACTCTTTTTTTGTTGCCACATGTTTCTTCATGTCAAGGAGTATCTGTTTCTTGTCTCTGTGTGGATTCCTCCTATTGATTCTATCTCCGGGGCCATTTCTCCTTTGCACAGAATAATTTCTGCCTCTCCTCCCCCCAGTATAGCTTAATTAGCCAGCTTAATCATGTTGGCACATCTCTCTCTAGCTGGGCCAGTGAACGAGAAGCCCTGCAGAGTGTTAACTTCGCAGGGCTTTGCAGTTAGATTTAATGTTTCGGACTGCGCGCTACAGCGGAGACTGTGGCGCAGGGGAGGTGCTGGCTTTGGAAGCAGTAGTTCGGAGCAACTGAGCTGCTCGCTTCCTGGCTTCAGAAGGACTTTGGGTGCAGTTTTAGCTCCTGGGGTCTGAAAGAGCAATTCAGACCATTGTTTTACAGCCCTCTCCTTAAACCTAATCCCTAGCCAAGCCTCGAGAGAAGGGCAAGGTGCTGCCAGGCTTACTGAAGACGTGCAGGGGCACGATCGACGAGGCACAGTCCGTGCACCCTTAGCACTCACATTAGGTCCAGTGCAGAGCACAAGGGTGCTCTTCGGGAAGGCAGGATCGTGGTGTACGGTCGCAGGGGTGCAGGGGCTGTGAAAAGCAGTCTGTGTGGGCTAAAATGCGTAACACAGAGCGGAGGGTGAAAAATGGGGATTTGAGAGCTCCCTTGCCTGCTACAGTAACTCATCACATCGTTCCTTCAGCCTTGTTGGCTCAAGGCGTGGATGAGCCGTATCTGCTCAGCCCTGGTGGGGGGGATTGGAGAAAGACTTCTTCCGAATGCTGTCAGTAGCCTGATAGATGCTTAGGGTTATCCTCCTGGGAAACAGGAAGGCACAGAGCGATCCTGAAAAGAGGTATTTGTGCCCCGTCTTGGATGTATCTGAGGCGTGGCACGCTCAACCAGCCCATGGGGCAGGAGCCCGACTCTCAGATGCTGAGAAACCTGGATTCAGACCTGCTTGCTTGAAAATAGTCAAAATACCTGGATTTCAGGCTCTTCTGCAAAGGGAGAGATGTAGCTGCAGGAGGATGGCTGTCCTGCTGGAGCCGTGCCCCTGTGTTTGCGCTCTGGTTGAAGTGATGAGGGGGAGGGATGTCGTGTGTGGCAGAGGAAGGTGATGGGGCTGGAGGTAGTAGCACTTCTACGTGCTCGAGTGGTGGGTGAAGGGTTGAGAAATAGGCTGGGGTGGGGGGAGGGGAGGCTGGGCACGGGTGGCAAAAGCAAAACGAGAGCAAAGTATTACAACAGTAATAAAGCGCCAGAAGTGACAACAAGCCCTTGAGGCCCCAGGCTGAGATAACAGTTCATGAAACAAAAACACACTTATCTCCTCTGGGGTGGAGTTGTTGGTTTTGCAGGGAGATAAAAATTAGGATTTGGACAGAACTTTGCTCTTTGCCAGGCCTGGAGCTGCCAAGAGAGGGCAAGGGAGAGGGGCATCCCTCGCTCGCGGGAGGCTCTTACCTCTGCCCAGAAAGCACAGACCTGCTTCTTCCCCCTCTATTGTTGTCTTCTCCAGAGCGTAGCCGTGTTGACTGCGATAACCGTGGTGAGTTTACTCCATTTGTTCAATGCAGCTGTGCTGGTTGCTGTGGCAGGGGGTCTGTGCTTCTCCATTGTGTACTGGGCATTTGGCTTGACTCTGTTCGCTTCCACTTGCTGGAAGTGGATCAGGCCTCTTGAGCTGGATTTTGCTACCATAGATAGAACAGTGAGTTTCATTTTTGCCTTTGTTTTGTTTGACAGAAAGTGAAACGACCGACAGCGTTCCAAGCGATGAAGAAAATGCAGAGGTAAGTGTTTTCTGGATTTTTAGCACTTTGGAGCAAGGTCTCAAGGACAATGTCCTGAGGTATTCTTCCCCCTTCTCTGTTTGCAACTCTGTCTATCAGCAGAGTATTCATTTTAATAATAGTTGGGGGATAAAAACAAAGGGAAAAGGTCTCTCAGGGGAGACAGACATTTGGATGGTTGTCACAGAATGGATATCTCTCTAAGTTCTTTCCTCCTCATCTGTCCAAACTACAAGGAGGTTAATTTGCGTTATAAGATGTTCTAGCGAGCCATCGACAGTGCCAGCTAGTTTGTTAATATGATGCATTGACATTGCTGGGCAGTGAGTATTTTATCGTGGTTGAAAGCATGCTCACTTTGTTTTCCTTAAATGGCACCTGAACTCATACAATTGGAGGAAATGCTTACACGTATGATACAAGTGGAACTTGAATGTTTGAGGTATGTGTGGCAAAAAGCTTTCCTGAGCAGTCAGTTGGCTATTGCCGCGTAAAAGGAATCCATGGAGAAAATACCCACCCCATGAACGTTTCCTGAACCGCACCTGTGCAAAACCAGCACTTGGCCTTTTCTTTTGGGACTGCCATCAAGTGACCGGACCTACCGATCTCATGAGTACTTGGAGGCCAGGGGAAGCTCCCTCAGGGCGCTTAGGTGCCCTGTGCTCCAGCAGCTTTTTTGCAGAAGGCCTGTTGCAAATCTGTCTCCTGCTATGCCCCTACAAAGCCCTCTGAATCCTTCTCCTTGGAGAACTGCAGGGTGCGCAGCTGTATCATGGCATGGCGAACCCTCTTGGTTTTGTTTCTCGTGCCTTGGTTAGGGTGGAGCCCCTATATAGACTGCCAGTAATGACTCCCCAAACCTCCTACAACAGAACATGCCACTGTGGCATGTGTGATGGGGAAAGGACTGGATGCTCATCTTTCCTTGGTGAACCTCCTCCCTGTGGTGGGGGACACACCATCAAGTGACAGTGGTTTTCCCGGCAGCCTCATCTGTGTTGAGAGCTTGATGCTGTTTGAGAGGTCTTGGGTCTTTGTGCCTGCCTGTTGGCAGGAGGATGCTCTCTCTGGTAATGGAGGAGGCACTTCCAGTTGAGGCTCTGAGTGTTTGGTCGTCCGTGTCCATTTTTGTCTCTGACATACTGGGAATAAGGCCTTTATTTGCCATCAGAAGAGTGGGTAGAGCCTCTTGAGTGCTGGAGAGCCCCCAAGGTTTAGGCACACGACTTCAGGAAGGGAGAAGTGAGTGAGAGCAAAGACATTCAAAGCCAGCAGCTAGAGGCTCAGGCTTTTGGAGATGAGGTAATTTTGGAGATGTTTCTGTCTTCATCTTGTTACTCGGAGCACTTCGCGAAGTCGCGTTTGCTCATGTAGTCTTCCCTCCTTTCTTTTTCCCCCTTTTGTAGGGACGACTTCACTGGCAGAAGAAAAACATTGAAGGCAAACAGTATCTCAGCAATCTGGGAATGAGGAACACTTCTCATATGCTTCCCAGCATGGCAACTTTTGTAGCCAACAAGCCCGACCTCCAAGTCACCATCAAAGAAGAAAGCTGCCCGCTGCCTTACAACAGCTCCTGGCCCCCTTTCCCAGACATCCCTCTGCCACAAGTAGTGTCCACAGCCTCCACGAGCAGCAGCCGGCCAGACCGCGAGACACGGGCCAGCGTCATCAAGAAAACGTCAGACATCACCCAGTCGAGAGTCAAGAGCTGCTAAGCCTTTGACGGTGTGGTTTTTTTTAGCTTTGTTTTGTTTGGTTTTGTATTTTACGTTTCTCTAGGAGAGGTTCATCCCTTGACGCACACGAGACAAATCTAAGGTAAAGCCTTGGCAATATAAAACATTGCTGTGTCCGACTCCAGTGCCGGAGTGTTTTTAACTCAGGACTCCAGCCGTCAGTATGTACACCTGAACCCAGGCGGATTTCCAAGGTCGCTATGTAGGAAAACAACCCAAGAACTTTGGCCCACTCGCAGGTTCCAGTGTTTCATAAGAGGACCAACCGACCACGAGGAAGTGGTGCTGCTGCACTTCTCGCTGTCAAGGCTGTGATGGAACTGAAAGCCTCAGAATGGAAGAGAAAATGTGAACTAGCTGGAATATTTTTAAATAAAGAAAAATCTATTGTGAATATTGTACATAGTGCAGTACTAGCAACGTTGCGGTCTGCTTCTGCACCTTATTAAGAAAGCACTTACGAAAGGCCTTTTATTACCTTGCTCTACTTAATGGCACATTGAAGGTCCCTCCCCACCTGTATTCTTTTCCAAGGCTATTCTTGCTAATGTGTCTTTAAAGAATAGAGGAAAGGAAAGGAAGTTAAAACTTCCCATGTGGATTTCATATGTTTTAAGACTGCTTTTTCTCATGTTTGTTTCTAATCTGCTATGCTTGAATGCCGCGTGGTACAATAGGAAAAAAAAAAAAAAGAAACCTATTACAGAGATATTATGCAAATTCCCAGATTTAAAAAAAGAAGAAGAAAAATACTCTAATTCTAACCAGAGCAAGCTTTTTTATTTTTTATACAGGGGAATATTTTATTCAAAGTAAAATTCTAAAGTGAATATAATTTTTTTTAATCTTTTCTACAGCAAATTTATAATTTTAAGATTCAGTCCTTGGTTATCAGCAGTTATTACATCCTTGTGGCACATTTTTTTTTTTTAATTTTGTAAAGGTGAAATAGCTTTTATGAGCTCATGTAGCAATCAGATTATCCTGTGGATTGATAATAAATATGATATATAGTTAAATTTTTAATAATCCTCTTGTTTGTCTCTCTTTTTTAATCTTTCAGAAGCCCCAGATGGCATGGGTTTGATAGGTGAATGTGACCCCTCGGAGTGAGCAATTAGCGTGAGCCGCCTTTGCAGTTTCTGGAGTACCCATCTAAGAGGATGGGAAGTACCATGCTTGAGACAGCCCAAGGTGGAAAGAGGAACTAGAGCTTAAAGGTGGCGTACTCGAGTTTGGCCTCACGTGCGGAGGTTGGGAGTTGGGGCACCCCTTCTGCTCTTATTCCGTGGTTGGGCTTTGAGCAAGTCACCTCATGGAAGGGATCTAGTGAAAGTCCATCCCCCTCCCAACACAGGCTCAACTGTACTTGGTAGATCTCCATTTAGCTTGCTTGCAGTTTCCTTGTCCGGAAAAATCTCCTTTTGCGGAGTTTAAGCAGTAACTCCTTATTAGTGGAATGAATCAGAAGTCAGATAAACATTCCCCAAGGCTTTCAACATCCACCACGTGATGGCAAGTTCTGATTCCTCTGGGTCTTTGAGGGAAGCTGCTGAGTATCTAATCACGGGTGCGCAGTGGCTTGCAGGGTGATGGTGGAGGCTGAGCCGTGCCATTGACTCTGTGAAGCCCTGTACACTTTGGGCTGTCATTGGCCTGGGCAGAAGTTGAGAGCACTTACCTTCTTGCAGTTTTTCCAGCTGCTGGAAGCTGAATGGATTGATTCAGGTATGTGAAATACATGGACACGGATTGTTTTTCATGTGTGATTAACACTCTGATACCAGCCCGACAGGTAGCGGAGCCGAGTGCCCTGTATATGGGGCTGATGAGCAGTAACATGCGCAGAAATGGCCGTACCACAGGGAGACGTGCTCCCTGGCTGTTGGAAAGGGAAAGCGAACAGTAGGGTTTTGCTGTGTTCTTAACCTGATGCCACCATTCTGAACTTCATCACACGTCTGCGTGAAACTTGCAGTTTTGTCTTAACGAGCCGCTGAGGTGAGGCTGAAAACTCGGTAATGGTTATAATGGTTAAAATCATCGTATGTAAACTTTCTGGCCTCTGTCCCGTTCATTTGGTTGTGCGTTTAGCCTTCCAGTGGCCCTCTGGGTCCAGAGGCCACAAGGTTTGGTCTTCCTCAAGGAGGTTGTGTGTGTATGTGTGTTCCAGTGAGTCCTGGACATCCCGAGCCCTTTGCCAGCAGAGTTATGAGGCTCATGGCAGGTTTTTTTTTTCTTGGTTTTGGGGCTCACTTGGGATTATTTTTGTATTTTCTTAGCACTGTCTGCTTTGGTGTTTGAAGGTTTTTCCAAACTTCCTAGCTAAAGTTTAGAAGTTGCGCTGTAGTATTTCCTAGCCTCTTTTAAGATGACGGACTCTTGTTTTTGTTAGGGAGGGACCTCAGGATCACAGAAGAGCTGGGACTGGAAGGGACCCCTGGGGCACATTGGGTCCAACCTTCTGTTGAAAGGAGGATCTTAGAGTAGCCACGCCAAACCGAGCTTTGAATATTTCCAGCAAGGAAATTCTCTTCTGGGCTTCGTGAATCCCTTTCCTCCAGCCTTTTGTGGTGTGGCAAGTTCTCTGGCCTGCGGCTGGCCCTCAGGGTAGGGATGTGGTTGGGGCTGGAAGCTGCAGGTGGAGAGTGGCTGGAAGGGGGCTGTCCGAGGAGAAGGGTTGTCTCCTGATGTATTTTTATTGTGGGGAAGGAAGAGTTGGGTTAGGTAGGATAGAAATCCCAGAGCTGCAGTTGTGCTGGGGCTGGGAAGGGGCTGCCAAACTCAATGGAAAGCTGATGCCTGAATCCTTCTCGTGAGATGGCTTGTTTTGGGAATGGAAGGGCTGCAGCGTCGGGGCTGAGACTGAGCCTCGGGGCGAGGGTCAGGGCTGAGGGAAGAGAAACCCTGATAGTGCGGGGCTGGAAAGCATCATGCGATGTAAACTAAGCGCTGGCGCTCATCTTCTCCTCCAGGGAGTATTTAGTCTGCGGACAGAGAGAGGCTTTTGCTTCTGGCTCAGCCTGGCTTTAGCCGTAAGAGTTAAGGCTGAGAGAAAGCCCAGAGGTAGGGCTGTGTGGGGGCTGGGAAGCATCTTCCAAAGTAAATAGAGCTGACTCGAGGCTTTTGCTTTTCCGAAAGCAGGGCTGCTGTTTACCCCCGCGATGGCCTGCTCTCTCCTCGCCGTTCAGATTGGCAGTGCTAAATGTTGGCACGTCTCCGCAGGCCTCCAGGAAGGCGGCCATGTCCTGTGCATTATATACTGCGAGAGACAGCGGGTTTTCCTCGTTCGTAGCCGTGGTTTGAGCTCCCTGCCCATCACCCACGGCATTGAGGGAGCATCGTGGAGGCCTTGTACCTTCCTGCAAAGCCCCTTTGTATGTGTGACCTTCTTACGCAAGTGCTCCCTGACCTCAGTCCTGCGTATCCATCTGAGAGAGGGAACACGTTTTCCCTTTATGGCGGAAGATTTCAGCTTTCCCAGTCCACGAGGCTCACTCAGGTGCCTACACGGAGCCTGGCCTCCAGCAGGGCTGCCGAAGAAGAGCGAGGACCCAGCTGCTCTTTTCTGTGGGTCCTGCGTGACTTTGGGTGAGAGCCTGCCTCCAGCAAGCCGTGTGGTCACTGGGGAAAGAAGCTGGTTGCCCAAGGGCTACCTGAGTTTTTCTAGGTATATAAATGTTTTTCTGCAAAGCAAACTGTCACTTGCCAGGAGGAGGATTTGCTACTCTTACCTTCAGCCATCTGAAAATGAGGAGTAGTCGACGGGGAAAGGCAGGCACCTCCAGTTTAACCTGTGCATTAACCTTTATTTAGCTAAAGCAAGTTACGTGGTCACCATCTCGCCTCCGCTCGTTCCACGCGAGAGCTGGCACCAGCGTGCTGATGGCCCGGTAACTCAGCGTGCTCCCCCCTTGGTCCCGTGAGGAGCTGCAAAACCATTAAACCCCACCTTGCTCCAGTAGCTGTGCGATGGGAGAGGCACACGCATACCTCTGGGAACGGCGTGCATAAGCGGTAAATTCCCCTTTTCCCAGGACTTATATGCTTGAAGCTCTTCCAAGAGGTATCCAAGCACGGGAGTTGCAGTACGTATCCATAACACTCTTCCATCAAAGAGAGTATCCACCGCGCAAAGGCGGCGCCGCCTCTGCAACTTGCTCAGACCAAAAGCAGTTGGCCAAGCGCGGGGTGATGTAAATGCAAAGGAGGATTTCTTCGGGCTGGGACGTCAGGCATTTGTTCTGAAATGCAGCGTTCGATTACGTTTGTTATCTGTGCCTGCAAAACTACACAAAGTCATTAAAAAAAAAAACAACTCTCCGGCCTTTAATAGCGTAACCGCCGATTTGGTTCTGAAACGCTGGAAACCGAAAGCCTGTCCATTAGCATTACCAGTAATACCGAATTAATCTCGTCATGCAATTCTGTGATCCTGCGGAAACCTCCCCGAGCGGAGGCCGGGAGGGAGGTAAGGGCCAGGCTCTCCCCTTGCGGCGCCCGCATGGCTTGTGGGCAGGGTGCTGCCCGTGCTTCGCTGGCCCAAGCAGTCCCCTTTGGGGGAGCTCAGCTAACGAGGAGCCCTGATGCCAAGGTCTGTGGCAAAGTCTAATTCCCTTGAAAGGGCTGTCCACGGGGCTCAGGTAGGAGAGAAGTCACCTGGGGAGCAGCAGAACTGGAGAAGAGTGATTCGCTGGGGATCTGGGCTGTCTTCAGAGGTGTTTCCTGGGGTGTGGGATGGTGCTGAAGTTCTCCTGTCGGTTCAGGCATGCACGCAGCCCGCCCCTCTCCCACCCACCGCCTGGTCTCCTTACGAGCTTTCTAGTGAAGAGTTAAACCTACGCAGCACCCTCTTCCTCCATGAGGACCTAGGGAGAGCTGACTCTTCTACCCAGGTACCTGTTTTCTCAAACTTGTAGGAACTTGTAATCCATCCCCTTCTTTCAGAGCTGATTGACAGTAACTGCAGAGTGGCAGAACAGTTTGTGTCAGGGGGGACCTCTGGAAGTCACCTGGCCCCAACCCCTGCTCCAAAACGTAAAGGTAGGTCAGGTTGCTCAAGAGCTTTGTTGGGTCAAATTTTGAGCATCCCCATGGACGGAGACTCTGCTGCCTCTCTGGGTCGCTGTTTGGTGGTTTCACTGTGCCAAGGGTGTTGGGGGGACATAGGCTGATGGGGTTCAGCATGAGACGTGTCTCAGATCCTTGGGAAATCAGGGGGTTGTGGAGCTGAAGGCTCACAGAATCACAGAATGGTTCGTGTTGGAAGGGACCTTAAAGATCATCTAGTTCCAACCCCCCTGCCCTGGGCAGGGACACCTCCCACCAGACCAGGTTGCTCCAAGCCCCGTCCAGCCTGGCCTTGAACACCTCCAGGGATGGGGCAGCCACAGCTTCTCTGGGCAACCTGTTCCCTGGGCTCCCCGTGGTGTCAGCCGGGGACTTGGCTCCAGGAGATGCTGCAGCTGTGGAGAGGGCGGCTTTGAAGTCAGAAAAAGTGAGGAGTGGCGGTACTTAGCGAAAAGGAGATTATAGAGCACAGGCTCCTCCTGTATTTGCAGATTTACCACATGGGGATTCACCCCCTTTTTCCTATGGGTGCTTTTGCCTTTGGCAATCGCTGACGTCCGTCGCCTGGGCATGTGTTTCTGGCGTTTTTCAAAATCGATTGGAGTCAGCACACCCTCACCTGGAGAAGGCCCCAAAGTATAAATATTTCTGTAGCACCCAAGGGAAAAAAAAAAAAAAGAAAGAGGTCGAGTACAGGGTCTTGGGGGTTTAAAAGGTGCGATTCTGACACGTGAAGCTCTTCCGCTCCCGTCCCAAACACGAGTTTACTGAGCAAATGGTGCCTCGAGGTAGATGGTATTTCTATAGGGCGAATGTATATACCTGGGTGTAGGAGATGAGTTTGCAGACAAAGCAGTTGAGAGAAGCTGGGCTAGACCTGTTTGGAGGGGATCTTTTCCCTTGCCCAGCAAAGCTAAGTCCAGGCACGTCCATTTTTTGCAGGAAAGTTAATAAACAAATGTAAATGTTTTTTTTTTTTTTTCCTTGTGTTTGGAAGGGGCCAAGAGAACTGCTAGAGGACTCCTGCGAAGGCGGGATCATCCTTTCTGTAAATCAACTGAAATAATGGGGGGAAAAAAAAAGGAGAACATGAAAAAAAAAATGAAGTAATGCCCCCAAGCGTAAATTTACCCCGGTGCGCTTATGAGTCACGTAATGCTACAGCCCAGGTTCCTGCTGCTGTCTGGGAATGCCACTCCTGACGCCCTCCCGGAGCCTGGCGAGATCCTCGCACACAAAGACATTCAAATCCTCTTCAAAATGACGATGGGTGAGTCACCTCAAAACTCCCCAGGATCAGGCCCTTGTTTTTTTCCCCCCAGCTTGTAGCAGTGGCCTCTCTTCCTGGTTGTGTGCAACCACCTGGCCGCCCCCCTCCGTCCCTCCCTCGTGGACATCTCGCCCTCTTTCTCTTTTCTTTCTCTCCCACCCTGCTTGCAGCTGGGGCTTCCCCCAAAGACGAGGAACCAGCGCTGCTCCAGCCTCTCCCTCCCAGACACTGGCTCTGGCAGGGGAGGCAGGAGATGGCCACGGGACGGGATTGTGCGATGGTGGCCTTGGAAGGGTGTACAGTGGGACTGAGTGCACCCTCAGCAAGTTTGCCAATGGCGCCCAGCTGAGTGGTGTGGTGACAGGCCTGAGGGACGGGATGCCGTCCAGAGCGACCTGGGCAGGCTGGAGAAGTGGGACCATGGGAACCTCATGAGGTTCAACAAGGCCAAGTGCAGGGTCCTGCCCCTGGGTCGGGACAACCCCCGGTATCAGCACAGGCTGGGGATGGAGGGATGGAGAGCAGCCCTGCCGAGAAGGGCTTGGGGGTGCTGGGGGGTGAAAAGCTGGACGTGAGCCGGCAACGTGCGCTCACAGCCCAGAAACCCCCCGCACCCCGGGCTGCATCCCCAGCAGCGTGGGCAGCAGGGCGAGGGGGGGATTCTGCCCCTCTGCTCCGCTCGGGGGAGACCCCCCTGCAGTGCTGCCTCCAGCTCTGGGGCACCAACAGCAGAAGGACACGGAGCTGTTGGAGCAGGGCCAGAGGAGGCCATGAAGATGCTGGGAGGGCTGGAGCCCCTCTGCTGTGAGGACAGGCTGAGAGAGCTGGGGGGGTTCAGCCTGGAGAAGAGAAGGCTCCGGAGAGACCTTAGAGCCCCTTCCAGTCCCTAAAGGGGCTCCAGGAAAGCTGGGGAGGGACTCTGGATCAGGGAGGGGAGCCATAGGATGAGGGGGAATGATTTTAAACTAAAAGAGGGAAGATTTGGACTAGATATAAGGAAGAAATTATTTACGACGAGGGTGGTGACACACTGGCCCAGGTTGCCCAGCGAGGTGGTAGATGCCCCATACCTGGAAACATTCAAGATCAGACTGGACGGGGCTCTGGTGCATCCTAAACCTCCCCTGGCACAACTTGAGGCTGTTTCCTCTTGTCCTATCGCCTGTTCCTTGGGAGAAGAGACCGACCCCCCCTGGCTACACCCTCCTTTCAGGGAGTTGCAGAGAGCAAGAAGGTCTCCCCTCAGCCTCCTTTTCTCCAGGCTGAACACCCCCAGCTCCCTCAGCCACTCCTCACAAGACTTGTGCTCCAGACCCCTCACCAGCTCCGTTCCCTTCTCTGGACACGCTCCAGCACCTCAATGTCTTTTTTTTTGTGGTGAGGGGCCCAAAACTGGCCACAGCCCTCGAGGTGGGGCCTCACCAGTGCCGAGTACAGGGGGACCATCAATGCCCCAGTCCTGCTGGCCACACCATTCCTGATACAGGCCAGGATGCTGTTGGCTTCTTGGCCACCTGGGCACACTGCTGGCTCATATTCAGCCGGCTGTCGGCCAACACCCCCAGGTCCTTTTCCACCAGGCAGCTCTCCAGCCGCTCTGCCCCAAGCCTGTAGCGTTCATGGGGTTGTTGTGACCCAAGTGCAGGACCCGGCACTTGGCCTTGTTGAACCTCACACCATTGGCCTCGGCCCATCGTTCCAGCCCGTCCAGATCCCTCTGTAGAGCCTTCCTACTCTCCAGCAGATCAACACTCCTGCCCAACCTGGTGTCATCTGTGAACTTACTGAGGGTGCACTCAATGCCCTCGTCCAGGTCGTTGATAAAGATATTAAGGAGAGCAGGCCCCAGTGCTGAGCCCTGGGGAACACCACTTGTGACTGGCCACCAACTGGATTTAACTCCATTCCCTGCCGATCCCATGGCAGAAGAAACAGCCTGATGACCTTTTCAGCGAGCGTTTGGTGGAGGGTTTCCTCCTCTGCGGTACGAGCGGCAGGTGCAGCATTTTTCTGCCAACAATAATGAAAATAGTGGTGGGGAGGAAGGAAACCATGGGGGCCAACAGCGACTGCTGCCACGCATGGCGCTTTGTCCGGCACCCTGGGCTTTCCGAGGAGGTGACGGTGGTTGCAGTAAGGCTTGGGATGCACGAAATGCAACCACTGGACGTTACAGCTCCTCGAACGAGCTTTTCTCTGTGTGTGGCAGCTTTAAATAAACCAGCAGAGGCAGAGGAGGCCCTGTCCGAGTTGAGGGTGTTAAATTTTGATATAGGTGCCTCCGTTGGGCCGGTTCTGCTCTCATTTACGCGCCTGTAGAGTAAATAATTGAGCAGCAGCTGAAAGGTGTGCTGTCGCGCTGCTCGCCCTCCTCCACCCACTCTGTGCTCAGAGCTAATTTTGGACGGGCGTTGGGGTGAAACACGGGTGGAAACAGGTCCTTGTTTTATACAGGCCCCTGTTGGGGTAGGGATGGTGGAGAGGAATCCGAGTTACTGGTTTTATTTTAATTTTGTAAGGACTACGGCTTCAAGTGCTTGTAGCTCCTCTCCGGGGGATACCTGGCAGCGCTGCCTCCGTTCCCGCCCCTCCTTTGATGTTCGGCTCCTCAGCTGGTTTATACGCCTCAGCCTGCCCTTTGAACTCAGGGCCTTTGCGTATGTTTTTCCAGGCTCTTTCTTAGAAGAAGGCAAACTTTTAAGAGGCTCAAACCCGGGCGGCAGGCTGGGGGGTTGCCGGGGCACTGCGTTATTAACCCCTCGCCGTTTTCTGCCCTGAAACGGGGGGTGGGGTTGGGGGGGAGCAGCAGGAAGCCAGGCGGGTGCTGAGGACATTCGCTGTAGCACTCGCTTTTTGCATGTGCCCGTTTAAAGATGTTATCTCTCACAGTCGGTCTTGTCAAGTTTCAGTTTTCGGTAGTATTTTTACTCTCAGGCAAATTTGTTGAGGTTTTTTGTTGTGTTTTGTTTTGTTTTTTTTTTTCCTTTTTTCAAAGAACTAAAAAAAAAAAAAAAATAAAATAATGCCACCTGACTTGCTGTAACATTTTAAATGCCCTTTTTATGTCCCCGTGGCGTGTGGCGAGGCGCAGGTCTGGTGGGTGCAGCAGCCAGGACACCTGTCTGAATGCGGATCTCCGATGGGCACGAAAATACGGACACGGAAACGGGGGTGCGGGCTTGTTTCTGGTGCAAGCCCCCGGACACCTAATGGGTGTTAAACCTTATTTAATGCCTGTGGCGCTGGGGTCCGTCTCACCCCCTGGGCAGGCTGTCCCCAACTGCCCTCTCCGCTTTGCCCAACCTCCTCCCCCATTTGTTTTTGTTTTCCGTTTCACTTCCCCTTGCCTCTTGCTTTCTTTGGCCAGGTTTTAACCGTTTCACACGTGGATGGAGTGAGTCCGGCAGCTGGAACCTGCTTCGTGCCCCTTTGGGTCTGTTCCTCCTTTATCCCTCCCTGGTCTCCTTCCCCTGCGCGGCCTCCCACCAGTTGGCGTGGCCCCACTGACCCCCCCAGCTCCAGTTTTCTCCAGTTAGTAACTGAAATGGCTGGGTGCTTTCACCTTCTCATAAATAGCCTCCAGCAGTGCTCGGAGTGTCTGTAGGTGCCATGGTTTAACCCCAGCTGGCAGGTAGGACCACGCAGCCGCTCGCTCAACCCCCCCAAACTGAGATGGGGAGAGAATCAGAAAAGTAAAAGTGAGGAAAAAAACGGTGGGTTGAGATAAAGACAGTTTAATAGGTAGAGCAAAAGCTGCGCACGCGAGTAAAGCAAAACAAGGAATTCATTCCCTGCTTCCCATGAGCAGGCAGGTGCTCAGCATCTCCAGGAGAGCCAGGCTCCATCATCCCTAGCAGTGATTTGGGAAGACAAACGGCATCACTCCCAACGTCCCCCCCTTCCTTCTTCCCCCAGCTTCA
The DNA here is from genome assembly GCA_008658365.1 of Alca torda. Classification (NCBI taxonomy): domain Eukaryota; kingdom Metazoa; phylum Chordata; class Aves; order Charadriiformes; family Alcidae; genus Alca; species Alca torda. Next base: position 76,483,736 of record CM018079.1, read on the forward strand.
TACACTGAGCATGACGTCCCATGGCATGGAATATCCCTGTGGTCAGTTGGGGTCAGCTGTCCCGACTGTGTCCCCTCCCGACTTCTTGTGCCCCCCAGCCTGCTCCTGGTGGGGTGCGGTGAGGAGCTCCGAGGGCTGGAGCCCCTCTGCTGTGAGGACAGGCTGAGAGAGTTGGGGGTGTTCAGCCTGTAGAAGAGAAGGCTCCGGAGAGACCTTAGAGCCCCTTCCAGTCCCTAAAGGGGCTCCAGGAGAGATGGGGAGGGACTCTGGATCAGGGAGGAGAGGCATAGGACAAGGGGGAATGGTTTTAAACTGAAAGAGGGGAGATTTAGATTGGATATCAGGAGGAAATTCTTTGCTGTGAGGGTGGTGAGCCCCTGGCCCAGGTTGCCCATACAGGTGGTAGATGCCCCATCCCTGAAAGCATCCAAGGCCAGGTTGGATGAGGCTCTGAGCAACCTGGTCTAGTTGAAGATGTCCCTGCTTATGGCAGGGGGTTGGACTAGATGGTCTTTAAAGTTTCCTTCCAACTGTGACCATTCTGTGGTTCTATGATTCTGTGATTCCCGTGCCCCAAAGCACCACCTCACTCCTCCCAGCAGGGAGCCTGGTTTGGGCAGCCCCGCACCGGCGGGGGCACCCACGCAGCCTGGCCACCTTTGTGGGACCTGCCCCTGCCCGTGGGGTGCTCGGGTACCCATTGTACCCCGCTCCGCGCAGCCACGTCGCTGCTGCCACGAGGGAAGGGCTCTGCAAACAACGCTCTTCAAGGCGCTTTTCCCTAAAAGCTGCTGTTTCCCTGAAGGTTTCCGCTGCCCCGGCACATGTGGCGTGACTCATCCTTGTATTTGCACTTTCTGCAGCTTCCTTTTGCGTTTGCCATACTTTGCTGGAGAAAATGAGATGGTTCCTGTTTTGCTGGAAGGCCTTAGAGTGCCATGGCGCGGTGCATTTCGGGAGAGTATCGCTGTGTCTCCGGCGACTGCTGCTTGGAAACACGAGTTTCTTGGTACTAGAGAGCAAATTTATGAGCGCTTTTGTTTGGTCAGAGCAAGATTTAAAGGGAAAATGTAGATGATGAGCATGGGCAAAGCTGATACAAGACCTCATCCATGAGCGTTTCAAAGGGCTCTTCAAAAAGGAATCAAAATTCAGTGCGAACTACCTGAAAAAAAAACCCAAAATCAGTTTAGGATCAGTTACCTAGAGATCGACAACCTGTTCTGCCATGCCTTGCCCTCTCTGCTCTCCTGGCGACCGCACGCTCCGTGCCAGGCTGAGCACATCCTCCCCTGGGGACCGGGATGCAGCTGATCATCCCAACGCTTGGGGACCGGGATGCAGCTGAGCATCCCAGCCCCTGGGGACTGGGATGCAGCTGAGCATCCCAGCCCTTGAGGACCGCCATGTAGCTGAGCATCCCAACCCTTGAGGACTGCCATGTAGCCGAGCATCCCAGCCCTTGGGGACCGGGATGCAGCCGAGCATCCCAGCCGGCTCCCGCTGCAGCTGGAGAGCGGCAGCACGGTGCTCCCCGCCGGCACAGCAACTAGTAAATGTGAGCTGGGGAGCTCAGGACACACTAAATTCCTTTGCCTTCCTTTGCTCGGCCCCTGCGGCCGTCTCTGCTGAAGTTACCATCACTAGAGCCTGTTCTTTTTATGGTTTTGCGTGGTTTCAGGTTCCAGATGGGATGGAAGAGAAGCGAAACCAGAGCAGCGCGATAAATACCAAGGAATTACACTTACAGCAAGTCCACATTTATTTACAGAAATCTGGTTAACTAGGTTCCAAATAGTTTTACTTAAATCTGTTGAGTTTCCGTCTGAATAAGGTCTTTACCAGCTGAGAGATGATGCTAAATCAAGTTCACTGCGGGCTTAGCTGCGGGAAGAAGTTACCCCATCCCACAGATCCGCTCTGACTGTCTGCAGCAAATGCTAATTTGAGGTAAAGTAGCCTTGATGAAAGGGAAAAAAAGGGAATTGGCTAAGGGAGCACCCGTCAGAGGGGTGATATTTTTATTTATGTGCTTTAATTAACCAAACACAATCTCCCTCTGCAAGCAGAGGGACGGAGGGCGTTCAGGCGCAGGAGATACCAAACCGGGAGGGGTGGCTGACACTCCAGAGGGCGGCGCTGCCGTCCAGCGTGATCTGGCCAGGCTGGAGAGCTGGGCAGAGAAGAACCTAATGAGGTTCAACAAAAGCAAGTGCAAGGTCCCGCACCTGGGGAGGAAGAATGTCAGGCACCAGTATAGGTTAGGGGTGGACCTGCTGGGAAGTAGTTCTGAGGAGAAGGATCTGGGGGTCTTGGTAGACAGTAAATTATCCATGAGCCAGCAATGTGCCCTTGTTGCCAAAAAGGCCAATGGAATCCTGGGCTGCACAGGGAAGAGTGTGGCCAGTAGGTCGAGGGAGGTCATTCTCCCCCTCTACTCGGCGCTGGTGAGGCCACAACTGGAATACTGTGTCCAGTTCTGGGCTCCCCAGTTCAAGAGGGACAGGGAACTGCTGGAGCGAGTCCAGCGAAGGGCAACTAAGATGATGGAGGGACTGGAGCATCTCCCTTATGAGGAAAGGCTGAGAGAGCTGGGACTCTTTAGCCTGGAGAAGAGAAGGCTGAGGGGAGACATTATGGCACACAAGTATCTAAAGGGTGGGCTGAAGGAGGATGGAGCCAGACTCTTCTCAATGGTTCCCAATGACAGGACAAGGGGCAATGGGCACAAGTTGGAACATAGGAAATTCCGTTCAAATACACGGAAAAACTTCTTTACGGTGAGGGTGAGAGAGCACTGGAACAGGTGCCCAGGGAGGGTGTGGAGTCCCTTCTCTGGAGATTTTCAAGACCCGCCTGGATGCAGTCCTGAGTGACGTGCTCTGGGCAATCCTGCTTTGGCAGGAGAGTTGGACTAGATGATCTCTAGAGGTCCCTTCCAACTCTGAAGATTCTGTGATTCTGTGAGGGCCGTATCCCTGGCCGCTTCGTTAGGATCGTTACCCGTAAACAGCCAAGCTCAAGCAACCTCCCGGCCGGGTCGCGCCAGGTAAAGCCGGCGGGATGTGCGGTGGCTTCCCTTCCCTCGGCGGCAGCGCAAACAGCCCCCAGCGCCCGGCCGGCAGCCAGTACCGGTGGCCAGATGCACTCTGCCCATCAGTGGTGGTGGCTGGCACCCTCTAAACAAGAGTTTTGTTTGGTTTTGGTTTTGTTTTTTTTTTTTTTCCTCCGTGCTAAATGACGTGCGGCGCCGCGCAGCCCGATTGCCTTACAAAGGAAAGCCTGGGCTCAGTGGGGGTGCAGCTGCCTGGTTTATTTTTGTCGTCCTTTGGATGTTTTTTTCGCGTGCTGACTTCAAGGAAGTCGTTACGAAGATAGGCTCGGTGTTTAAAGAGCAGTCCGAAGCTGCCCACCCCGAGCAGGTTGCCTCAAGTGGAAGCGGGGGAGGCCGTCAGGGATGGGGTTGGGCTCCGAAGCCCAGAAGGGAACCTGGACACTGCTGGAGATCAAGGATTGAGGGTTTCTAGAGAAGTGCTGCCATGAGGTCTGGGGAAGGATATCCCAACCAGTACCTCCTCTGCTTTTTTGGATGGCTTTGGTTGATCTGGAGAACATGGCTTGTCCCTCTGAGCTACAACAGCTCCCATGGTATATCCCTAAATCCTTCACTAGGTAACCGCCCAAGCTCCTCGTTAGGACAGAGGTAATTAGCAACGCTCTCCTCCAGGACCTCCAGGAGCTACCCACACCAGCTCTGCTGGTGCCCGGGTACCTCTGCATCAGGAGCACAGGGCCTACACGGCCGTACCCTGATGGCCAGAGGGCTCAGGCTGGTGGGAACGGCTGTAGCCCACAAGCCAGTTGCATTTTGCCCAGACACCTCTCCTGGTGGCAAACCAGCTGTGTTTGGCCAAAGCCTGGGTCCCCTGTCCGAATGCCGTGTCTTGGTTTGAAAAGAAAAGGGACCTTCATCCTTGGAAGGGTAAATCATGCTCTTGGCTAAAAATCTGTGCCCAGTTTATGCGGGGAATTTTATCCACATGATAAAATTTATCTCCATTGGCTGAGGCCAGTTCTTCTGGATTATTGGCAGAATCCGAGCTGGTGAAGACCTTGCTCTTAGGAGTGTCCTCTGGCCTTCAGCTTGGTCTGAAGGTCATTTACAGGCCCCTGAATCTACCAGCAGCCCCTTTCACGAAGTTAAGCGCCATTCGTTCAGTCAGCCCCAGCCTTCCCCCGGCAGTCTGCACGTCTCCTTACGCATCCAAAAATTACCAGGACGTCTTTTTGCCACAGCGCTGCCCTGGAAATTCACACCTGATGCTTTCTCCACCGCGAACCCCACACCGCACGTCATCGCTGCTCTCCGGGATCCAGAGCCTCACCCCCTTGTTTCCGAGCTGCTTACCTTCACGCTTACAAATAAAACAGTATAAATTATCTATAAACTTTTTTTTTTTTTTTTTTAATTAAAGATCATTCCTCTTCGGCCCCACTTCTACTTAATATCCTGCTGAACTGAGTGTCTCCTGCGAATAGGGGTGCGTCTACTATCAGATGGGCAACGTTGCCCCAGAGCATTGGGCTCCGCTCCATTTTCGTCACAACTTTGGGCAGCAGTTTTTGGGGAATTCCGACCGTACCTTCCGCAGGGACTGCCCTCTCCCCCCGCTTTTGTCTCTCTCTGGTGGGTGTTTCTGTGCCGCTTGGAGCAAAACGCTGTTTTCTGGTTGCTTCCCCCCGACTGAGTAAATACGTGCTGAGCGCCGTGGCATTGTTCTTTGGGTTTGGACCGTTTCCAGCTGATTAATTATTACAGCCACACGATAGTTTTTACAACAGGAGGCCGGGGATGTGCGTCAGATCGCTCGCCCGACTGGACCGGTATCCTGTCTCCAGCCACGACTTGGAACAGGTGTTTCGGAGAAGATTATTGGAGCCAGGGCAAGTTTAGAGTGACTTTTTCCTTGGTAAATCCTCCCAGCATTTACTGATCAGCAATTTGGAGAGTTTACAAGCTGGAGGCTGCATCTGAGCGGCCCTATTTAATAATCATGATGGAGACACCTTGCAAAAAAATTTGCCTAATTCCTTTTTGCCCCTGTTGATGCGTTTAGCCACTCCAGTATCCCCTGGCAAGGAGTTTCTCCGTCCAGGTACGTGTTGTGTGAAAAATTACTGCTTTTCAGCTGCTTCAGAGCTGATAATGATTAAAAAAAAAGCATTCTGATTTTGTCAGATATACAGGCTAGGGAAGTGAAAACGTGCCGTATGTGCTCAGATTTCCCTGAATCACGTGCGTGGTTTGGGCACACGTTAAATCTCCGTTACCTGGACAAATGCATTAGCAAGGGAGAGTCTTCAGTGATGCTCCATGGGCACACGTAACTGGTCCAACCTCTGCTGAGACCCACAAAAACTAGTTTTACCAGGTCATTGGGGCATCAAATGGAGACAGACGGTTGCAAGAGAGCGGTTGTTCGTCGTCGGATGCTCCGGGATGAAAGCAGTGGGATGGGTGTGCAGGAGCATTGTGGTGGCGATGGCTTCCCCGGGCACCAACCTGAACCAGGACGGACTTTTACTTGAGGGTCCTGTGGTGAGGATTGGAGCAGCGTAACTGTACCAAGGGGCTAAAAACAGCAGGTAGCTAATCACCGCTGCGCTAAGTGCCTGGGAACTTGGGTGAAAGGTGGGTTGGAAGAAGCGCGGCCGACGCCGGGAGGCCGGCTGGCATGAACGGTGCTTTCAAGCATCAGTGGCTGAGCATGAGCAAGAGCATCACCGGTCCCCGTGGCTACGGAAAGAGCTCTGGGGCTGTCTGTCGTCACGGTACCTTCCGGGTACGGCACCCCCCGAAGAGGCAAATGTCTGGCACATCTGTACTTCTGGTCGTGCAAAGAAAAAAGCCCGTCGTGTGCAATGAACAAACCCATTTTTGAGAGATTTTTTTTTTAAAAGCTCTTCTGTCACGCTGCTGTCTGGGTTTCACTGAAGAGTGTTAACTTTCTTTCAAAGGGGAAGCAGGTGCTTAGAAACGATTTGGTTTTGCGGGACGGGGGCGGGGTGGAACTGCAGGACGCGTGGCCTTAGCCCTGCCCTCGGCAGAGCCGCTTGTGCCGAGCATCTGTCGTGGTTTAGCCCCAGCCGGCAGCTGGGACCACGCAGCCGCTCGCTCAACCCCCCAGGTTGGGATCAGGGAGAGAATCGGAAGAGTAAAAGTGAGGAAAAAAACGGTGGGTTGAGATAAGGACAGTTTAATAGGTAGAACAAAAGCCACACGCAAGCAAAACAAAACAAGGAATTCATTCCCTGCTTCCCACGGGCAGGCAGGTGCTCAGCCATCTCCAAGAAAGCCGGGCTCCACCACACGTAATGGTGACTTGGGAAGACAAACAGCATCACTCCCAACGTCCCCCCCTTCCTTCTTCTTCCTCCCAGCTTCATACACCGAGCATGATGCCCCATGGCATGGAATATCCCTGTGGTCAGTTGGGGTCAGCTGTCCCAGCTGTGTCCCCTCCCGACTTCTTGTGCCCCCCCAGCCTGCTCCTGGTGGGGTGAGGAGCAGAAAAGGCCTTGAGAGCTCAGCAACAACCCAAACCACCAGTGCCCTATCACACTATTCCCATCCCAAATCCAAAACACAGCACCGCACCAGCTGCTAGTAAGAAAGTGAACTCCATCCCAGCTGAAACCACGACAGCATCCCAGCACAGCCCAGCCGGCGGGGTGATGGGCTGCAACAAGGGCTGCCATGATTCCGGGGCCATCTCCAGCCTTTGGGAGTCTTGCGAACTTTAGCTGCAGAGCCTAGAGATGAAAAGGGAAGGGAAAGGGGAGGAGAGAAGGGCGACACTGACTGTTTCTCCCGCCTTCTCTCTGTCTGCAGACTTCTTCTACCCTTTCTTTCCAACTTGGATGAAAGTGGCTGCTGAGAACTTTCTGAGCAGCATTTACTGCTCGGGGTGTAATTTCAGGGTGTAAGCTGTGAAGAGTTTTCCGGGGTGGCTGCTTCTCCAGAAACCGAGCTCAGACCAAGATTTTTTTTTTTTTTTCTCCTTATTTAAAGGTTTTTCAAAGAAATAAACACAGGTAATCAGCTTTAGCCAGAAATTTATTTTATCTTGTTGCCTCGCTGATAGTTTGACCATTCCTTAGCAGGCGTGGACGAAATGCTGTTTCACTGCACAGGACCTACAGAGCTGGGGAAAACTGACACCAGCCACCCTCACTTTCCTTCTCTGACAGCAGTTGGCACGTGTGGTGAGCCGGGGTGGATGCCCCGCACGTGGCCACGGCATCCGTGCCCGGACGGATGCTCTGTGTCACCTTGGGGATCAGTGGTGAGAGGGAGCGGGCTAGAGATGGACTGATTTCCCAGCTGTCTGGGACAAGTGACCCTGGGGACAGGGCCAGCGCAGGGCTGAGGAGCAGGGGTGCCTCTTGACACCCCACCTGAGAGCGCCTGTCCCCTGCATAAAGCTGAGCCAGGGGAGATGCGAGCTCCATGTCATGCTGGGGGTGGAGTCTCCGTACCCTGAGCTGGTCCCTTATCTCTGCTTTGCCGTGCCGTGAATCCAGAGCTCGTGAGCGGATACTGAGACCTGAACTGATTTATTATCTTTTTTTTCTAGCAGCAGTGAGGCCATTTCCAAACGCAACAGCACATGATACGTATATCAGGTGTCACCCCCGCTTTGCCAGGGCGGTGCTGAGACAGGAGCCTGGCACACAGCAGTCCCTGACCTGCATTAAATCACCTGTTTTTGAACCCGGCTTACCTATCTAAGGGAGAAGCACGCATTTTCTTTGCGCTTCAGGAGCGGGTGAGAGCACCCCGTGAGGGTTTATCGCTTCCCTTAAGCCCTGTGCAACAAAGAGTCGCGCAAGTTCTTAGGTATCTTGCCTGTTCGCGCCGGTACGGCTCGCTCCGTGCGCGGGCAGGAGATGCTCAAGGCATCGGTTTTGGTCTGCCTTCAGCAGAACGCCATCACCCTGCAGCATTTCGGGGTGTAATCCGGGAAGAGTTTTCTCTTTAAAATTGCCCCCGTGTTGTGTGAGCGCATCGTGGCAGCCCTTCCCCCCCCCTGCAGCCGGGGCTGCCTGGGCACGGGCAGGGGAAGGGGCTCCACACGGCCCCGCTGCACGGAAGGGAGCGAAGAAAAGAAACGGGAACTTCTTTCTGGAATCGTGTCATCCCAAAACTGAGAGAAGAAGTGAAATTTAAATAAAAAGGACTGGTTTTAGTAACTTGCTAACTTTGCAGTGAGCGGTTCCCATGCCATGGTCTATGGAAGAACGGCTGGATTCAGTGCAACCATTTCAACTCCTTGTTTCTAGTCACTAATCCTGATTAAATATCAACTGGCATTATAGAAAACATTCCCTGGTATCTCCCCATGCGCAGGGAAATCTCAGTCTCCCTCTGGAGTGAAGTTTAGCCAAAGAAAACTGCTTCAGCCTCAGTTTCTGGGTTATTAGTAAAGCACCACACGAGAGAAGGTGCAGCTTTGTACACCCACTGTGGTTATTATGACAAAAGTCACACACTTCTCTTAGCCTAAAAAGAAACAGCACTTTATTTTTCCGTGTCTGTGTTAGAGGTCAGAAAAAGAAACCAAAGGAGAAAGAGAGAAATACAGAAAGAAAGAGAGAAGAGAGAAAGAGAGAGAGAAAGACAGAAGAGAGAGAAAGAGAGAGAGAAAGAATGAAAGAAAGAAAGAGGAAGGAAGAAAGAAAGAAAAGAAAGAAAGAAAGAAAGAAAGAAAGAAAGAAAGAAGAAAGAAAGAAAGAAAGAAAGAAAGAAAGAAAGAAAGAAAGAAAGAAAGAAAGAAAGAAAGAAAGAAGGAAGGAAAGAAAGAAAGAAAGAAAGAAAGAAAGAAAGAAAGAAAGAAAGAAGAAAAAGAAAGAAAAAAGAAAGAAAGTAAGAGAGAGAAAGATGGAGAGAGAGAAAGAGAGAAAGAAAGAGAAAGAGCGATAAAGAAAGAAAGAAAAGAAAAAGAAAAAAGAAAGAGAGAGAAAGAAAGAAAGAAAGAGAAAGAAAGAAAGAAAGAAAGAAAGAAAGAAAGAAAGAAAGAAAGAAAGAAAGAAAGAAAGAAAGAAAGAAAGAAAGAAAGAAAGAAAGAAAGAAAGAAAGGAAAGAAAGAAAGAAAGAAAAAGAGAGAGAGAAAGATGGAAAGAAAGAAAGACGGAAAGAAAGAAAGACGGAAAGAAAGAGAGAGAGAGAAAGAAAGAGAGAGAGAAAGAAAGAGAGAGAGAAAGAAAGAAAGAAAGAAAGAAAGAAAGAAAGAAAGAAAGAAAGAAAGAAAGAAAGAAAGAAAGAAAAAGAAAGAAAGAAAGAAGAAAGAAAGAAAGAAAGAAAGAAAGAAAGAAAAAGAAAGAAAGAAAGAAAGAAAGAAAAAGAAAGAAAGAAAGAAAGAAAGAAAGAAAGAAAGAAAGAAAGAAAGAAAGAGAAGAAAAAGAATAAATGCCCAACTTATGGTTGTGAAATCACACTTTGCAACCAAAATTTCCCTCAAAAGCACCTGACACAATAGCAACATGGCCTGATTTCATATGAATAGTTCGTATGATTTTCCCTTATGAAGGGCGACAGCGGCGCGGGGAGGACTCACACCCCGCGGGGCCTTGGAAGGGGGTGGGCAGTAGAGACTGAGTGGCCAGTCAGGAAGTTTTGGCATCAACTGTTGTGCAAATCTGGCCTGAAATCCTTGCTGAGGCTCCAGGAAGAGAAGCTGGGAGCAGGTACCTGTGGCAGGTATCGCCCGGCACTCGCTGACGCTGCTCCGGTGGGAAAAGGGCCCTGAGGTTTCCTCTGGTTTCATCACTGCATCCCCCAGGTACCGCCAAAACCAATTTTTATCAAAAAAAAGGAAACCCCGTTTGCAGATTGCAAAAGGGAAAAAAAAAAAAAAAGGATAAACCCAAGCATTATTCTGTAGTGTATTTGAGTAACCCATAAAAAGATGGGCTGAGTTACAATTTCTTGAGGAAAATAAATAAAAGGTAGGACTTGCTCCCTCCCAGCTTCTGTAAGGTAAAACTCCAGAGGTCAGAATGCAGCAGCTCCTCTCAAAGGAATGCAGGACAAAGCATTTCTTGAGATACCACTGAAAAGTATTGTGTTGGGCATTTGATAAGCTTCCCGTCCTCAGGATGATATTTGTGTCTGTTGCTCGGGGAATAAGAGAACACTTCATATTCCTTGGCCAAAACTAGGCTAAGATGGAATTACGGCTGGGAGCAGATTAATCAACTCTGAGTAAAACATATTACGGGACCGTAGCAATTATCTATCAAAACTAAGTGTGCTAAAACTCTGGAAAGGTCAGACTCGCAGGTGAATATAAATGGAAATGTAAATACGGGAACACAGGGGGGCATGGGCCAAGCATGGCAGGGGTGGTGGTGCCTCCGTGAGTGCAATTACAGTCCTGCCCCCATGATGACTATAAGGAGCCCCATGATCTTCCCAGCCAAATCCATCCAAAAATGATTACCCTGCAGCCAAAAGGGTCGCAGAATAACAAGAAAGACTTGGAAATCCCACGCGTTCAATACTAGGCTTGTGAAATGCGAGGTGATGGTGGCGTGATGATATTTCAGAGAAATAAAGAATAGGTCTGCTTTCCTGTCCTTCACCTAGAAGTCACGTGTGAAAAGATGCAAGTTGGAACGGAGTAAAAAATGATCAACCAAAAGTGCAAAGTTGGTCTGAATAGATAATCTATAATAATAATCTATAATAATAAATCTATAATAATCTATAATGTCTATGATAACATACGTATTTCACAAATTCAAATTATATAAATATATATAAATTCAAATCTTCTTCATGTTTAAATGAAGTATTTGTGAAAAATGGTGTTAATTTATTTTCAACCAGGGCTAGATGTTATCCTGGAGCTCTTCCTTCTTAGCCAGCATAGACACCAGAGTCCATCCAAATCCACTAATTTATGATTAGTTCTATATTAAGCGAGGTTGGCTACAGCGACTTTGTACGGGAACTAAAACCACTTAAATCTTCTCTCCATTTATGTGGTCTGGTGTAAAAAAAGAAACTGAAAAACAGAGCAAAACTTTAAAACTAGCTACCCACTACTGAAAGAGGTATTAAGCCCTAATATGTGATTGCCAAGCTGCCTATTAAAAAAGTGCGTCTATTAAACTAAAGCATTTTAGTTTAAAGCTGGGGAGGGACTCTTTATCAGGGAGTATACTGATAGGACGAGGGGTTATGGTTTCAAACTGGAAGAGGGGAGATTTAGATGAGATATCAGGAAGAAATTCTTTGCTGTGAGGGTGGTGAGCCCCTGACCCAGGTTGCCCAGAGAAGCTGTGGCTGCTCCATCCCTGGAGGGGTTCAAGGCCAGGCTGGACGGGGCTTGGAGCAACCTGGTGTGGTGGGAGGTGTCCCTGCCCAGGGCGGGGGGGTGGAATGAGGTGATCTTCAAGGTGCCTTCCAACCCAAACCATTCTGTGATTCTATGATTTTATCTGCCTTCCACCAACTTTTGTCCCAGCCCACCAAATCGCTTCAGCACGTCCTCGGACTGGTGGAAATTCTCTTGCATTGAGCATTAAATACGTACCTTTGTGCTCAGAAGGATATTCGGTTTATCAGAAGACGCACCACTATGGCGAGTGGGCCGGTGCTGGTGGCACTGGTGTTAATGAGCGAGTGCTGCAGGACTCGGAGGCTGCTGGTTCAGATGAGGACATCACACGCTGTTCTTTCCCGGAGACGGTTACAAGTTTAATTCCCTACCACATGTTGTATTTTATCATATGCTGTAAAAGGTTCCTGGACGACCTGTTCTAAAGTCCCTGAGTTGCCCACTGTGTACTGAAATAAGGATTGGAATACGGCCAAATGATACTAAACCAACTCCTTCGCTGTATTTGCATTATACTAAGAAGGTGGTAAATGGGCTGGGGAAAAATATACAGCATTTCCAGCATAATTCAACTCTGGAAAATTCATAATAATTCATAATTAGCATATTTTCAATTCATATGAATTGAAAATTCATTAATTGACCTGGCATAAAATAAGACTGTTTCCAGGACCCTGGAAATGCACTTGCTTGTGTTTGGATGTTCTATCCAACTGGACAAGCGGTCGCTTCGCAACATAAACTGGGTTCGCGTGGCCGATAGCACTGGTGTAGGGCTGTCACGAGAAATGGGAGTCCTGGGGACCTGGGAACCACACCGAGATGTCTGGAGGTCTGCCTGGGGGTCTGCTGGGGGCCTGCTGGGGGTCTGCTGGGGGTCCAGAGGTGCTGTGTGGGGAGGCTCTACCTCCCCGTACCCTATATAACGCTGTACGTAACGTCTGGCAGAGCCAGGCGCAATCTTGCAGGGCACGGTGGCATTTAAATGAATTCTCTGACCACCAGCACAACTAATTCTTTAAATTTGACAGGGCCGGGATCCCACATCCTGCTGCATTTCAGCGCCCGGCGACGAGCTGCCGAACCCTCTCCGTTGCTCACTGCAACGAAAGCGGCGGCGTTGGGGAAAGCAACGTGCAGAAGGGGGAAATCTAACTTTGGATGCTGCCGTTATGGATGAGTACAAACTGCTTGCCTGCGGGTGATGGGTTTTACAAGAAGCAATTTATAAAAAAAACCCAAGCCAACAAGGCTGTACTGTGGCACTCCAGCCTCTGCCATGGATTTCTTCTTCCCATGGAAGTAGTTGGTGACGCCTTGAATTCGGAGCCGTGCTTCGGTTTGCGGAGGGTAAGGGCGATGTCCCTTGCAGAGCGTGGCTTTCTGAGCACGGCAAGACCGACCAGATAGCCCTGTCTCAGCAAGTGTCACCATGGTGCCATGGCCCAGCACAGCACGGGGCAGAAATTAAAATGAAGTGCGTCATCCAGCTCTAGAAGTGAGAGGCTGAGGCTGGACGAGAGTAACTCACAGTTTTTCTTTCATTCCTTTCTGGTGAGGAACGGCTTCCTTTCCCACGCAGTCCTACCTTCTTTCACCCCGTCTGCTTAAAGAGAAACTAAAACAAACTCAAACAAAAAAAACCCAACCCCACAACCACCCCAAGCACGAACAAAAAAATTGGGAATATGCAACACAGCTGAAAGACACCGGTTTAGCCACCGTTGGTAGACAGCTCGACTGAAGTACAGCCCTGTGTGCTGTTAGAGCTCTTCGCTTCATGGCATCCGGCCATGAAGACGTGTCCAAGCCCTAATCTAGAAGCGAATGGCTCTTCTGCTTTGTGTAACTGATGCCACCTTGGAGAAAAGGGTGGCTCCTGGTGGAAACATGCTCCAGAAGCCACCGAGGGCACTAAGTCAGACCTTTTGCTCCTAACCCCTGTTCACTAGGCAAAGGCCTGGGTGGTGAGGATGGGCAACACCTGGCTGCTCCATGGCCGGCCATAGATCCTTTCCCTGCTTAAAGTTTCTAGCTATCTACTATCGTTTCTCCATAGCCTGGTCTTTCTCTGCAAAAACGTAGCCATGACCAGAGTAGAGCTAAATCCATGGTAACCTGTCCACTGCGTCCTCCTCTGTCCTTCTAGCGGGCTTCACACCCATTGTTAACCTGGATAAGACCTTGCCTGGCCCCTTCCTCTAGCCACCCAAACATGCTGCTTCGTCATCCTTTTATAAATTTATTAAGCTTCATATTAAAAAAAAGGTATAAATTTCACCCTTATGGATCTCCTGGGAAGATTGACCCCAAATCTCTTGTGTTTGATATCTTCTGATGTCCAGACCCACCTTATCACAGGTTCGTTACCAACAGGAATCCCACCTACTTCGTACCTAAGGAGCTGGGGACACCATCGACCCCCTGCCCGGGCTCCAGTTCTGCCTGATGACTGAGGAATAACCTCTCCCTCTCCCACGCAGGGATTTCTTTAGACCCAAGCCTCTAAATAAACCTACTTTGAGGCTGGACTTTCCCGTCATTTTCAGACTGAAAAACGCTTCTAGTAGCAATAAAAAAACCCCACCCACCCTCCTTTCCTTTCAGCTGAAGTTTAAAAGAGATCTCACCCAAGTTGTTCTTGTAAAGAAAAATTTCTAACTCCTTCCCTTGAGCGGTTTGAAGGGCTTTTTATGTCTCCTTCTGACCTGCAGGGATTTTTCAGCCCCCTCATGTATATGTAGTGGCCGGTGTCCCTGGGCAGGTGAGCAGCGTGGCTGGCTGTTGGGCTTCGCTTCAGCTCCCTTCTTAGAAAGCACAAACCGCGCTGAAAAGCTCGCTGAAAAGTCACTGCACGCCTTAGAAAGTGAAAAAACCTGCTCCTGGGCAGGCTCTGAAAGTCTGGGGTGTCAGCACTGCACCATGAAACCTTGGAGGCGATGGAGCTGCCCCGCAGCCCCGGGCGGGTGGCAGGGGGTGGCAGGCACCCTGATCCCATCCCTCCATCCTCCCATGGCTTTGCTGTGAGCAATCAGTAAGTAGCCACCGAGGGGGGGGGGAGGTTCTTCCATCGCGCATACCGTGGAGGCACTTCCATTCCCCCCTCTGCAACAAATTGTTTTTGACCATTTCAGGTTGTGATGCTCGGCTTTCGCAGAAAACCCGAGGTGTCAGCCCACAGTCTGAGGACTTCTCATGGTAGCCTGGTAGGCTGTGTGAGATCACTCTTACAATGCGTGCCTCAAGGGAAACCAATCTTCAAGCACTTCTTGTCGCCATATGAGTGTGAGACTACCCAACGAACCATTGACGTACACCAAAACGGGGGTAAGGTCAGAAAAACTGCAGTTTGCATCCGTCGTTGGCTTGAATCAGATGGTTTAATGAGCACAACTGGCAGACACAGCCTGTTCTCTGCACCTTCCCTATTCACCCGCCACGTGAAGGTTTGCAGATGGTTTGTGAGATGCTACAAGTCCACGCCCCTGACAGCTGTAAGATGTTCAGGTTGTTTATAGAGAGGAGGAGAGAAGCAGCTCAGCTCTGGCCCCTTCCCCACCTACACGCGGAGCTATATCTGGAACAAAGCGTCTGATGTTTGCACTGAACCTTGTCAACCTCACTTCCACTTGCAGGGCCAAAGACAGGAGGAAGCAGAAGCAGAAGGCTGTAGGACCCGAACGCAAGTGCAGAGGTTCACTTGAGACTTCTTCCAACGCCCTGCTTCAACCTTCTCACCATTATTCTGATCGATATTCTTTTAGTGTGATCTAACTGGGGAGAAAAGGTGCTTCATGAGGAGATCTACAGCTGTGCATCCAGAACAGATACATCAAAGTCTCTGTAACCTCACCATGACAGGAAAACCCTTTGCCCTGCCAACGCATCCCACCAACCCTTCTTGGGCTTGTCATCACTCGCCAATTTTGGGTGTTCAGACATGCTGCTGACAGTGATGTGCAAGCTGCTTAAACAGGAGATCTGGGCTCTGGATGATGGCAGTGAATCATGATGGAACTTTTCTGGGAAAAGGTTTCACCAAGGTTAGCCAACAGAGCTGTAAAGTGACCTTTCCCCTCAGAGAAAAATTCCACGTGTCAGGTGGCAGAGGGGGAAAAGTCTTGGCTAAGTGAGGGAAAGGCTTAAGAATCAACATCGCCTTCTGAGGGGGGGGATAAACATCATTTGGGCTTTCGTTTGCTGTCAAATGAATTAGATGTAATGGTAAATAGCATTTACAGAGACATCTGCCTGGCCTTACAACAGCTGTGAAACTCATGACTATCAGAAAAGCAAAATCTGGAGCTTCTACTTGGGGTTGGGACTGCTCCAAGCTCTGATGGGTCAGCCTTGCCCTGCCACAAGGTGAGACCAAAGCTGACTCTGCGTTGTGAAAGTTGGTGTGGTTGAGGAGCTTCATCTACAGCTGAGAAGGTCACCTAGCTGACTGAGGTGAGAGCAGTCATAGAATCAAAGAATCATAGAATGTGTAGGGTTGGAGGGGACCTCTAAAGGCCATCTAGTCCAACCCCCCTGCAGTGAGCAGGGACATCTTTAACTAGATCAGGTTGCCCAGAGTCCTCATCAAGCCTGGCCTTGAATGTCTCCAGGGATGGGGCCTCCACCACCTCTCTGGGCAACCTGGGCCAGTGTCTCACCACCCTCAGTGTAAAGAACTTCTTCCTAATGTCTCATCTAAACCTGCCCTGCTCTAGTTTAAACCATTGCCCCTCGTCCTGTCGCTACATGCCCTTGCAAACAGCCCCTCCCCAGCTTTCCTGTAGGCCCCCTTCAGGTACTGGAAGGGGCTCTGAGGTCTCCCCGGAGCCTTCTCTTCTCCAGGCTGAAGCCCCCAGCTCTCTCAGCCTGTCCTCACAGCAGAGGGGCTCCAGCCCTCCCAGCATCTTCATGGCCTCCTCTGGCCCTGCTCCAACAGCTCCATGTCCTTCTTGTGCTGAAGACTCCAGAGCTGGAGGCAGCACTGCAGGGGGGTCTCCCCAGAGCAGAGTAGAGGGGCAGAATCACCTCTCTGGATCTGCTGGCCACGGTTCTTTTGCTGCAGCCCAGGGTGCAGGTGGTTTCGGGCTGTGAGCTCACACTGTTGGCTCATGTCCAGCTTTTCATCCACCAGTACCCCCCTGTCACCTCTGAAACCTTGTGTTTCATCCTCCCAGAAAAGGTGCATCAGGGATCAGGGGCCTGATAACAGGCTGTGTGGCTCTGGGTGTGAAGAAGGCCCCTTGATGCGTAATGGGAGATGTGACTAGGCAGAGGGCCTGGGGAGAATTATCGCTCTTGGATTAAAGGAAAATGTGATTCTTCCTGATTTCCAGGAATTAATGGTGAATTGGTAAGATCAGCTGGCTTGATTTTTGTGAACATTATATTATTAACATCTGGGAAGAGCAAAATGTGATTGAAGACCCATCAAAAGAGCAGCTTGCTCAGGATTTCGTAAGGGGCACAGCTTCTCCTGGGGCTCTGAAAACAAAATAAAGATCAGATGCAACAAACCAGGACCTCAGCTGAGTCCAGAGCAACTGAAACTTCCACCTGGATTATCTGAGCCACAGAAGTCAGGATGGATTTCAGGGCATTTCTTGACTGAAGAAGTGTTACAATTAAGAGACCACAGAGCACAATACCACTATCCAAATACGTGATCGTGCTGCAGAGATCAAGAATGGCACAAAAGGCAATGAGCTAAGGTCTAAAGGTTTGCCTTAGTGGGTTGTTAATCAAAACAAGTGCAAGCCCTGGATTCTGGGAAGAGAACTCAGGAGGAGAGGAGAGGAGAGGAGAGGAGAGGAGAGGAGAGGAGAGGAGAGGAGAGGAGAGGAGAGGAGAGGAGAGGAGAGGAGAGAAGAGGAGAGGAGAGAAGAGGAGAGGAGAGAAGAGAAGAGAAAGAGAAGAGGAGAGAAGAGGAGAGAGAAGAGAAGAGAAGAGAAAGAGAAGAGGAGGGGAGAGAAGAGGAGAGGAGAGAAGAGAAGAGAGAGAAGAGAAGAGAAGAGAAGAGAAGAGAAGAGAAGAGAAGAGAAGAGAAGAGAAGAGAAGAGAGAGAAGAGAAGAGAAGAGAAGAGAAGAGAAGAGAAGAGAAGAGAAGAGAGAAGGTCTAAAAGCTCACCCATGGAAACCCTATGTACTCATTGTAAGTTAAAAGCATAAGAAGAAAGGTGCAGTCACCAGAGACACAAAGATCATGCATCAGTCTTCATGTTATTTGACTGGGGAGGCCCGAAACAAGGCTCCTGTTTCTGTGTCACAGTGGATATCGCTATGAACCACGAACATTTTGTTCACTTTGGCATTGAACAGATGGCAAGAAACTGGAAGGGATTCAAACAACAGTAGACATGATTTAAGAGACAGTGGAAGAACTGGCTTGAGAAAAGAAGCAAGCAAATGTAAACTCAGGATGGGAAATGTGCTAGAGCTATTTAGAGAGTATAAAGCCACCAAGAGAGAGGAACTGTTTAGTTTTACAGAACAGAATATAAACAAAATGAATAACCAAGGGTTCTCAAAAATTAGTGCTAGCTGGTCTCTCTGCACCGATTTTAGTTACCAGTCCTTTTTCTTGCACCTCCGCTACAAGGGGGGCAGCAGCAAGGCAGGCGGTGCAGCCTCCCCTCCGCTGGCACCCACGGCGCGGCGGATGTAAATCCTCACTGCTGCCAGGCTAAAAATGCACCCCGAACCCTCAGCTTGGGTGGCGGGTGCAGGTCTGCTACCATTGCTCCTGCCCCAGGATCCCCAGCAGAACAGGGGAAAAAAGGCAATTTCCATGGTTACCCCAGCAAGAATTTCTCGTGGCTATGAGTAACCCTCAGCAGCAGCTTCTTTGCTGGACACCTCAATAAATCCATATGGAGATGATGTAACAGGAGCAAGGACCTTTCTCGGGTGGATGTCCCACACCAGAAACCCCATTGCATAGAATCATGATGGTTGGAAGACACCTTTAAGATCCTCAAGTCCAACCATTAACGTGGCACTGCCAAGGCCACCACTAAACCATGTCCCTCAGCACCACATCTACATGTCTCTTAAATATCTCCAGGGATGGTGACTCCACCATGGCCCGGGCTGCCTGTTCCAATGTTTAACAACCCTTTTGGTGAAGATTTTTCCTAATATCCAGTCTAAACCTCCCCTGGCACAACTTGAGGCTGTTTCCTCTTGTTCTGTCACCTGTTCCTCAGGAGAAGAGCCCGACCCCCCCTGGCTACACCCTCCTTTCAGGGAGTTGCAGAGAGCGAGAAGGTCTCCCCTCAGCCTCCTTCTCTCCGGGCTGAACACCCCCAGCTCCCTCAGCCGCTCCTCACAAGACTTGTGCTCCAGACCCCTCACCAGCTCCGTTCCCTTCTCTGGACACGCTCCAGCACGTTGATGTCTTTTTTTGTGGTGAGGGGCCCAAAACTGGACACAGCACTCGAGGTAGGGCCTCACTAGCGCCGAGTACAGGGCGACCATCACCGCCCCAGTCCTGCTGGCCACACCATTCCTGATAGGTACAGCTGTCTCCACAACTTCAACTGCTCCTTACACTGCCTGGCCAGCAGCTGCTGGACATCACTTCCCTCTTTGGCTATCACCTGCAATGTGGCGACAGGCTGTGTGAGCCCCAAAGACTCCAGCCGATCTCTCCCACTCCTTCCCAAGTGCTGTGCACAGCAGTAGGAATGACAAGGAGGATGGGTGGGCTGCCTCTGCAGGGAAGCCCATTCCTCCTTGAATTGCTGGGCACTGGCTTTTGCTCATGGCATTCATGGCTGGCAGCGTGCTGGGCACCCCTGCAGCCCCGCTCCCTCCCTTTCTAACCCTCATCCCCATTCCCAAAGCAGGCAGAAAGTTGCAGGTGCCATGCAAAATGTTTTACCCCGTTCACATCGGAGGTTTTTGGTGGCTTGCTGGCGGCTGGTGGCAGTTTGTGGGATGCTCATGCCTGCAGGTGAACAAAGAGATGTCGGGTGGGATGCCTGCCCACGCACCAACGCGCCCGTGCGCTCCCACACCCAGGCACTCATGCATCAGTGCACCCATGCACATGCACCCATGTACCCACGCATCCGTGCACCCATGTACCTGTGCACCCACACATCTGTGCACCTGTGTACCCATGTGGCCACGTACCTGTGCATCTCTGTAACCACGTACCCATGCACCCACGCAACCATGTACCCATGCATCTGTGCACCCATGTACCCATGCATCCATGCACCCATGTACCCATGCACCCATGCACCCATATACCCATGCATCTGTGCAACCACGTACCCATGCACGCATGCATCCATGCATCCGTGCACCCATATACCCATGCACCTGTGCACCCATGTACCCATGTACCCGTGCACCTACGTACCCACGTACCTATGCATCCATGCACCCATGTACCCATGCACCCACGTACCCATGCATCTGTGCAGCCACGCACCCACACACCCAGGCATCCATGCACCCATGCACGCACATACCCATGCATCTGTGCAGCCATGTAGCCAGGTACCCATGCAGCCACGCACCCACATACCCATGCATCCGTGCACCCGTGCACCCGTGCACCCACATACCCGTGCATCTGTGCAACCATGCACCCATATACCCATACATCCATGCACCCATGCCCCATGTACCCACGCACACCCACATACTCATGCATCTGTGCAACCACGTACCCATGCACCCATGCATCCGTGCACCCACATACCCATGCATCCATGCACCCATGTACCCATACATCCATGCACTCGTGCACCCATGCACCCATGTACTCACGCATCCATGCACCCACATACCCATGCATCTGTGCACCCACGTACCCATGCACCCATTCATCTGTGCAACCACGTACCTGTGTACCCAGGTACCCACCCACGCACCCCTGTACCCGCGTACCCACGCATCCATGCACCCACGCATCCGTGCACTCGGGAAGCCACAGCATCCCCTGCCAGCGCTGCGGCAGCGCTGTTTGCTGCCTCCCCTTTAGTGGCCATGGCAACTGCCGCTGTGTAGTGAAGCGTTGCCAGCATCTGAGGAGCAGAGCTTCCGAAAGGAAAGAAAAAAAATAATATAAAAAAAAAAAAAAAAGGGAAAGGCGTGATGTCAAGCCATGGAGATCCAAGAACCCCTCCCGCCTGACGTCACACGCGCTTTTCAATGCAATCGGGCCCCGGCATGGCTGACCCCGGTCCCCGCAGCCCGGGAGTCACCGCTGGGAGCAGCCCCTGTGCTTGTTGGTGCTGCTGTTCTTTTTCTCGCCCGTGGTAAACAAGAACAAACTGTATCCAATGCTCATCCCGTTGTTCTTTAAGGAAGCATCTCGGACAATGAAACACACATCACTGAGCAGCTAAGCTGACAGAACAGGCTACGTATTGCAGGATACCAGGCTGGAGCAGCTTAAATACTTGTTATTTTGACCCAGAGTTGCTTGAGTTTGTTTTGCTGAAAATCCCTTCACTGAAAGACAGAGGTATTTTTTAAAAGTGCCAGACCTTGAAAGTCTCTCTAGGTTTGTCCCCACGAGGGACAAATTCACCGGGGAAGCAGGAGGGCTGGGTGCAGGGATGCCTGAGCCCTTCCTGTGCCAGCCAGCTCGGATCCAGGAACGGCATCCCCACCATGGTGAGCCCTTGCCCCCGGGCCAGGAATGTCCCAAGAAATGCCCTGTGTCCTGTAGCTCGGCTGGGTTTTGGCTGGGCAATTTCTGCCCACCTCTCATTGCACAGCGAGGCACAAGGCAGGGACTGGGCATGGAAACTGATACGTTCATTTTTTAAAAAAGCAGAAGGTGGGAATGCAGGAACAAAGGTGTGGGAGCAAGCGCTCACTGCTAACCTCTAATCTCTAATTCCCCTTTTACACAAGGGCATAGAACCATAGAATGGTTTGGGTTAGAAGGCACTTTAAAGACCATCCAGTTCCACCCCCCTGCCCTGGGCAGGGACACCTCCCACCAGACCAGGTTGCTCCAAGCCCCGTCCAGCCTGGCCTTGAACCCCTCCAGGGATGGGGCAGCCACAGCTTCTCTGGGCAACCTGGGCCAGGGGCTCACCACCCTCACAGCAAAAAATTTCTTCCTAAAATCTAACCTAAATCTCCCCTCTTTCAGTTTAAATCCATTCCCCTCCTCCTATGGCTCCCCTCCCTGATCCAGAGTCCCTCCCCAGCTTTCCTGGAGCCCCTTCAGGGACTGGAAGGGGCTCTAAGGTCTCCCCGGAGCCTTCTCTTCTCCAGGCTGAACCCCCCCAACTCTCTCAGCCTGTCCGCACAGGAGAAGCAGCGCTTTTCACCTCTGCAGCCTAAAGCCCTCGCCAGGCTGGCTCACCGCAGTGGGATTTGGGGAGAATGAGGGGGAAATGGGGAAGGAAGGCTGTTTTCTAAACAAGGGAAGGGGAAATTGCCTCTGTCCCAGCCCGATTGGAAATAAGAGGAAATGCTATTTTTTCCCCAGGCAGTTTCTGTTGTCTTTGCAGGGCTTTTGGTCAACACAAGCTTTGGTTACCAGTGTTTGTGAGCTAAATGCTCTGGGGCAACAAGGAGAAAAACACGCTAACGGAGCTGTTAACGAATTGCAAAAAGTACCCATGTCAGTTCTATTTCCCTGCCACCCGGTTTCACTTCACCGTGAAATCGAAAGCACCTGCCCTGCCGCATTGACTGAGCTCAGGACAGCTCGGAGCCGCTTCGAGGTGACAGTCATCACTGCTTTCTCTTTTAATAGCAGTAAAAACCCCAGAGCCACCAGTCTTCCCCAGCAAGATCTGCTGGGATGGCTTCAACCTGCCCGAAGCAGGGAGCGGGGACACCGCTGCTAATGATCCCCGTGAGATGTTACTCCCCCATTCCAGCATATTCTGGGACAAGGGCAGGAATTTCAGGTGGGGGTTTTCACCCCATAAAATGTGGCTCCTTTCAGCTTGTGTAAAATCACGTCTATTATAAAAAGGGAGCGACTTCTCCCCTTCCTTCAGGGGTGAAGGCTGCCAGCCTGGCTGGCCCCGGCAGCTCCTCCAAGGGTTTGCCTGAACCTCTGTGCAGTTCAGAGCAGAAGCACTCATGGGTTTGGGCTGACATCTAGTGTCGGCGCGGACCAGGCCAGAGAAACCAGCTGCCTCGCTTCTCCCAACGTGCCGGTGGAGACCTGCAAGGGAGAAGGAAGATGACACTTCTTTGCCTTAGTGCTTCTAATTTGGTCAGAGACCTGACCCATAAGCCCACGAGTATCTTTGTTCAATTCATTACTGAAGACAATAATATTAATAATGGGACACTCAAAAATAGAAGTGAACAAGTAGTTTTAGGCCCGGAAATCACAAAAACAGCTCGAATTGCTAAGGTATGCTGTTGTCTTTTCATTTTGAAGCATCAAAAAGGCGAGTGACTGATTGCGAGCTGTAGATGTTGTTTATAAGAAGGAAGACACTTCATGGCGTACTCTTGAACGGTAGGATATGATTTCAAGGGACTTATCCCATCAAAGCATTTGGTATGATAAGCTTCAGGAAACCGCACTGCTGCTGCCTTGATGTGTCATTATTTGCTTGCCACCCACATCTCATGTGGACTCATCCTTTTCATCCTCCCCTAACGGCTGAAATCTCTTTCCACAACAGTCAGCGTGCGAGTTCAATTCGGTTCACCGTCAAACTGTCTCACTCCTGAGACACTTTCCTCGGAGACCTTCAGTGGTGTTCAGAAGCCATTGGTGGGCTCAGTCTCGCCCACGGACATGTGGAGTGTGACAGGGATGGCCAAGGCTCATCTGGCACAAGGAGAAAGAGAAAAGCTGCTCATAGGGATACTCAATACCTCTCAAAACTGTATATCCTAGGATGAGCTGGAAAAAATTGCAACTCAACTGTGCAAGTATTTCCTGAAAGGTGCTTTGGGTGCTCAAGTTCACCAAAAGCTCAAGTTGACAAGGGTGGAGGAATGACTGAACACGTTCAAGGAAGAGACATCAACCGAGGACAACCGAACGCGGAAAGGGGCTTGGATGGTCCCTGAATTGTTGGAGGCTGGTAAAGTATCTGGGAGAAGTATCATCAATTACTTGCCCTTGTTTTGATACTGGCCGTAGGCATCTGGTTTTGTCCTGTGTCTGAGGGAGGGTGCTGGGCTACGGGTGGCCCTTTGTTGGGCCCAGAAGGGCTGTACTGGTATCTCCCTGTATCACCGTCTTATTTTTAACTTAGATCTGCTCTAACCCTTCCACATGGCACAGCCAGAAAAAAGAACTTTCGCAAAACAAAAGCAGTTTGGGCTCTCTCCTAAATATGCCTTTTCCATGTTCCCACCTTGAAAGCCGGATAGGATCTTTGGCACTGCAGGAATTGGCAAAAGCAGGAAAAGGGGGGAGAGGGGAGCGACATAGGACAAACCTGCTTGGAGCGCGCTGGGGAAGGTCATTTTTACTTTTGCCTTGATGCTATTATCAGGAATGTCACCATTCCGTGCAGAAAGTCATGTCCTGTCCCCATGCTCTGGCCCCTGGCCCCATGAGCACCAGCAGAAGTCCTGGCTTCAGTTTTGCCCGAATTCCTGTGTGCCTTTTGTGGGGTGGGGGGGTCACCTTGTCCCCATGTACCTCATTCCTCCACAATGGACCCAACAGAGCAGCCCTGACCGTTCCTCTCTTCTCTCTCGCAGACGAAAGCCATCGGCTTTCCTTATGGTTACACCACCTGCCTGGTGCGGTGGGATGAAGGACCTGAATGATAACCACGTCCCGCCTGGGGTCCCCAAGAGCCTGGGCCCCCTCTCTGCTCCTCACCCCCCTTTCTCTTGGGCAGGTTTCCTTCCAGTTGTAATGACTGTTTTGTCCAAAGCCGAAACAGGCTTCAGGTTTACGAATATGTGAAGGAAGAGGAAAATGTCTTCATGCTCTACTTTGCTGGGAGCGAGTCCTGTGCAAGCGGGGTCCCTAAGTGCTGCTGGTCAAAGGTGGTGTTGTTTACACAGGAGTTGGCTTTTTGGCACTCTGAAAGGGCACAGATGGAGTCAGGGAACAGATCTTATCTTCCGGACACCCGCAGGCACCCTGCCATTGAAGTTTTGAGCTCAGGAAGTTCCCTGCTACTGTTTAACCTTTAATGCCCAGCCTTTCTTTCAGATTCCCCATCAAATAGGGGTTTTGGATGACCAGGGATTTCATACTTAAACTCAGATGGTGCGGGACACCTTGTCCGAGTAGAAAATATTTGCTCTGCACATACACTTCAACTCCACAAAATGCATGGAGAGACTTCATATAACTTTGAACCATTTAAGGACAAAGTATTCCCTCGTATTGTTTTAGCTCTAGCATATTTACTTCATGCAGTGTTCAGGTACATACGTGTCTCCATTTATGGCCTCTGTTGATATTTGCTACAGTCCCTCTCTTCTTCTTCATGGCCACATTAATGATATTTTTCTTTGCACCTCACATGCAATCCCCTTCCCCAACATAAACCCAAAATAGCAGCGAGTTGAGCTTGGCACATAGAAATGGCCACAGCAAGCAAAGGTCTGAAGAGGAACCAGCCCCACACCAACCACTGCAGTTACTGAAAGCGTCCATTAGTGACAGACCTCCTCCCAGCTCAGCCCTGATGTTCACAGAATCATAGAATCATAGAATCATAGGGTTGGAAGGGACCTCTGGAGATCATCTAGTCCAACCCCCCTGCCACAGCAGGGTCACCCAGAGCAGGTTACACAGGAACACATCCAGGTGGGTTTGGAATGTCTCCAGAGACAGAGACCCCACCACCTCTCTGGGCAGCCTGTTCCAGTGCTCTGCCACCCTCAAAGTAAAGAAGTTCCTCCTCATGTTTAGGTGAACTTCTTATGCTCAAGTTTGTGCCCATTGCCTCTTGTCCTGTCCCCAGGCACCACTGAAAAGAGCCTGGCCCCATCCTCCTGACACCCACCCTTTAAGTATTTATAAGTGTTGATAAGATCCCCCCTCAGCTGTCTTTTTTCCAGACTGAAGAGACCCAAATCCCTCAGCCTTTCCTCATATGAGAGGTGTTCCAGTCCCCTAATCATCTTTGTAGCCCTCTGCTGCACCCTCTCCAGCAGTTCCCTGTCCCTCTTGAACCGGGGAGCCCAGAACTGGACACAGTACTCCAGGTGTGGCCTCACCAAGGCAGAGTAGAGGGGGGAAGATGACCTCCCTTGACCTGCTGGCCACACTCTTCTTGATACACCCCAGGATGCCATTGGCCTTCTTGGCCTCAAGGGCACATTGCTGGCTCATGGTCATCCTGTTGTCCACCAGGACTCCCAGGTCTCTTTCCACAGAGCTGCTCTCCAGCAGGTCAGCCCCCAACCTGTACTGGTGCATGGGGTTGTTCCTCCCCAGGTGCAGCACCCTACACTTGGCCTTGTTGAATTTCATAAGGTTCCTCTCCGCTCAACTCTCCAGCCTGTCCAGGTCTCTCTGGATGGCGGCAGGGCCTTCTGCTGTGTCAGCCACCCCACCCAGCTTTGTGTCGTCAGCAAACTTGCTGAGGGTGCACTCTATCCCCTTATCCAGGTCATTGATGAATATATTGAAGAGGGCTGGACCCAGTACTGACCCCTGGGGAACACCACTCATCACTGGTCTCCAACTAGACTCTGTGCCCCTAATCACAACCCTCTGAGCTCTGTCTTTCAACCAGTTTTCTATCCACCTTACTGTCCATTCATCTAACCCACACTTCCTAAGCTTCCCTATGAGGATGCTGTGGGAGACCGTGTCAACGCCTTGCTGAAGTCAAGGTAGAGCACATCTACGCCCCTCCCCTCATCTATCCATCCAGTCATGCCATCGTAGAAGGCTATCAGATTAGTCAGACATTATTTCCCCTTGGTGAATCCATGCTGAGTACTTCTGATAGCTTTCTTTTCCTCCACGTGCCTTGAGATGACACCCAGAACGAGCTGTTCCATCATCTTTCCAGGGATGGAGGTGAGGCTGACCGGCCTGTAGTTCCCCGGCTCCTCCTTCTTGCCTTTTTTGAAGACTGGAGTGAC
Source organism: Alca torda (assembly GCA_008658365.1). NCBI lineage: Eukaryota > Metazoa > Chordata > Aves > Charadriiformes > Alcidae > Alca > Alca torda. The sequence goes on from CM018079.1 coordinate 76,510,153, forward strand.
ATTGGCTTTCCTCCAGTCCCCAGGCACCTCGCCTGTTCTCCAGGACTTTTCAAAGATGATGTTACTGGGTTTGTTCCTATAACGGTGGATCCCCTGGGGAGAAAAATGTTTGACACAGCACAAACGATACACAACAAGGGTAATATCAAGGGTTTGGGGTTTCATAATCCTCTTCCATTATACCAACCAAGGCCATCGTGGCACTCAAAGAATTGGAGCCAAAAGCCTTCATGAGGCTGCTGGAGGTGCCCTCCTGGGCAAACACTGCCTCTGCCATGGCAAACCAAGGCAGAAGGGGCTGTTCCGAGAGCACACCTCAACTATGAAATCCGGTGTGTCGGCTCAAAAGAAGAAGGCAAAAGCCACTTCTCTCTTACAATGTCTGCTTTTAGAGTGATTGCTATAAAACACAGCCGGTTTCACATTTCGTAAAACCGTGTAATGCTTTTGTTTTGAGGAAAGGGATACTAACAGCTGCACAAAGGCCACATAAACACAACAGCTTTGGATGAGTAATGATGAGTTTCTGCCTGTGGGCTATCCAGAATGAGACGTGGCTCAGAAGCTGCCGCTTCCCTTCTCTTCTTCTGAAGAGTTTTCCCAAGCTCTTCCCACTGGCATCTCGTGGATGAGGCTGCTCAGCCTGGCGTTTTGGCGGCTGGGAGATGGCGACTTGCTCCCGGGGGTGCTTTTGACTCTTGCCTGTTGGCTGGTGGCAGCGATGCTGTGGTCGGACCCCCCCCACACGGATAGTTTGTAAGGAAACCGTCCCACGCTGGGGTACGAGCAGCTCTTCCCCTCCGGTTTCCCATCTTTGGCTTCCAATGTGCTCCAAGTGCTGTCACTAGGAAAGCATTTAACGGCTCATGTGACGTATCTTTAATTACTATTCATCCAGTGTCTTCCTGACAGATGCATCATGTCGTAGGTTTTAAAATAACGCACTCATAATTCGTCTTTAGGAAGCATTGAACTGATTTTCCATGCAGGGGTTGCTCCCGTGGCACATTCCACCATGGCACAGTGCTATTCCTGGCGAGGACTCAATGAGCAGGGAGTGGAGCCCGACCCCACAGCTCTCCCAGGGGATGTGCCCACCCCCGAGCAATACTAATTCCTGAGTGAGAGCAGAATTGGATGCCGTTTGGGATTGCCCCATTAATCACCTTGTAAATCCCTGCCAGCAGTACTGGAAATATTCCCATTTTCCCTGAGACTCCGCTGCCTCTGAGGGGGTACAACCATTTTCCAGCACGTGGAGGAAACCCCAGCTGTGCAGGAGTACAACAAAATAAGCTGAACTCCAAACAAGTGGAGCAAACAAGCTCTTAACCTTATTTCTTGGGGGAAAAAAAAAAAAAAAAAATTAAAAAAAAAAGATGCCAATTTTCAAATGTTTCTTGCACCTGCTAAACGCATTAGCAGCAGCGCTGTATCTCCAACGGCTGGTCGCCATGAAAGAAAAATAGCTGCTTTGTGGCGATGTGGTGCGCTTGTGACAGCCATTCGGGAGATGATTTAGTGCCTGTGCTGGCAGCCGGACGGCCACACTCGGGGCTCACATGGCGTGAGGTTGCTCTCCATCGTTCCCAAACTTCCTTGAAAGAGCTAAGTACTTCGCCACCTATTTCTCTTAAAAAAAACAAAACAAAACAAACCAAAGCTATCCGAGCGGGGTTTTGCACTTGTTGGCCGTGCCAAGGAAAATAAGCCCTTACTGGGAATAGGAGGGCAGCGGGCCGTGGGCCTTGGAGGTTATTACAGGGTGTCCCATTCCAGCAGCTGACAACACCGTAGGAAATTTCAGAGAGGTTTTTTTTTTTTTTTTTTTGCTGCCCACGCAGTGAATTAGCACATCAGCATAATGTCAGGAGGGAAACATAGAAAAATATGACCCGCGTGCTATTAAACAGACTAGGCGGAGAGCTTTGCTGGCGTCGGGCTGCCCCGGGGGTCCGGTGCTGGAGGAACAGCCCATGAGTTCCACTTCGGGGCCACCGGCGTCCTCTGCTCTGCCCATGCGGCCTCAGTTTTTCCACTCTGCTTCACGGGGGGTAGCCGAGGATATGCCAAACGGGGTGCAGTCCGGAGCCCGGTACTACAGCCCTGGTCTGGGGTGAACAAGAAGCCGTTTTTTCAAACAGGTTTGGGCTCAAAACAACGTTGGGGAGCCATGGCTACTTCTGACGTGGTACCATCAGAGGAGGCAGCGGTGGCCTCCAGCACTTGCAAGTGCAGCCTGGGCTTCCCTGGAAACAAGGTGACCATGAATTCAGGGAAGCATGAACTTCTCCATGGAGTGAAGCCCTGGGATGAGACCTTGTCTTCGGTCAGTCAGGCAGCAGAGGTTTTGTATTCAGTGCAGGACAGCCCCCACTTTGCCATGCCTTTTTGTGGTGGCATGTCATTTTGTCAAGATGCGTGTGCTTTTTTTCATGTGCTCTTCGTTTTGGTGCTAAAAGAGGAATGATGAGAGAGGAATGTTTTACTGGTTAGCCCGAGGCACTGGAAAGGACACGTTCCCACCAGCCTCTCTCTGTCGGTGGTCAGCGTGGTGCCTTCCAGCCCACCACAACTCCTCCATGCCCCATGTCAGCATCGTGTCCCCCAGTTTAGCTACAGGGCACAGTATGGGAAAACAAGACCCTGAAGTGATTTGGGTTCATGACAACCTTCCTTGCACCCTGAAAGGGTGATTGATCAGGCAGCTGGGGTTGGAGGAGTCCCAGAAGAAAAGCACCTTCTGAGGGAAGGGTCATGAAGCCAGAAAGCAAGCAAAGCACCGTGGGTTCTGGGACCTGCTGGGGTGATGGTTGCCCAAGAAGGAGCAAGCCTTCCTACTCTTTATTTCTCTTCATTTCAGGTGATCAGAGCTTTGTTTAGCTTCTTCTCAAAGAAAACCAGAGAGCTACCCAAAACTACCTACATCCTTAATTCCTCTGAGTCATTTTGGCTAAAGGAGATGGCCCCAGCAGTCCAGAGGCACTCACAGAGCAAGGGAAAAGGAAAGTGCAGGTTCTCCAGGTCTCCAGCTTCTCCCGGCACCACGAAGGGGAGCAGGGAACTTTAGATATTTCTAGGAAAGGTGGAGCAGGTTGCAAACACATTGGCTTGTGGATGTCCATGCAAAAAGAGCATTTTTATGTTGGCTAAAGCCGGAGCATTAAAGTGGAGCCTCCACACTTGGGACATATTTCAGGGAAAACAAAGGTAGGATTTAATTCAAGTGTATGATAAGCTGCTTGAACAGAGAGGAGCAGGATGCCAAACGATGGATTGTCTCCACTGCTGGAATTGGAAGATGTGATTCTAAATCTCAAGACTGTGGCAGAAGAGCGGTGTCTTCTGTCAAGGTAACTCATAAAGGGGATGCGGACGTGGCACAGCAAATTCGGAGCAGACTAAAGTCACTAAGCCACGTCCGCATCCCACTGATATCCTGGTGAAGTCTGCTTTGGGTTGCATTCCGTCAGAGATAAAGGGGACAGGAATCAAGGCAATTTATCCCAGACCTGTGAAGTACCCAGGTGGAAGAATCAGATGAGGTCCCCCCCAGGGGCTGAGGGTTGTCCTAGCTCCTGTCCTTGGATAAAAGATCCCTGCAGCCACTGAGACCGGCTCCAGCCGTAAGCGATGTGTTAGGATTTCCTCACCTGAGCACTCGGCTAGTGAAAGTGATGCTGACCTTGATGTAAAGATATGACCTTGCCCTCCGGTAGGGAAGGACGTCACCGATGGTATTTAGACAGGGATGGGATTGTACCTGTAAGAAAATCTGATGCAGATCCGACTTTGCTTGAGAAGCTGTGGCTTGCTGATGGAGAAACACCCAAAGCTGGGAAACAGATATTGTGTAAATATCGCTCTATTGCAGGGGTTGGGCTGTAAAATGGCCTCTCTCCTCTGTGGGAGCAAACTCTGCAGAGGTGACTCAGCCGTCAGCGACATGAGAACCAGACACTCATCTTTGCTGCGCGATGGGCAAAGCCCAGACCTCAATCTGCGTCCTCCAGGTGAGGGCTTCAACCTCCAGCATGGCCTTACTGAGGAGGGGGCCATGAGACACGGGAACTAAAAGCCAGGGGTCGACGACGTCAAAAATGATGAAAGCCACAACGCACGAGGCGCGGTGGCACATGACAAAAGCAACGGCAACCGAGGGCAGCAGCTTGGAAACTCTCTGCAACACAGGGCTTGCTCGCTGCGGGCAGCCTGGCAGAGGCCAGCCGCGGGGGCCGAATTATAAATGTTCTCAGGTTAGCTTAAATCCCTGCTGTCGGAATAAAGGCCTTTTTCTTCGTTAGGTCACGCTGCACTCCCAACTGCCACAGTCCTTAAGCACTGATGTCAGAAGTTAAAGCTGAACTCTGTATAACCTCTGGCCTATAAAGGGCGCCAAATGCAAAATATTTGGGAGTTTTAAAATGACATTTTGTGCTAAGCCTGGATAGTTTACTTTGTACCTACGCTAAGTCCAAGCCAACGTTGTAAGTCTCTTTTGTGCTCAGCGTAGAAGTGTACCAGAAAGATCAAACATAGGGTATTATTTTATTCTTGGAAAGTAGGCACATGGGCACTGGTTCGCCAGATATTTAGCCTCTCAAATTACCCCGTATTCTAACGGGAAAAATCTGAAATCCGAACACTTTGCTGAAATAGGTCTGCATTTGGCGAGCGCTAGGTGACTGTAAGATTGTGCGAGATTGTTAGACTTTAAGCTCGTACTTTCATCTTTTAAGGCTGCTGCTGCTCCAGCAAGGGAATAACCTGGCAGAAACTGCGGCGCAAGGCGCTGGCGGACGTGCAGAATACCCTGCTCTGCTCCTGGCGGGGCCACTGGCGTGTGGACGGATGTGCTGAGCGCGATGTCCCTGAGGAACATGTTAGGGGCACCTCACAGCAGGATTAGTAACACCTACTTTATTTTGCTGATTATGCTTTTATTCCTTATGCTAAATAAATTAACTCATCTTGATCAGCTTGCTTAGCTTGCCAAGTTTCCGTCCCCCACCCCAACCGCTGTGTGTTGACCCCTGTTTCTAGCCTAGCAGTAAAATCCTTCACCACCGTCCCCCACCATAGAGGGGAAGGACCAGGCAGCAGAGACGAAGCAGAGACCGCGGTATCCAGTTACTTAGGACTATCTGGTTTTGCCATCTAGCAACTTGACTAGGTGATTTCGACAGAAAACTGCATTGCCCAAGGTTTCCTCAATGAGGTAAAAAGTCCTGCATTACAGGACGCCGGCGTCCAGGCAAGCACGGTCTTGGGCTAATTAAGTAATAACGTTGCAGGGACATGAGTTAGAAACGTTGGTGAGGTACAGGAGGTGGAGACGGATTGATATCCAAGAAGAACTCAAGTCTTTTGGAAGGAGTGAAGACTGGTTTCAGTCGGCGACAATGATACCCTCTCCTTGAGCCAGACGGTCCTGTGCTCAGGCCGACACACCACGGGGCGAGGGAGGAGGTGGTCTTCTGCTGCATGCAGCCATGAGATGCCATCACCTGGTGCAGGCTTCCCAGTCTTTCCCGACCTGAGCTCCTACATATCCTCCAGTGGCAGAGGAGTAGTGGCATCACCTCGTAGTGAGTTTAAGCTCACTGTTGATCACCTGATTTCTCTTAATTGCTCTGCAGAGCTCAGGTTATAAGTGTTATTCCAACTCGCAGTAGCTATACGAAACGTGCTTTTCGTTGGGGGCATCTTTTGGGGCTTTATTCCACATGGTGTTTGCAGCCTCCGTCCCACCTCAGCCCTGCAGAGGTGCAGCCCCTCCTGCCAGGCAGCAGCAGCTGGCGGATCTACGGCATCGCTGACCGTGTTCGGTCCCGTTGGAGACATGTCACTCCCTGCTGCCATCCCCACAACCCTTTTCTCCTCTCCTTCACCACGAATGTCCGCTTCAGCGGTTCCGATAATTTGTGTGTTGCTGAAGGGGAGAGAATGAGCTGCAATTGCTGCCCAAGAAAACCCATCAAGAGAAGATGCTCTTGGAGGCCTTGGGTGCTGGTCATATAACAGCCGGGTTAAGAGAGGTACTAAGCAAAACGCTTAAACGTTTCTCCTGCTGAATAAACACTCCTCTTCTTCACTCTCCGTAAGAACATAAAGCGCTAGGATGGCTGGAGTCATACTCTTCGTGTTTCCCAGCCTCAGGTGCACTTTTTTCCTGTGAATTTGTCGCACCTACACTTTTAACAGTCACAGTCTTCAGGGACAAGGCGCTGCGCACCTGAACGGTGCTTTGGTGTGAAGAGCCACCTCCTTTGTTCGTTCCGAACCTGATTTAGTCTCATTTAATGGAAGCACAGCCTGTTCCCAAGGGGAACATTGTCGGGGAGCATTCACAGGGAAGGGCAGTGCCAGCGATGACGCACCAAGCCCATGCGACTCCTTGCAAGGAAACTGGGAGCCACTGAAGGGACTCCACTGGTTCGTTAAGTTTCTTCATCTCCGCTAGATTTTTCTCAAAGAGAAAAGTTGTTGATATGACTTGTGAGTGTTGCAGTGGAGGATGGAGTAAGAGATCTGGAGAAGTTCTTTCCAAACATCACAATTGCCTGGACTGAGACAGTTCAAAGAACATTTAACCAGCCCCTGGCTGTCCATCGGGGCCACCACTGTCCCACTTTGATGTACTCATTACCCAGCATGTGGACACTTCCAGTAAGGCAAGTCTCGTACCAGCCAGGTGGGTTAGAGGGAAACTGTGCCTCAAGAAGCTGTGAAAGACCATTGCTTTTCTCCAGGAAAGCTGGAGCTTCTAGCTTTTAAATGTTCTCTTCCTAACAAGAGTGTGACTTTATCATGTACATCTGTAAGTGACTGACAGCAAGAGCAACCCATTTCCCGTGTCTTGAATTCATCATGATTGAACCGCTGCACACCGAAAGATCACAGAGATAACTGACTTTACATTAAATATCACCTAGGAAGATGGAGCCTTGCCTAATGCACCCCTCCATGCAGAAGCATTGGTGAGAATACACAGTGCAGGAGCAAAGACCTTGATATTAAACTTATGCAGCTGATGACTTCTACCAAGGTAAGACGTTCTGTCAGCTCAGAAGGCAGACACACGCGTTACCAGAGGGTTTCTGCAGAAGTCAGCAGAGGGGCTGGTACCACCTGTACTGTTTTCAGCTTGGGTTTGATGAGGAGAGGAGGAAGAAGGACCTTAGACCAGCAGAGTTCTTAAAACTCCAGGCTGGCCCAAGTCCTATTCCTCTTCTTCAAAGAAACACAAGCAACTTATCATTCCCCTCAAGGCTTTTATGTCTGGAGGTGGCCATGTCTTGTTCCCTAATGAGAGAAAAGAAACAACCAAACAATTGGGTCAGGCTGTGTTGGCCAAATTGTTCAACTACTATCGTGTGTGAAGGAGAACAGGAACTGAAGAGGAATTACAAGCCGACAACGAGTCATGTTATACCACCTTGTCTTTCTTCCGGAAGAGAAAGAAAGGAGAAATTTCCCTTTGGGATTCTCTAATTCCCTGGGGAAAAGGGAAACCATGTTTTACACACGCAGCTTTCGTTCTTGCGTGTGCTCCTGGACCTAAGGGCACAGATAGAGCGGCGCTGCCGGGGAGGCTGGTACGTCTGACAAGCCAGACTGAAGCATCGGGGTGAGCCTGGAGAATTTTCTTTCCTTTCTATTGTTGTGCTTGTGAATTCTGCGGGGGGGGCGGGGGGGGGGGGGGGGTGGGGTGGGGAGGGGAAAGAAAAATAAAGGGAGAGATATATTCAAGGACACTGAAGGCAGTTTTCCAAAAAATGGAAATCTGTTTTTTGCCAAGAGGATTTCCTGAGCAGTCTAAGTGACCGAGGATCTTGCCTCAAACAAAGTTTCATTGGAGGGGTAACTCCTCATGCACAAATTGTGCTGAAGGATTTTCATTCCTTCATGCATTCTTCTTCCTCAACCTGCTAACTCATGAGGACTGTTGTCCCTGGACACCAACTCGGGCTCTGATAGCTTTTGTAAGAGCATTTGTATCAAAATATTGTTCTGCTGGAGTCTCCAAGGCCATCTGGGGCTTTGTGCAGACAGGGTGCTTACAAATGAATGTGAACCAAAGCAAATCAACATTGCTTGGCAGGGATGAAATGTATTGCTGGGGTCTGTCTCTGCCAAGCTAGACTGTTTGGCTCCAGTCCCACTCTTCGGGGGGATTGTCTGTCAAAACACAATTTGGTATTGTACGGCGTCATGGTTACATGGCTCACTACTCCTTTAACCCCTCTCAGGCCTTACGCTCTTGTTCTTTGTTGGGTGGAAACCTGTGAATCTCCAACTCTTAAAGCAGACCTCATGCTCTGGTGCCTTGCACCAATTGTCTCTCATGCCATTGTGTTGGTTCAGGTAGAGCTTTTCCTTAGGAGCTGTCAACCGGTAGATTGCAACTTTCTTGAAAGGAAGACATTATTTCTTAATGCCAGGAAACAATAATAAGACATATCTTTGTACCATCTCATGATGGAAGCCTGGCTTCTTGGCCTAACCACCTCAAAAACCTGGTCATTCTTTCAAGGTGGGAGTTCAGCTTGGACACTTGATTGACTCTCCTTGATTATCCCATCCCTTCATGAACGGCAACTGCTGCTTCTGCTGAGCCCTGCTGGCAAGCCCAGAGGCCACCCATTAGAGGACAAGCCATGATGTCAATGTGAATGTCCTCATGGGATTGCCAAGAGGTGTATAATCGTATCACACTCGCCACTTCTGGACATCTTAATGAGTTCATTGAACCTGAATATTCTTTCAACTGGAGAAGGCTCTGGGGAGACCTTATTGTGGCCTTCCAGTACCTAAAGGGGGCTTACAGAAAAGACAGGGACAGAATTTTTAGCAGGATCTGTTGCGATAGGACAAGGGGTAATGGTTTTAAACTAACAGAGGATAGACTTAGACTACATATAAGGAAGAAAGTTTTTATGCTGAGGGTGCTGAAACACTGGCCCAGGTTGCCCAGAGAGGTGGTAGATGCCCCATCCCTGGAAACATTCCAGACCAGGTTGGACGGGGTTCTAAGCAACCTGATCTAGTTGAAGATGTCCCTGCTCATTGCAGTGGGATTGGACTATATGGCCTTTGAAGGTCCCTTCTGACCCAAAATTTTCTATGATTCTATGATTCTATAAATATGGACATAGCAAATTACCACGGTGGCTTGGCCAAGAGGCAGCACTACGGGTGTCTCCAAGCCCTTTACATACAGGTGTGCTATAGTGAAGATCCTCAGTAAGCACTGGTAGAAGTGCTGCCTCTGAGCACAGGTTCTTCTGGGCCACCTCCCGTCTTGGAGCAGGAGGAGGACGTGCCTATTCCCTTCAGGAGGCAGATCCTCAGCTGAGACCCCGCCGATCCTGGAGATGGCCGAGAAGAGCAGTGTCTTCTCCATAGGTATGACAGGCTGCACGTGCCACCCCGCAGGCGGGCAGCTGTCACGCACCGCTGTCACGTCTCCAGCCAGCCCGGCACGCAGCTGCAGGCTCATCCCCGTCGGGCAGGGCAGTGACAGCCTCGCACAGGCTGAGACGCCGGCGAAACACAGCCCGGCTGCCCGGGTCACGCAGCCTTCCAGCTTTCCTCTCACATTGTGGAATTTGGGTGTTTTCCTTCAAAGTTCAAGCTAGACCACACCATTACTGCCCGCCTCCCCCAGGGGCTGGGATGGGGGTCCAGGACTTGTTATTGTCCCGGCAGACTGGGCACTGCGGTCCATCTGTCCTTCTCCTGGGCACGGGGCGGCACGGATCGCCCCAGGGCTCAGCTGTCTCTGACCTGAGGTGCAGCACAGCTGTGTGACCCTGGGTTGGTTTTTCTGAGAAAAAATGCTGCTGCTGCTGCTGCTGCACTGTGAGAAAACACATGAAGGAAAGCCAGGCGAGATAAGAAAAGTCAAAACACAGACAGGATTAAAGTTGTCAAGATGATAATAGCTAGCAACACAAGGCTCCAAAAGCAAATGCTACGTGAAAAGGGATAAACCCCTGAAGAGCTGGTTCAGTCAATCTCTTGCTCTAAAGGTCCCTGGGCTGGAGCTTAGAAATGCCCCGAGTCCTTGGCTCAGGTGTAACTCTGATGCGAGGGTAGGTCCCAAGCGCTGGGCTCTGAGATGGGGGATGGAAAAAGGGGCACATGAAAAAAAAAGAAGGAAAAAATGGGTGGCTGGGCAAGGCGTAGAGAAGAATGTGTCCGCGAAGAGTGCATCTAACCCACTGGTGGGGAGGAAGCATGGAGGAATTTGACTGGGAAGGTCAACATGAGCATCACCAGCTGAAGAGCTTGAGCAGCCCAGCTCAACTGCCAGGTGCCCCTCCACCCTTTTCTGCCTGCCTGGAGCAACCCCCTCCCACAGAAAACCCCAGCACCCCTTCCCCTGGCAGGGCATCTTCTGTCCTGAGCTGGAAGCTCAAGAGATATGCAGGGACAGCACCTCTCCAACCGTGTCCCAGGGGCAGTGGGTGACCTGCAGCCAGTACAAAGCCGTGCAGAAGGCAGGTCAGGATGTGAGCGGGTTTTGCACAGGGGTAAAATAAGCGTTTGGGGCAAGTGAGGCTGAAGGCCGTCTTGCTGAGCTTGCGTCAGCCCGGTGTTGGGCAAGAGGCGACTAGACACGCTGGACGTGCAATTGGGAGCTTTGAAGGAGCAAACAGAGGTTCCGACGTCCAGCTATTGCAACCTTCCCCAGGTGTAACCATCTGCGAGGGGCCATTCCCACGATGAGCGAGACACGGGCTGGAAAAAACACCCCCCACGCTCCCCTCCCCGGCCCCGGGCTGCATTCTCCTCCTCCCACTGAGAAGTTCAAAAGTGGCCCTTTCCCCATCCCAGCTCTGCCCGGCAGGTAACCCCTCCTCACCTGCAGCACTTCAGAGTTAATACAGCACCATGAACTTCTTCCATTTGGGAAAAACAAACACAATTGAAGAAAAGCGAGTTAATATGTAATTATGGTGGACAACAGGTGCTGCCATTGCATTCAGAGGTACAGCTAGGCTCCTGTGGCTGGCGGGAGAAGAACCTCCTGGTGATTCGTGACTAAAATGTGAACAATTTTTCATTTTCAATAGGAAATTTAGCGCCACTCAGCTCTTAATATCTTAATAACCTCAACAGCCAGAAAATAAATGTATCGTTTGTTGCGTCTAATGTTGAAAAATGGATTTTTCTGCTAGTACATCAGGAGCTGGATTAGCCCCATGGCAGCACGGAGCAAGTGGAGAGGACAGGGTCCTTTGCAGGGACTGTGGTCCATGGAGAGGTGAGCTGTGCCATGGAGATGCTGGACCTCAACTCCCATACCCCACATCCCGAACCGGGGAGACGCTTTGCCTTAATCTCACTCCGGGTTCCTATCCCAAGTGGCTGATCTCTGCCAGAAAGATAAGAAGAGCGTGTTCGTGTGGCTGGAGGCGTGACACTCTCATGTAAAGAAAGTGGCCGCCCACCGTGGGACCTCTCTCGCTGGGCTGGCCGGCGAGAGGGCTCTGCTCCGGGAGAGCAGGCGGGATGCAAGTTAATCATCTGCTTGCAATTAACCTGTGACCTCCCTCCCACGCCCACGGCACACGCGGGGCAGTGCTGTAGCTTTAACGCGGGCGGTGGAAGCGGGAGGGAGGACAGCCCTGCCAGAAGCTGCCGCAGATCCCTCACTGCTGCCCGTGCCCCGGCCATGGGGAGCCGCAGCCTCCTGGCCGCCATCCTGGCCGCCATCCTGGCCTCCCTCCTGCCGCTCCCCGCCGCCCCCTCGGCCCACCGCAAGCTCCTGGTGTTCCTCCTCGACGGCTTCCGCTTCGACTACATCGATGACAGCGAGCTGGAGGGTCTGCCGGGCTTTCGGGACATTGTCAACATGGGGGTGAAGGTGGATTACATGACGCCAGACTTCCCCAGCCTCTCCTACCCGAATTACTACACGCTGATGACGGGTGAGTACCTGCCTTCCCTGCGATGCTCCTCACAGGGTGCCGAAGGGGAGGGCAGCCCCCCGCCCCGTGGCATTTTCCTGCGGAGATGGCATAAAAACAACACAGGTCTTGCTTTTAGCCGGGAGTTTAAAAGCCCTCGCGGCGTTACAGCTCGGTATCACTTGTCTGAAACCCGCTCTGAACTCGGAAACGCCGCTTGGAGCTGATTTTTGAAGTTCTGCTTCGCTCCCGCAGCACGGCCGTCCAGGGCTCCCCGGTGGGAGCGCTGCTGGGGGCTGCCGCAGACAGAGCGTAAAAACGAGCGGGAAACGCACGGAAAATGAATGCGGAGCCCACTGGCTGGCTTTGCAGTTAATAACAAGGCGTGTAAACGGAGGGGGGCTGAGAAAAGAACTTACTTTCAGCCGTCAGGTCTGTTCTGGCACATTCAGAGTTAAATGGACTTTCTGCATCCACAGGTCCCTGTCTTAACCTCACCCTACTTCCTTGTACTTGTAAGATAATCAGGAATAGCCAAATGGAAAGGCATGAGGGATTTTTTGCTTTTGCTCCCCTACACTTTGCCTTCTTCTGGCAGCCCAGGAGAGGCTTGCAGAAAACGGGGAGGACGGTCATAATTTTCGTGATGCTGATTTCCTTTTAAACTACGCGGAGCGACACATGATTACAGCGGCGCTAGGAAGGTGCACAGAGTACAGCTGAGAAAGACGCCCTGGAAACAACATTTAAGTTAAAAAAAAGAAAAAAAAACAAAAAAAAAACAAAAAACAAACTCAAACAGAAAAGTTTTTCTGGAGTATCTGATTGGATTTTTTTCCCCCCAGAGTTATTTAACAAACAAGACATTCCAGCTAAGGAGGAGTGAGAAAATCTGTCCTCTCCGAAGATATGTGGTATCTTCTGCTGCCCTGAACAATACAATGCCCAGTGGTCTGTACACCACTTGCTGGGAAAGCAAATAGATGCCATTGTAAGACAAAAATCTGACATCAGTTGTGCCCAGCTTGTTTTGAAAGCGCTTAACCCCTTCCTCCCTCTCTTGGGAGAGAAATGCCTTTCTCTTGCTCATCTCTGAACAGAAAAGAGTACAAAACCATCACGGGTTCATTTTTTTTTTTTTCTTCATCACTTGATGCAAATGCAGGAATGCAGAGCAAATGTCACTGCGATGACTGAAAATGGAGGTGTGACTCCACTGTGGACCTTGTTCTTTATGTGTACATAGGCAGAGCGGCTTACGGCTTCTTGTGCAAAAAGCCTCTTTATTAACGAGAAGAGGCAAAGCGACTGCTTTCTCTCCTTACCACATTTAACCATCACTCCTATTAGGTGCGTATGCGCGGAGTGACGTCTATAGTCGGCCTTTCGAGGAGTTTTGAAAACGCTCTGTTTTGTACTCACAGAGAAGGAGTTTTGTTTTAGATGATGAAACACCGCTACTAGACTTTTCACATTTTGAAGGTACCAGGGTTTCTGCACCCCAGCTTGGAGCAATGAGACAATCTATGAGACCAAACTCAATTCTTCTTGCAAATCTCCCGGCCTTCACGATGAGGATCTCAATGCAAAGACAACTTAACTGTAAATAACAATTCACCTTCCTGACACATGAGTCACAGCGGTGTTAAATAGGTCAGGAACCAACCAAGGATCAAGTGTAGGTGATGAACATGCCCAAAGGAAGATCCGAGACTGCACTTGAGCCTCTGGGGTGTTAGTGGACCCCGTGGCTGCGTCCTGGGTAGATCCCATGGCTGCACCGTTCTTAGCCCCAGCGCCATGGCGTGGTCCCCACAGCAAGGAGACACCACGTTGTGTGACGAGTTGGTGGAGGGGCTAGTGAGTGAGAGGTGATGGTGGGAGCGTGGGACACACGGCAAACATAGCATTGGCTGTGCCCAGTTGGTGCACGTTTGATTCACAGAGCTGGGACAGCTTTTGGAAAAAATTCAGCATGGCAGGGTGACATGAGCATCGTGCCATAGTGACCCACTTAACTGTGTCCCCATCACTGCTGTACGGGCAGGAGCAGGCTTACATCGCATCTCACCAGTCGTGCATCTCCACTGGGGTGGGGTGGGGGGGCCTTTAACTGGGTTTGTTTCCATTTGCAACTGGGATGTGCGGGACTTAAATGATGCCACGGTTTCTTCAGAGAAACCAGGAACTACGAGGGCAAGCGGTTCTTCACATCTTGTCCTACACTGCTGCTCCATGAGCCATTAAGAAACTCACGTTTTAACCTCCAAATTGCTGTATTTTAGCATTTGTGAATGCGGTTTCATAGTGTATTGACTTTTTTTCAGCTAAATCAGCTTAAGAAATTTCTGGCCCCACCTGCCCATTCCCACCCCTGGCTTGTTCATTATATCCCATCATGTTTTCAGAAAAACACTCCCGTCCCTTCTTTCTCTGCTCATTCACAAGGAATCATGGCCCCACATGTGTTCAGGAGCATACACAGCTGCCAGATCTAGCACAGAATGTGATGAAAACGCTGCGGTTTGGATGTATTTCTTTCTTGCATATATCCATTCATATGATGAAGGCCTCTCCTTTCTGCATACTGCCCTTCACCCCACGTCCACGCAACCTTCATGACTCCGTAGAGGTTTACTTGTTGCAGAGGGAAGTTCTCCCTCATTTTGGTGGCTTTGGAGGAGGACAGTGGACACTGCTCCTCAGACACCATCACTGTTGGGACAGGTCAGTCCCCTCAAATGAGAACTCACCTCCTTTATGGAGGTTATGGAGGTCAGCAGCATCTGCCCCACCACATCTCATTGCAGATGCCGAACTGCACCCCTCAGCCCTGCCAGAAGGTTGTGCTCCTCTGCAACAGGCAACTAGCAAGCAATAGCACATCTGCCCATTTATACGCAGGATTTTCTAGTCAGTATATTTCACTTTACCAATGATTTCAAGAGGGCAGCCTAACCGAATTTAATATTCATGAGGAATAGCAAGTTCACTGAGATTTTCAAAGCTATAACCAAATAGATGCCACCATAACTGATGATCAAGAGCCATGTACCTAAAAACAACCTACCAATGTGTGCTAATGTGACGCATGCCCCGTTTTGCTGAGACTAGGTGCTAGGTGAAGCACAGACATGGTGGGAGGAATCGGAAAACAAAGTGTTGGAAGGGGAGCGGGTGGAGGGAGGTGACTCGCCCGTGGTCATGCAGTGCTGCAGGGCAATGGCAGAGCTCTCCATGGGTCCCGCTCCTACCTAAATCTGCTGCTGATGTTATCCTGTGAGAAGATATTTGCTGGAGCTTGCCCGAGTGACGCAGAAAGCTTCAGCCCAAAGCCTGGGGCCTGCCTGGAGGTCTTTCCCCTTCCTCCATGCCTACAGCAACCATGAGAAAGAAAACCAGAGCATAGAAACAAGACAAATGCTAATGGTTTGGCTTCTTCATGCAAAGTCACCCGGTGATTCAGAGCTTGGGGAGAAGCTCCAGTCTCCCTGCAAGCCAGAGCACGGCGCCATGACCTGCTGTTTGCTTGAAGAAGCACCAAATAACAGCCAAGCCATTGCTGGAGCAAAGGGAACTTGCTGACGTGCAACCAGAGAAGTTGTTTTGTTACAAAAATCTGGTGTGCAAGGTAGCCCGAGGATGTCCCAGCTTAAAATCCCACTCTTTGAAAAGCAATTTTCTCTAACAACTTCATTCATGCTGTGTTTCTCAGTTTTGACTTCCACAGCGGCATAAAGACTGGTTCTTGGGTGGTTGGGTTGTTTTCTGAGCTGCTAGAACTGAATCCTACCTGGTGTCCTAGCTCTCCATGCTCCGGTTGTGATATTGCAGTTGTTGACCTGAAAGGCAGAGCATAAAATGGTGAATTAGGTAAAAGGAGCCGTTGCTGCTGACACATGTGTTTGAGAGAGCTTTGTGAGGCTCGACGTGGACTTGGCAAGGGAGGGAAGAAGGAGTCCAAATACGCGTATCCCAAAAGGCACACTTAATCACACCATGTGCTGTTTGTTTTGCAAAGAAAGGAATTAGGACCACAAGCCACCTTGGTTTTTTTTTATCCTGTGGGGAGCTTTTAATATTTCCCTTTCCCTGTCTGCGCCTGGCTCTGCAGGGAGCTCTCACGCCAAGCTAAATGGAAAGTCTGAGGTCTCCCCGTAACCGCTCCAAGCACGAGTCATTGCTTCGGAACCCTTTGTGCCGTACCTCTCATTCTGAGGAGTTTGGGTCCCCCTGGCCTGCCAACCCACAGGCCCTGGGGGGCTGCTGGGGCACCCCCAGCTCCTCTGAACCCCACCCTGCTCCAGGCATGTGGGGGCCCCTCACATTTCCAGCCCCAGCCAGCATAAACACGGGCAGCCAGTATCACATCTGAACTGGAAGCTTGGGGAGGATTTATTTTCCAAGATCCTAACAACAAATGAGGTCTTTTCTGGCAGGTCCTCCATGAGGACGCAGCAGCCACCGGTCAGCTGTGCAGCCCCGCATCCAAGAGCCATGTTTCTCTTGGCCTCCATGGGAAGCAGAGGGAGTCCCTACTCCAGAGAAGGGTGGGTGGATGGAGAGCTGCTCGGAGAGGAGCCTCTGTGTCCCTCTTTGGAGAGAACCTGATCTTAAATACTTGGCAGAGAGGCTATGACATCCCGTGAGGGCTTGTGGGGTGGAGGAGGAGGTTGAACAGATTGTGTTTCGGGTCTCCTGAACCCCAAGGTGAGGCCCATGGTCTTCACAGGGCCGTCCCACACTTGCCATATCTCAGTGATGGCATGTTCGGGGCTTCTCTACAATACTGAGGTGGTGCATGGGGTTTTCACAGGCACTGTGGAAAAGCCCTGCATGTGCCATCGCCTTCTCCTCTGCATGGCAGGAGGGAGAGAGGCAACACAGCAGGTCCCAAGGATGGGTGAGAGTCAAGGTCTATTCTGCCAGACTGAAGGTTTCACCCATCTTCTGTGTTTCTACCGTCCTTCCTCCGCTCCTCACCCTCATTGTTGGCATACTTGACTGGTGGGGGGCTTTGGTGGGTGATGTTGTGGTCTGATAAGTAGCCAGTCTGCTTCTGTTTTCCCCTGAGCACAGCTAACCTCGACATTCGCCACACCCTGCTTATTCCACGCTTTCTGGGAGCAAATGTCCTTCAGGCTCCCACCCCGGGGTCCTCTGGGGCCTGGCTGATGTGCACAGGTACTAGTACATTGATTGTCTGCTGTGAGAGGTCTCCTGGTTTACGGCACAACATCTCCACTCTCCATCCACTTGGGACCTGGAGGAAACCCGGAGGAAACCCTGGATGGCTCTGGCAGATGCCTCTTTTCTGCTAACTCCAGCCTGGTCCAGGAAAGGATGCTGACAATTTCTGTTTAGCAGTTACGCAAGTTTTTAAGCGCATAAACAATACCTGCATGTTGGCTGAGACATAAAAAAATGGAGGGATAGGAGTAGAGCAGGGAAAGTTATTATTGGCACACGTGAACTGAAGCTATCTGAGCTTCACTGTCCAAGCTGAGAAACAAGCCAGAAGGACACAGAGAGCATGATGAGTGGTGAGCAAACAGGATTTTTTTTCCTTTTGCTCCTCTTTTAACCACCACAGATGCCAGCAGTAGCAAAGATTTACAAGATTAGATTTGTGACGTCCAGTTTTTAAATCAATAGTCTCTTCTTTTTCTTGGATTCAGTACCTTTCCATTTCTAATATTGCATGCTGGGAAGCAAAAGAGCATGAAGTCTGTGTTAACACTACTGAGTGGCAGGGAAGGGGTACTATCCTAGCAAGGACAGGCTGGAGGAGAGAGCGGGAATGGGGAGAGTTTTTCATTTTCACATTCTTCGTCTCGCTTTGTTTACTCACCGCCTGCAGGAAGGCTGCAATGCCAAGTGCCAAGATGATTCTTCTCTTTCGCACGTACACAAAATGTTGTAAAAATCTGTGTTTGCTTTCTAACCAGTTAAAAAAATGGGAGCACTTTCAAAGTGGAGAACAGAAAGTTTTCTCTAACACAAGTTCATACACTACAAATTGAAGCAGAGAGTTTTTCCCTCCTTACTAGCTACAACCTCACAGCTCACAACTATTATATCTACTACCAGGTCTTAGGAGCAGTAGGTGGACATTCACATGTCAAGGTATTTATTTGTTTGCCCAGAGCTGAAGTCACAGCTGATGAACAGAAAACTTCCAGAGGCTCGTACCCTCTCTAATGGTGCTGGCAGCAGCTTTGCCCGTGGTTTTGTTCAGGTCTTCTGTAGTGCTTGGAGCTGTGGTGCCCTTGAGCCATACCCAGCTGAAGGTGGTCAGGTGTGTCCCGGCGTGGTCCCTCAGCCCACTGCTGCCACGAAGTTCAGGAGATTGACCAAAAGCTCAGAGCACCTTCTCTCCAGGGACACAAGGCCCGCCTTCCCAGGAAAGATGCGGACCCATTGGAGCGGGTCCAGAGGAGGCCACAAAGATGCTGGGAGGGCTGGAGCCCCTCTGCTGTGAGGACAGGCTGAGAGAGTTGGGGGGGTTCAGCCTGGAGAAGAGAAGGCTCCGGGGAGACCTTAGAGCCCCTTCCAGTCCCTAAAGGGGCTCCAGGAGAGATGGAGACAAACTTTTTAGCAGGGCCTGTTGCAATAGGATGACGGGTAATGATTTTAAACTAAAAGAGGGTATATTTAGACTAGACATAAGGAAGAAATGTTTTATGATGAGGGTGGTGAGACGCTGGCCCAGGTTGCCCAGAGAGGTGGCAGATGTCCCATCCCTGGAGACATTCAAGGCCAGGTTGGACGGGGCTCTGAGCAACCTGGTCTGGTTGAACGTGTCCCTGCTCGTTGCAGGGGAATTGGACTAGATGGCCTTTAACGGTCCCTTCCAACCCAAACTATTCTGTAATTCTATGGTTCACACACAAGCAAGCATCCAAAGCCTAAGCTGGATGCTTTGGAAACAATTTTTGTGCATTCCAGCCCTGGCTCCATTTATAAGAGCACTGAATTAAGAGTTTCATGCTCTTATTAAATGAATCCCCTTCAGGAAAAAAAAAATAATGCTGTGTATAGCAGAGATTTTCTGTGCCTTTTGGTGTGATCCTACTTGGATTGCAATGTCTAGCCTGATGAAGGCTAAGGTGCTTCTGCTGCGAATCTGTCTGGTATTGGAGGTCACAAAAATTTGGAAAGACTTTGCCAGCAAGTTCTTCTGGGAACATAAATTGTCCATGCACATCTTGCGGGTACTTTTTTTGCTCGGGGGACTGCAGATGGCAGGGCCACTCTGCCCAGACCACAGCTCCCCCCCCACTTCTCATGAGCCCTGGTCTTCTCCAGGTCACTTAAGGTTTGGCACAAGGGTTTTGTTTTTTCCCTGAGGTCTTTCTTTTCAAAGCAGGGCAGATGAGACCCAGCAGGGGAAGAGCAGAGCAGGGCCTATATCGAAGTGGGCAGAGCTGGGCCCTTCAGGATGCTCTGCTCACAGCAGACTGGGGATGGCAACACCATGATATCTTCTCCGGAGTGGGAACTGGTGACTTTAAAATCCTTCTGTCTTCCTCCTCACAGCAGGCAGCGTGAGCAGAGCATTTCCCAGGGGAAGACACCCAACAGGTCTCCTGGGGGGCTGGAAGTGGGGTGAGGACCTGATAGATGAGCAGGTCTGGGTTTGAGCGGCATTTAGGTGACTCTTCAAGCAAGGGCGTAGCGGAGGAAAGACATTGTGGGGAGGGAAGGAAGGGGAGAAAGGGAACTGCATGTCTCACTTTGGCTGTTAAAACTTACCTACCTTATGTGTGCACTGCTGTTTGCGTGGAGGAACTTCACTCCTCCCCAGCCTATACAGCCCCACGGCAGCCTGTGCTTGCATCTGGTCTTGTCACTCCCCAGGGAGCAGGGACATCATGGTGGGACACAGGTCTCACCGTAGCGGCACGGCATGCATATAATATTACATAGTACAGTACATTTAGCTAAATGCATGTACCCATGTTCATCATCAGGTGGGTACCGCATGGGTACAGATTATGGTTTGCAGATTATGGGTTACAGATGTGCCGCGTTGGCTAACATCCACACCATGGGTTCTCTGATAAATCTGATTTGCTCAGTGCAGAGACAGTTTACCTCCATTTTGTTGCCCAGTGCACCAGGTATCTTGTGCATCTGCCACACGCTGCCTTCCTTTCAAAAAAAAAAGATCATTGGGTGTCTCAGAAGAGCATTTTCTCTTGTAGATTTAGAATCATAGAATCATAGAATCATTTAGGTTGGAAGAGACCCTTGGGATCATTGAGTCCAACCATCAACTCCACTCTACAAAGTTCTCCCCTACACCATATCCCCCAACACCACATCTAAACGACTCTGAAACACATTCAGGGATGGTGACTCCACCACCTCCCTGGGCAGCCTATTCCAGTGTCTGACCACTCTTTCTGGGAAGAATTTTTTCCTCATGTCCAGCCTAATCCTACCCTACTGCAGCTTGAAGCCGTTCCCTCTTGTTCTATCGCTAATTCCCTGTGAGAAGAGACCAGCACCAACCTCTCTACAATGTCCCTTCAAGTAGTTGTGGAGAGTGATGAGGTCTCCCCTCAGCCTCCTTCTCCTCAAACTAAACAGTCCCAGCTCCTTCAATCGCTCCTCATAAGGTTTATTCTCCAGGCCCTTCACCAGCTTCGTTGCCCTCCTCTGCCCTCGCTCCAGCACCTCCATATCTCTCTGGTATTGAGGTGCCCCAAACTGGACACAATACTCAAGGTGTGGCCTCCCCAGTGCTGAGTACAGGGGGACAATCACCTCCCTATTTTTTAAATGCAGGTGGTGCCTATATGACGTATCGTGCCGACTGGTGCAGTTGGTGAAAGACCACCGAAGGAAGAAGAGGTCATTTGGAAGCAGGCAAAGGCTGCAGGAGCACATGTTCTGGTTTCCAAATCTCACACATGGTCAATGTAGGGTGCACGGCGCTCACTGTTACTGCGCTCTGGTCGTGGGTGGCCAAGCGGCTGTGTGTTTTGTTAGTTGGGTTTTGTTTTTTTTTTTAATTTCATCTTTGTTTTGCATAGATTCATTTGAAGGCTGACAAAAGTGCCTGGAGACATGGGAATGTGCTTTAGACAAAGCCAATGCTGTAAGAAGTGTAGTGTCCAAGTAAGCTGCAGCACACAGACTTGCAAATGCTTTTGCTGGCTCTCTTCCAGAAGGATACAGCCGTTATCATATTCCTGGGAACTATACCCTCTTTATTTTCCTCTGTTGCTTGAGGAAGGGGTGCTTTCTACTGCAATTGCAGTGAGTTTAACTAGTGAAATCTGTATGTTGAAATTGCTTTTTGCCCTGTTTTTACTTTTGTAGCTCTTAAGATAACGCTTGATTACAGAGGAAAGCTGCAGTAATGGAAGCAATAATAAATTCACCTTGTTATGGCAACTGTCTAACACCATGTTGCTATTTTGATAATCATTAGAGAGGAGATTACCAAAGGTAATTTTCTCAGGATGGAGAAAATAGCTTACAATGGGGGATGTAAAGAACTTGGGTTGTACAGGTGACTCAAAAGAAATTTGAAAATTTACCTTAATTCTGTGTATGACAGAATGTCTTTGAGCGGGAGAAATGCCAGCTATTGCAGGGCTTTTTAATCTAGTGAGCAAGGCACGGAACAGCCATAGCTGAAGATTAACAAAGGTCTAAAATAAAATTAGAGCCCGGGCATACTTTTTCTGAACAGTGTTTACTGAGATAAATATTGGGACGAGCAACCCAAGGAGGAGACTGATGGGTTGAGATTGTGTTGGGGTATTATGATGGTTGAGATGGGAACTGAGTTGGGTATTGATGTCTTCCAAGGAGGTCCAGGGTCTTTCTGGGACATGGGCTTCAGGCAAGCAGACATGAATGGCTCCAGGCAGCGTTAAATGGTCATATCTTTTGGTCTGACTGCTCAGCTGATGTTCCCTTCTGGCCTTGTGAACCAGGGATGTCTGCAATGAAAACTGATGCCTTATAAGGCCTTCTAAGGTCTTATAAGGTTTTCTAAGCCTCTTTAAGAAAGAGAGTTGGAGTCCATGGAAGAATGAACTTGTCTGATGTGGTGATCAGAAGAATACTGTCCTCTGTATTAGTGCACACACACTTAATTAAACTTCCCAACAATGCTACACAGAACAATCTCCATTCTATTCCTTAAAGAGGCGGGCAAACTGACAGCAGACCTTAAATCCTATAGGGAGCTCACATCGGCAGCAGCTGGAGCTCATCGTTTCTGTATGAAGACTACACTATACACCACACAAATACGTGACCCAACAGCTTCAGCACCAACCCGCAGGTTTCCCAGTGGCCTGGGAACTGGTACCAGCTGCCTGCCCACAGTTTAGCAGGTCGATATATGCTCAGGAGCACGTGGACTTCAAGAAGTTGAAGAGACGGGGGTGTCCTTAAAGTAGGAAGGCTGCATTTTTGATGCACTGTGGAGGCTTCCTTCTAGCTCTTCTGGGACTTACAGCAAACAAAGCACGTGGTAGCCTAAGGAGGACAGATTACTGCCCATCCAGTCCACCAGTTCTATATTAAACCTATTTGGTTTGATATGGTAAATAGTGACAGCCACGAGTTGGGACTGCTTTTCTCCGCTGGGGAGGAGGAAATGTTTTGCATAATTGAAATACTTTGTAGCAGGGGAGTTCAAAATCCATTTCAAGGTCACACGTAACCAAAGTATACACAGTCCTCTGCTCAGAATTATGCCTTTTGAAAACAAGCATACCCAGGTTATTTCAGTTCTGATCACCACGCTCAGCCTCACAATGATCAAAGCCTGTTATGTGGATCCTTGCAATATCGTGACTCACCAGCTAATGATGACAGTGTCTCACACATGCATCAGCTGGTGCTTTTTAAGATATGAACATCGTGAACTCCCGGTACAACTTAATCATCAGCATTTCTTTTTCCATTTTTCTTAATTCACCTCCAGATTAACTCCTAAATACGGTGTCTTCTCCTCCGACAATGACAAGAAGTGGAAGACATCTCTCAGCTATTATATACTAGTTTCTTCCCATATAAAGTTGCCCAAGGACCCCCAAGGTGCAGTAAGAGGGGTGAAAATGTCTGATGAAGTGATTGCTGTCCCCACAACCAAGCACAAATTTTGTTCATTTAATAAAAAAAATAAGCTAACAATAACAGAATACAAAAGTAATACATAAAGGTTTTAGCCTAGTTTTTGCTTGTTTGTGGAAAACCGATGTGCCCCATGGATAAAGAAGAGGGGAAATGCGAGTTTCCCAAACTTTATCCTGTGTTTCCAGATCATGCTCTTATCCCTTCCCGTTCACAGACTGCTTCCGACCGACCCCCGGGTGTGTGGGCTGGTGGGTATCTGAAAATGGGTTCATGTTGCATGCGTAGAAGGAGCTGGGCATCAGCCATGCATGTGGCACCTGTGTGGGCTGCCTCTGCTGTGGTTTATGTGTGCAGACCAGGAAGGGCATGTTGAGCAGGCCAGAGGGTGCAGGATTTGTCCAGCTCTGGGGCCCTCAACATAAGGACATAGACCTGTTGGAGGAGGTCCAGAGGAGGCCACGGAGATGATCAGAGGGGCTGGAGCCCCTCTGCTGTGAGGACAGGCTGAGAGAGTTGGGGATGTTCAGCCTCGAGAAGAGAAGGCTCTGGGGAGACCTTTGAGCCCCTTCCAGTCCCTAAAGGGGCTCCAGGAAAGCTGGGGAGGGACTCTGGATCAGGGAGGGGAGCCACAGGACGAGGGATAATGGCTTCAAACTGCAAGAGGGGAGATTTAGATTGGATATCAGGAAGAAATTCTTTGCTGTGAGGGTGGTGAGCCCCTGGCCCAGGTTGCCCAGAGAAGCTGTGGCTGCCCCATCCCTGGAGGGGTTCAAGGCCAGGCTGGACGGGGCTTGGAGCAACCTGGTCTGGTGGGAGGTGTCCCTGCCCAGGGCAGGGGGGTTGGAACTAAGTGGTATTTAAGGCCCCTTCCAACCCAAACCATTCTGTGATTCTATGATTCTTCTGGCCTCAGCTGTCTAAAAGTTGGCTGTGTGAAGCTAAGCTCTACAATTAATAGAGAACAATATGCACCTCCAGAGGGTAACCCCTCCCAACCTTAGATGCCTATCTTAGGATGGCATGAATTGTTTTCTAGAGGTGCATCATCTTCTTCATTGAAGAGACCACACAGGTGGCTGACAAGCTTCAACAACTAACAACTAACTTTTAAGTGGCTGAACTGGAGGATATAGAGAGCTACCTAGAGGACCTTAATTAGAGGTAAGAGAGTCAAGAAGATCATATAAGCAGTTGCAAGTTAAGAGGTTCTGAGTTCAAATCAAGGCTTTCCAGCTGATTTGCTGAACGAGCTGGTGGTAGCAGTTGTGGTGCTGGTGGCATCCTTCTGCTGGAGAATACCTGTCTGATTGTGCTGTTTTTTTCTTCACCCCTACAGGTCGCCACTGTGAGGTCCATCAGATGATTGGAAACTACATGTGGGACCAAAAGAGAAATGTATCTTTCGATATCGGTGTGAATAAAGAAAGCCTGCTGCCTCTCTGGTGGAACGGATCGGAGCCCTTGTGGGTCACAATGACGAAAGCAAAAAAGAACGTTTTCATGTACTACTGGCCAGGTTAGTATGTCAAAAATCGCTACCATCTTAATGGTGCGTCTTCACATCTAAGCACTCCATACTCTGTAGGCTGGCTTTTTAATACACTGAAATACAGACGAGAATTATGACTGCTAACCACTTGTAGAAATGAATTATCTTTTCTTAGGCTGTGATAATTTGCATATGCTCAGAAAGAAAAAGACTGAAGTGTCCCTAGAGGTAGCGTTCCACCAAACGTTACCTTCAAGGGGGTTGCTGGCTTTCAGACCATCCCCTTCTCCGCCAACTGCTCATTCCTCTTGCCCACCTGTAGCTTCTGCTGTGCTGAATGGTTCACAGAGCAACGCTGTAGACCATGTCACTGATCAAAGTTAAACAGTAACCACCCTCCCCCAACGCTTGTTTGGTTTTAACCTGGAAATTAGTAGCTGAGAGCTGAAGACGATCTACTCTTTGGGGAAAGCTGTGGCTGCCCCATCCCTGGAGGTGTTCAAGGCCAGGCTGGACGGGGCTTGGAGCAACCTGATCTGGTGGGAGGTGTCCCTGCCCAGGGCAGGGGGGTTGGAACTGGATGGTCTTTAAGGTCCCTTCCAATCTAAACCATTCTATGATTCTATGACAGCAAAATCCAGCGGAAAGCAAAGCATCCTTTGGTGAGCTGGAGTAAGCACTCTTGTCTTCCATCATTAACTCAGATGAGGTCCCAGTTGCTCTGAGTCTGAGACGTTCATTTGGAGGGACTTGGCCTTTCCATTCCTCGTTTGTGGGGTATTGCACCACTGAAATTGTTAGGGATGTATAATAACAAGTCTTTTTTCACAACACGGAGTATACCCTTAGGCTGTCCATTTAGGGACCCACATGGAAATAAATGTTCCAGCTGCGCAGCCAGACCAAATCCCTTGCAAGGTACCCAACTCCTCAACTTTTTGACCCTTTTAAACTCTGCTACCTAAGCAGCATGCAAATACCCTCACACGTGTAACTGCAGGCTCGAGGACCACGTGTTAGAAGAGCTGTACTGAGTACAGCCGGTGCCAGTGGGTTGGGCAGCAACAGCTGACTCACGCCACGGGCTCCGGCCAGCTCATCTTCTGCATCCCAATGCTCACGTGCCTGGTCATGCTCTTTCCATACAATGTGGCTAATGGCATCCCAGGAAAAAAAAAAAAAAGGCCACAGTTCTCAGGAAAGGAAAGAAAAGAGAGAACCAAGATGAAAAACGTTGAAAAGCCATCCAGAGTGTTTCTACAGTACTGAAGAGCTAAAAGATCTGAGGGTGACAATATTGCCTTACGGACTCAAAGGCAGTCCAAGGGACTGGAATTGCGGGCTAGATAAATGGTTGGATCGAGCGTCAAAAAAAAGCTGCTTCTTATTGGAGATCACCCAAGTGACCTAACAGCAGTGCAAATAGTGCGATATAGAAATTATACAGGAATGTAGAATTCTTCTAAAGAGTTACAAAAAGACCTGTTTCTATAGACTATTCATTTTACTACTAATGTAACTGCACTGACTAGGTATAATTATGTACTGAATAGATGTAACAGTCTACAGAGGGCTACTGAAATCCAAAAGAACAGTATCACTTTCCATTAAGTGCCTTTGGACTTTACCTAGCTCCTTCATGTTGCCCTTGGCAGCGTCTCCCGGGGAGAAGACGCATGAGGTGTATAGGTATGTATCCCTGTATGCGTATGGACACCCCTCACACTTATCTCACTACTATTTCCAGTGTAAAACTGCAAAAAGAACAGCAGAGCCTCCCTTTTCCCAGTGCTATTCTGCTGAGTCTATGCATTGACTCTTACGACACTGATGCCCTACTTATGCCAGGGGAGTTTTTATGTGGATCTGGTATTTAGCTGTGGGCTGTGATGTGTACATCTGCCTGTCATTAATTATTTATCTGTGACTGATGACCTTTGGCAAAGTCGTCCGTTGCCTCCGTTCAGCAAATACTTAAGCACATGCTTATTTTTAAGGGTGTTCATGTTCTCCCCACCTGGAGTACTGTGTCCAGCTCTGGAGCCCTCAGCACAAGAAGGACATGGAGCTGTTGGAGCAGGGCCAGAGGAGGCCACGAAGATGTCAAAGGGCTGGAGCCCCTCTGTTGTGAGGACAGGCTGAGAGAGTTGGGGGTGTTCAGCCTGGAGAAGAGAAGGCTCCGGGGAGACCTTATAGCGGATTTCCAGTACCTAAGGGGGCCTACAGGAAAGATGGGGAGGGGCTGTTTGCAAGGGCATGTAGCGATAGGATGAGGGGCAATGGTTTAAACCAGAGCAGGGCAGGTTTAGATGAGACATTAGGAAGAAGTTCTTTACACTGAGGGTGGTGAGACACTGGCCCAGGTTGCCCAGAGAGGTGGTGGAGGCCCCATCCCTGAGACATTCAAGGCCAGGCTGGGTGAGGCTCTGAGCAACCTGATGTAGTTGAAGATGTCCCTGCTCACTGCAGGGGGGTTGGACTAGATGGTCTTTAAGGTTCCCTTCCAACCCAACACAGTCTAATGATTCTATGATTCTCAAAGGCCACATTGGCCATACAGGGTCAGGCACGAGGCAGGAAGCAGGGTCAAACTGTTGAACTAAAACACAGGGCAACTGGGCCACAGTGAGAGCCCAGGTGTAACTGAGGTAAACAGAGTGAACTCAAATGCAAAAGTATTCATTTGTTACATTTTCTCCCTATGATTTTTTTGGCACTGTTTCCTAGTTCCGTAGTCAGGATGTAATCTTTTCTTCTAGATTTATTATTTTAAAGCTTTAACTCTTTAAAAGGCATTTGACTGGGAGTGATGCCAAACAAAATGAAATAAGAAATAAGGGTTTAGTAACAGCGGTGGGTGGAGGTCCCACAGATGTTTGCACCGAGTAGGATCTGCTATTGTTGATTAACTTCCAGCCTGCCGATATACCGCTGCTTAGTAATGAATCTTGCAAATCTGATAAAGATCCAAACAGGAAACGTTTGGGAAACTGTTAACAGGAACGCAGTGTACAGCCAAATGCATCACACTTTGTTCTGAAGATGCTAAGACGCTATTTTCCTCTTAGCCAGCGGTGAAGAGAAACGAGACCAACCAAACGTAGCAGAAACACGTTGCGAAAGCCAGCGAGCCGATTCCCAGGGTTAACTTACACCGCTGCCATTTCCTCCCCAGAGCCAGTTCCAAGCTTTGCGAAGTCTGAACCCAAAATCTGCTGTGTCGTATTCTTCCCTATATTCCTCTCTCGTTGCATAGTCAGTGATTTAATGAAGACAATCCAGACCCCTGCGAAGGGAGACACAGAGCAGGAGGAGGGCTGTCGGTGGCGAGCACCCATCCATCACAGCTTTATTTGTGAGCCCAACGTAAACACAGCCAACACAACTCGTGGGCAGAATTATTCTGGGCTCTCCTGCCTCTAGAAGTGGAGGAGCCAAAATACCACCGCGTCGGGGGTCCCAGCCACTGCTGGTGCCAAAACGCAAGCACTTGGCTTGTAGGGACATTCTTCTGCTTTCTTCATGGGGTTATTAGGCAGTTTCTGCTCTTCAAGGCATTCCTGGGGAAAAAGTCCTGTATCCTCTGGCTGTTTGCTAAGTAAAACCACAGCAACTAACGCCCTATGGGGGTGAAACGCGCAGCCCAGGTTGCCTGCCTGAAGCACGGCTGCTCCAGCCGATGGAGAAGCCCCAGAGGAGTGCGAGAGCATCCCAGTGGTCCCACAGAATCACGCAGAAAGCCAGGGGTTGGAAGGGACCTCTGGAGATCATCTAGTCCAACCCTCTGCCAGAGCAGGGTCACCCAGAGCAGGTTGCACAGGAATGCGTACAGTTGGGTTTGGAATATCTCC
The DNA here is from genome assembly GCA_008658365.1 of Alca torda. Lineage (NCBI taxonomy): Eukaryota > Metazoa > Chordata > Aves > Charadriiformes > Alcidae > Alca > Alca torda. The sequence goes on from CM018079.1 coordinate 76,538,517, forward strand.
AGAGATGGAGACTCCACCACCTCTCTTCACCACCAAAGCCATCCTCCACCACCATCGCTCCTCCTGCTCAGCCCAGTGGGTGGTGTCACCCCACACCTTCAAGCCCCTTCATTTTTCAGCAGCCTATGCAACCGCTCTAGCTGAAGCGCAGCGACATCTTTTCTCAGCGTTGAAATGAGAGAAAGGGGTAAAAAAAAAAAACAAAAACCAAAACCAAGAGAGACTCTAAACCCAACCTTTCAACATTTAAGCCAACATTTAGCAGACCGTGGAGCTCGTCTGGAAAGTTTTCAAAACTTTCTGTTATGACATGAGTGTCCGACTGTTAAATCAATGTTTAGAAATGCAATTTAAAGCTGGCAGAGGTTCAGGTCTCTGTGTCAGATAGATAAAGAGGAACCTATACATCACTGCGAAGGAGTGCTTATTCCTGCTCCAGTAGTTCAGGTCTTTAAACAAAGGTATAGCGTCATACGAAACTGTGCAGAAAGGCATCTAACATTACATCTCAGCAAATACGCTCCCATCTATTTGCAGTTTAAACAAGAAAAAACTTAACATTCCCTTCGTCTGGCTCCAAATCTTTTTGAATTTCCTTTCCCATAATAGTGAAAATGAGAAATTTACCATCTGTCCTGGCCTCTACTGAAATGAAATTAAATATTAAAGGACCTTCACGCCAGTATTTTGGAATTGTAACAAGCCTTAACATCAAAAATCCATTTTAAGTTCTGTTTGTCACAGAGGCCAAAAAAAAAAAACCCAAAAGGAAGCTCTTGGTGTCCAAGCAGCCTGAATTTTCAGTGTTACTGCCAATGAACTGCACACTTGAAGACCAATATTTAGTGGCCAAAATTATTTCTAAGTGTTGCTGCCTCTGCAGTCTTTTATGTCATGCTCGTCACTTGACAACCTAGGAATAGCAAAGATATCTGAGCAACTAAAATATCCCAATCCCCAAGAGGTTAATGCTTCCAGCTAAAATTATCTCATGAGTAATTCTGAAGAACGTTATCTGAGAAAATTATAAGCTGATGTCAGTATCTGAAGAAGAAAAAAGAGGCAAAATCATATATTAGTCATGGCTGTGAGCAATCGACCGCCCGAACAAAAATACTAGGCGTTTCCAGTGCGTTCCCAACACGTCCTTAACTTCTTGCCCTGGCTTTGGAGACAATCTTGTCCCAGATTCAAGTGTCAGGGGAGAAATTGGATCTGAAGTTGCAGCTCACTCTTGAAATACTAGCAAAGCCCAGAGAGGACTACTGCATCACCTCCAGCACCTGGGGGACCTGAGAACCCATGTTCTGCTGTTGGTGGCACCCAGACGTTGCACAGAAGACTGCAACTACGCACCCTCAGGGGCAGGGGGCAAGGGCTGCTGCTTCCTGGAGATGGCTTCAGGTCAATCATGGAATACCTTTTTTTGATGATTTGGTTAGGTAGCAGCTGGGACAATGTGATTTCTTGAAGGTGCTGTGTACAGAGGTATAGAAGTTTTACTGGGGGATGGTATGGAGTCAGTTCTTATCAAGTTACCTACAGGCCGTTCATCCAGGTTGCAGATTACTTTCCTGGTGGAGACATAAACACTAAGTATCTCCATGCAGAAAGGGGAGAATCAAGTCATATAAGTTGGGGCAACAGGGGAAGAACAGTATGCACCATCACACACTCCCACAATTTTATAAAAACAACTTTAGATGAGGTTTCAAAATGCTTAAATATGTTTTCATTAGGTTGACTACATGTTCTGTTATTGTTGCAAATAATTAATTCTTACAATAATTATCGTAATAGATGGGTCCCTTGAAACACACAAAGAATGTGGAGATCTGAGAGTTGTTACTAGGACATTGAGGGAAAAGAGGAATCTGTCATGAGTGCGCTAGGGCTCTTTAAGCTTTGGAAAGGCTAACCTCCATATCACTGAATGGTTGGGTTGGAAGGGACCCTTAAAGACCATACAGATTGCCCCCCCCTGCCCTGGCAGGGACAACCTCCCACCAGACCAGGTTGCTCCAAGCCCTGTCCAGCCTGGCCTTGAACACCTCCAGGGATGGGGCAGCCACAGCTTCGCTGGGCATCCTGGGCCGGGGGCTCACCACCCTCATAGTGAAAAATTTCTTCCTAATATCTCATCTAAATCTCCTCTCTTTCAGTTTGAAGCATTACCCCTCCTACGATGGCTCCCCTCCCTGGATCCAGAGTCCCTCCCCAGCTTTCCTGGAGCCCCTTCAGGGACTGGAGGGGCTCTAAGGGTCTCCCCGGAGCCTTCTCTTCTCGAGGCTGAACACCCCCAGCTCTCTCAGCTGTCCTCACAGCAGAGGGGCTCCAGCCCTCCCAGCATCTCCGGGGCCTCCTCTGGCCCTGCTCCAACAGCTCCATGTCCCTCTGCTGTTGGTGCCCCAGAGCTGGATGCAGCACTGCAGGGGGGTCTCCCCAGCGCGGAGCAGAGGGGCAGAATCCCCCCCTTCGCCCTGCTGCCCACGCTGCTGGGGATGCAGCCCAGGGTGCGGGGGGTTTTCTGGGCTGTCAGCGCACGTTGCTGGCTCACGTCCAGCTTTTCACCCCCAGCACCCCCAAGCCCTTCTAGGCAGGGCTGCTCTCCATCCCTCATCCCCAGCCTGTCTGATACCGGGGGTTTTCCCGACCCCAGGGGCAGGACCCTGCACTTGGCCTGGTTGAACCTCATGAGGGTCCCATGGTCCACTTCTCCGCCTCTGGCTTCTCTTCATGGCCTCCACTGGACCCACTCCAACATGTCCATGTCCTTCTTGTGCTGAGATTTTTGGTTATTTTGGGGTGTGTATTTTGGGTTTTTTTTGTGTTCAGCTTTGGAGTCCTCAGGACATATAACTTAACCGCCTTGTGCAACTCCGTGAAGATTTTTTAAAGTTTCCTAAGCTTAAATAACCTTCCATGGTACTCCTGGAGAAGGTCCCAGCCAGAGTCTCTAGCCAGCTTATCCTGGAAGTAGTGTGCTTCTCCCTGTGCCCCCAGTAGTGCACCTCAGCGATGTGAGCTTACATGGGTTGAGATGCAAGACACCAACAAATTCTTTTAATGAGTGACCCAGCGCACAACCAGTCCAAATCATCCTGAAAGTAGCTCTGCTTGCTCTAGTGCCCTCTCTGTACTTCCACCTCCACCTCCCACCACCTCCACTTCCACCTTCTCCCCCTCAAACGACGAGTCCAACTTCTGACAGTCCTTAATGCCTAGTCCTTCATCCCAAAGAGAAGCAAAGTGACCCAAATGAGGGCAGATTCAGGCTAAGGCTTGAGGTGCCTTTTCACCTGGACTGTGTTGCTGTATACAGAGGCCATTTTGCAAAAGATGTCCTTCCTTTTTTTTAATCATTGAACCCCAGGAATACATCAGAAAATGCCTAACTGTGATGGGAGGACTCTGGGGCTCTCGAAACGATAATTTGCATGAATTCCATGTTTCCTGAAAGCACAATTCTTTAAAATATTAATGTTATTCAGGCCGCATAGTAACAGGAGAGCAAAAGGGGCAAAAAAACCCACAAAAACATGCTTTTGTGTGTTCAGGGCCATGTTCTCCTGTAGGATTTGTTGCCATAAATTTTGGGGCCACAAAACAGACTGTATTTTGCAAGGAAGGCTGCAAGTTACCAAGAGACTTAATTGGTTTATACTGGTTTAATAAGACATCCTGGGGAAACAGATTTAAATCGTGGAGTGCCAGTATCACATAATAAATGTGGTTTATAGAGGATATTACAACGTAAGATACAGCGTGTCTAACTGGAAAGTATTTGCTGAACTTTCAGGAAACAATATCTAATCTATTCTGTTGGCAGCCTGGAAACAGGCTATGTGGCCGCAGTAGTTAAAAATGAAAACAAGCTAGAAATTTAGGTGGAAGCTAATGAGGGAATCAAGAGTTTTAGTGTGGGAAGGTCACATGGAGACCTTCCTTTATAGAAGGAATAAAAGGATCCAAAGTGTGGTCATCAACCAACCTCTCTCCCCTTTTCCCTTCCCTGGTTTCCTGCAGGGAAGGTGTAAGGTAAGTAACATCATGGAGAATTTACAAACTTGAACTTGGACCCCACGGTGTGGGTCTGTGATGAAGGGTGAACAGCAGAGCTTACCACGGTTTTTGCTCGTAGGTTGCGAGGGTCGAAATCCTTGGAGTCAGACCAAGTTATTGCCGCGAGTACTTCAGCGTCCCAACGGACAAAAACTTTGCGGATGCCATCAGCGACGCTCTCGAGTCTCTGCGGTAACGTCACCAGACCAGTGGGGGGGGGCTTCCTCTCTCAAGGATGAGTATTTGGGTTTACTGTCAGCTTCGCTGTAGGGAGATTTTCGGGGTTTGGCTCCCAATTAGGAAGATGGAGGCTGAGACTGGTTTAACAGTACTGTCGTAGCAACAAGACCATTACAGAAATTGGTCCTTACATGGAAAGATGTGCTCCTCTTTTCATATGTAGGTTACAACACAGAGGAGACATCCCAACTTACTATTTTTAATTTGCTCTTTCAAACACTGCCAGATCAGGTCTGTGAGTATCTGTTCACTGACCTGCAAGGGCAGACTTTGAAATGCTTGGATTTAGAGAGAGCTCCTGGGAATCTGGAAATTCTGAAATTTCAGCTCCGGTCACTTGTTTATGAGACCAATGCTTAGGCTCCGTCGGCATTTTAGAACATCTCAAGCTCAGGATTTTGGAGCGGGCATTCATTCTGTGCAAAGAGAAAAGCTCCAGAAAGCCTCCTATGGCACGTATGACCTCCTCATGTCACATGCAGATAACTTTGTTGAAATTTAAGCTAAATCATTTCAGCATCAAATATCTCGCATGTTCTAGAACAGCTTCTCTCTAAGCCCCGTGGCTGTAAACAACAGTGTGATTTGTGAGCATCGGTGCAGCAGGACCCATGTGCAACTGGGAGCAAACTTCTCCAGCCTCTCTCATCATTTTGGAGCCTTTGTTTAAGGGACATCAACACCCACATGATTGAATCTTTTCAGATTCAAATCGCATGGCAGTTTGCAAGTAGTAAAGCAGAAGTGTATCTTAGGATTGGATAAGTTATGGAACCAACAGGTTTTAAAGAGGAAGCTTAGTTATAGCTAAGATAAGGCATTGCTCCACACTGGTGGTAGAATCTTCCCTGATTTTTCAGCTAGGTGGAATGGTCCTTGTTAACCTTTGGATGAGAGATGGTGGGAACTGAAGCTGGGTGTGGAGCACACGTTTTCCTGGGAGTTGTCTGAGAGGTATTCCCATCATTCCCATCATTTGGGTTAGATGATTCTTGAGGTTCCCTTCCAACTGAATTATTCTATTCTATTCTACCTCCTCTCTTCTCTTCTCTTGTCTCTTCTCTCTTTCTCTCTCTTCTCTTCTCTTCTCTTCTCTTCTCTTCTCTTCTTTCTCTTCTCTTCTCTTCTCTTCTCTTCTCTTTTCTCTTCTCTTCTCTTCTCTTCTCTTTCTTATCTTCTCTTCTCTTTCTTCTCTCCCTTCTCTTCTCTTCTTTCTTCTCTTCTTCTCTTTCTTTCTTATCTCTTCTCTTCTCTTCTCTTCTCTTCCTTCTCTTTCTTCTCTTCTCTTTTCCTCTCCTCTCCTCTCCTCCTCTCATCTCCTCTCGTCTCCTCTCGTAGTTATCCTCTACTCTCGTCAATCTCCTCTCCTCTCCTGTCCTCTCCTCTCTTCTCGGAATGGATGGAATGGAATGGAAAACTGAATACAGCTCTGACTTCTGGTGGAGACTCAGAATTACCATAGAAAGCTTTTTGGTCAGGTATCATTTGGGGATTGGTCAGGATATGCCTGAAGCTTTCTGCCTGGTTTCTATGAAGCAAGGTGCATAAGGCTGCTCAGGACGGTTTGCAGCTTTGTAATTGTCAACGTGTCGGAAAGCGGGGCACAAACTGCTAAAAGTTCCAGCCCTTCAAGCTGCTCTTTGGGCAGCTGCAGCCATGGAGAACGTTTCAATAGCTAATTCACCCCAAGTCACAAGGCTGCTTGCTGCCGCCTTCAGTGGAAAAGAAGAAAAGGGCAGGGACACAAGAGCGTGGGCAGGTCGCAAGAGGTGAAAGCTGGTGATTTCAAGGAAAGAGAAAATCCCTGACACCACGATGTCTGCCGTAAACGGTCTGCTGAAGAGCCCAAATCCAAGAGATCGTCCCGGAGCTGCTGGAGGTCCCGTCTCTGCTGTCCATTTACCACCATCCCTCTTGAATTTCTGCCTGGGTTCCTTTTCTTTCAACTGAGTGCCCTGCCTGCAGCAAGGCAGGCAAGAGGAAAAAAAGAACAACGGTTGATAAAATTAATAATCAGTTGTGGGTGTAAATACTACAGGGACTTATGGTAGGAAAGGAGGGTGGAGAATGAACAGGTTAAAAATCAGGTAGGTCTCCCTTATCCTTTCTCTCATTCATCCTCTTTGTTTAGTCCTTTAAAATTCAGCAAACAATTTTCAGAGCTGCTGGGCCAGCCTGTAAGAAGTAAAGCCTCTGAAATGCCCTTACTGTAGGCGTATTCATTTAGCAGGAGTTAGCATCTCGGGGTAGAAGAATCTCGAGCTGCGTTTCATTGTCATCTACATACTTTGCAAGAGCTTCTGGCTCTTCTAAGCTGTTCAAAGGCTGCCAAATCCAGTGTGTTTCCTTTCCACACCCCAACTAATTGAAAAAGCCCATTAGGCTGAGGCTGGCACTAGCTGTATGTGGGGGAAAACAGCCTGTGGCGAGAGCACAGTGCCTGGAGCAGCGCCTTGCTCAGTTGCACCGACGACGGGTATTAGTGGTTAATGAACTGCACTTATGGTCCCACCATTGCCAAACCTTACTGGGACTTCAGGGGGAGAGAGTAAGCCCTTATTGTGGCGTGGTGGCCTAGGAGTTGAGTTTGGGCACAGGAACGTCCCGACCCACCTTAACTTCATGGGGTTGAAGGGAGTTTATCGATGTCCTCTGCAAAGGCAGGAGAACCTAACTCATCAGGGAGCAACCAAAGGAAACCATCCTGCAAGGCATATTCTCCAGTCTCTTCAAACAGGTGCTTTGAGATTATTTAGACCAAAAATAGTCAAAATTAAGTCAAGTACACGTTTTGGCAAGTAAAACTATAACTTCCCATATGTCTTTTCCACAACTATAATTTAAGGGCTGTTGTAATCTTCCTGCGTTCCTGGACAGGGGTCATGAAGTTTGCGCAGTACTTGCAAAGTGTGTTGATAAAATATAAACCCCTTTTTGGTATGGCCATCGATGCCATCCAACTTTCTTCAGCAAGCTTTCCTTAGCCATTTCTTTTGAAAGTTACGGTGTGGGAGAAGACAGGACTAACACAGTTAGAAAGACAGAGTACTCTCCACGCAAGCCATGATCAGAGATACCTAGTTTTCTTAGGAAAACAGGCAAAAAAAGTAAACAAAGTCAAACTCAGCCTTACAAGCTTGGATGTGCAGTATCCAATCCTGCAAACTTCTAAGTATCCGCCTAACTGGAGCCCGTCCCATTGAAGTCATGTGCAAAGTTGAACGTTCATCCTTCCCCACTGAGAAAGATCACCACAGCCTAAATAAGACGACTTGTTTTGTGCAATAAATTTCTTTCTTAGCTTCTGTCTTGATCGAAATGATCATTTAGTTACAGGTGAGAAGACACAAAGCAAAGTAGCTAATTAATACAGGCACTACAGCAGAAGCAAATTATTTTGGGGGCTTGGAGCAACCTGGTCTGGTGGAAGTTGTCCCTGCCCAGGGCAGGGGGGTTGGAACGAGAAGATTTAAGGTCCCTTCCAACCCAAACCATTCTGTGATTCCATTTCAATAGGTTCAATGAGAGTATAGAAATTACAGGGTTAAATTTTAGAAATTAATTTGTGCCTAATACAGATGGAAAGCAATGCTTAACACGAAACTGAGGGGAGGGAAGGGCTGTTTCATTTGAATGATTTTAAAATCACGAAGAGCAAGAAACACCGTTCTGTAGGGCCAAAGGTGGAAAAATTCCCACCACGGCAGAGACCTTCAGCTTCCTACAGGACTGCTCTTCTGAGGCTGTCAGCAAGCTTACAAATGCAAATGACAGACTCTCATTCATTCATTCGGTCCCTCACCTCTGTTTTTTTTTCCTCTTCTGCCTCACTCATTACACCAGACTGCTGGGCGTCTTTAATCAGAGAAGCTGGACCTGTCAGGACATCACACAAAGTCTTTTTGTAGGGATCTTGATCTGGATGAGGGCATGTATTATGGATGGCACACCCTGTCATACATTAAGTACAGCAGAAAAAGACTGGGTTTGAACTTCATGAGCATAGATTTGGGATTTTATCCACACGACTGCTCTCAGGGAGCTTCACCGTGACCTGTAAAGTGGTCATGAAAATGTAATTAAGCACTGATGTATGCGCAATCCCCGCTAATTAGGCTGAGGGCAGTCAGTGCAGAAACGTGTGATCAGCTAAACTTGTGCAGCTCTGAGATTACCTTGGTTTCCCTTTGGTCATATTCCTGAATACAAAACCCATCTAGAAGCTCACCCCAATTCATACCACTTGGGATTTTGCAAGTTCATGGAAGAGCCTGTCCTGAGCAGACCTCGGTGGTTTGCAAGACCTCACACAGGAGAAAGCCAGAAGTGCCAAACTTTAATTAAAGCACATTTGACTGGTAATGCCCACAATCCTTTTAATAAGGGTATTCAGCACAGAAATTAGTTTTTCTTCTGGGTCTTTCTTTGTAGTTAAGGGAAAAGCCGCCTTCCTAATTCGAAGAGGTGGGAGAGGGCTGCCAGGCCAGCCTGTGCTTGCACTGGACATGTCTACCTGGCACTCCGATGGGGGTCCAGCAGACTCTGGGTGTGTGACAGCGGGTAGGAAAGCACAGAAAATGGGGTTTTGTGGCTCTATGTGCTGGTGAGAACAATAACGCCGGCAGACGGGAGGTCTCCATGTGCGTCAGCCTCTGACCTTCCCCTCCCTCCCTCTTCCAGCAACGGCAGCGCCGAGATGGCCGCGGTGTACTACGAGCGCATCGACGTGGAAGGCCACCACTACGGCCCTTCGTCCAGCAGCGGAAGAACGCTTTGAAGGAGGTGGACAAAGCCTTGAGCAAATGATCAGCTCATCAAGGTGAGTGGCGTCCAAAAACCAAGCTCCTGGGTGCATTTGGAGCAGGCTTTTAAAACTGCTATTTGTTGCACTGCCGAGAGCCTATTTAATGCCTGTTAATCGGATGCGTTGGCTGTAAACTTTTATTTCCTGAGAAATGGAAGCTGCTGAGATCACGTGGAAGTCAAGGCACCATTCCCCTGGTTTTCATTTTCATCGATGATGTTATAATCCTCCTAGTGAATTATTATCGATAGCCCCAGGAAGCCATAAACCGATGTACGTGTTGCTCCGTTTATAACTTGTGTTGCCAACTGGGATTTATAGTAGGTGAACAAATCAAAACCGCTCACTTCCTAAGGTTTGTGAAATCAGACAATTAACTTTTATAGCATTTTTTTTAATGGCATCACTCAGAACTCTGTACTTTAAACTTTGTTTTAAAGAACACTATCTAAATGATTTTGCAGTGAGGAAAGGAGGACACCAAGCTTTCGGGTAAATGTCAATTGTATGAATATTTCTGACAACGATAAATGCGCGTTAGAGTTCTTCACGTGTTTCAGTGGGGAGAGGAATATGTATTTCCAGTTTCACCAAATCATAAAATCTCTAATGCTAAGTGATTGTCTTTGGGAGGAGAAGAGGGAAGCGCCCCTGCCACAGGTGGTACCATGGCAAATTGGATCTTCCCCAGGTGTTTTGGCCTACAGATGAAGAACAGTGGGATAAAACCCTGTCTAAGACCAACTGGGACAACTGTTTTGTGGGACTGGGATGTAGCATCTGGTTGTTTAGCAGGGGGGTGGATTTATTTTGGCAAATCTCTCCTTGGCGCTAACCTCTTAGACCCTTCCAGGGCAGCAAGTGGACGTCTACCATCACGGGTGGTGGCAAAGCACACCGCAGGGCATTTGTGGCGAGCTCCTTTGGCCAACTTCTACTAAATCAGTGGAGGTCTAATTGGTTTTTAAATTTGCCAATGGGCACAAACGGTGTAAAATGCTTACCTGGCTGTTAACAGCTGTCATCCACTCACTTCACAGAGCAAGGGCCTTCAGCATGACCTCAACGTCCTCCTCTTCTCCGATCATGGGATGACAGACATCTCTTGGTCCGACAAAGTGATCGAGCTGAAAAACTACATCAACATGAGTGACACCATACAAATGAAGGACCGAGGTCCTGTTGTGAGCCTCTGGCCAGCTCCGGAGAAGCACGCGGAGGTAAGTACAGCTTATTCATATTTATTTAATTTTGCATTTCCTTGGGTTTTTTTTATGACAGTTGTGTCTTTGGTTTGCTCATAACATCCAAATTCTGCTCTCAGAGATGCGTGTAAAAATCAGCCTGAGGCTCTTACAGGGATTCAAACTTGGATCCTGTGATGCTCTTGTGATGCTGGTTTCTGAAGGAAAGCCACACCAGACAAATTAAAAACCATGATCTTTCGCCGTATTTGGCACAGATACGCGCTTTCAAACCCCACCACTGTGCGCTTCTGATAAACAGCTAAAAAACTTTAGCTCAAAATCCACTTTTAGGATTTTTATATATATATATATATTAGCCAATTTATTGACACCCTAGCTGGGATTTCAAATGATCTGGAGGAGGTCAGGCACTCCCATAGAGTTTGAGGAATTAACTCCATTAGAGCAGAAGTACAAAAAAATAAATTTCTCACAATGTTCTCCTTTGAAGAATTTTGTTGAATAAGCATGTTGGATTGAATCAACCATAAAAGCCCAAGGCTAGAACTGCAGGATTTCGAGTGACAAATTAAAACAATACAGCAAAAAAACTTGGAAACCACTTGAAAAGAATGAAAATGCAGCATCTGTAACTAATAGATTAGTACACTATGGCTGAACCAGAAATCAATGCTTGAGAAGTCGTCATTGCTGTCCTCAGAATATAGGTGAGTGGGTGTACAAAATTGGCAGTCCCACTCCAAGTGAATAATTTTATTTTCTGTATTATATTTTAGCCAGTTCCGGTATATGTAGCTTGAGCAATTTTGGTTTTTTTAAGAGAATATTTGGCTAATTTGGAATGTTTTGGCCAATTTAATAATTGGCACCAAACAGGCTCCAGGAATTGTATAGCTGTGATATTGTGAACATTTCAAATCAGTGCCAGAACTGAAAGCTGTCTTAGAGGCATGCACGAGCCTAGCACTCGGCGTTCCTGCAGGAGACCACGGCGTTTATACACTCTCCTCAGCCTTAGCTCCAGAGATCCCTGTTTTTGCAGCCTGGACCTTCCAACAAGGGCAAGGATAAGTTGTGACTTCACGTAGGCGTGGGGTTTCATCCGACAGAGCTCTTAAGCGCATGCTTCTTCTCTCATTCAACAGCCCAATAACTCCAAGAGGAGTAAAATTCAATGCCTCGCACCATGCTTTTGTTTTCTTCCTTCATTTCTTTTTAGGACTTCACTCTTGTTGCATTCTTTGCTACTTATTCTAAGAGAGATAGAGCGCTGGGGACTCCAATGACCACCTCTTTATGGCATATGATCATGGTCTTTAGGCGCTTAAAATATTTTTCTGAATAATTCGGGTTTTAACCACATTTGTGTCATTATATTCCAGACGGTAGGGTTAATATTGATAAACCCCTTGTACGGCATTGTGCGGCTTCAGAGCCGCAGGGGCTGGCTGATCAGTCTCACGGCATCCTTACGAAGCAGATAAAAGTGAGCACTGTCAATCCCTTCAGCAGGGACTGACTGCTTAAGGGTAAGAAAGGTGGGTGAGGTGACGTTAATTGTTCAAAGAGGGAACCAGCGGCAGAGGCGAAAGGCCGTATCCCTTTTCCCATCAGTCCACATGGTGCCATTGAGCATCCTTCATCACTTAGAGCTTACTATCTCCCGTGAGGATTTGGTTTCTGCTGGTCTGTCCGTAGGTTGATACACTCACACGCACACATTTGTGATCGCACGTATTATAAATATATATAAAATACATTAATTCATGCATTCCTATGTGTTTATGAGCCAAGTTTTCAGAACCTCCTAAACCACATACGCGGGTTTTGCACAGCTGTCATCTTTGGACCAGCAAAGTCCCAGTTTGATGATTAGCCATTAAAGGGGATATGCCATTTTACAAATTCAGGTGTTTCCATGTACCCATAGGTGCGTACATGCTCTTCGCGGCGTACAGTGTCCTAACGTTTGTTTTCTTTGCAGATATATCAGAAATTGAAAGCCGTGGAACACATGGATTTATAACATACAGGATATTCCAGACAGGTTTTTCTACAAAAAAGGAAAATTTGTGTCTCCTCTAACTCTCGTGGCCGAGGAAGGATGGTTCATAGTAGAGGTAAAATATAGAAGCAAAATACTTAGACATGAATGCGAAATGGTGCAATATATGAAAACAGTAAGAAAAATGTACAACTCCGTGCTGGGCATTGGGTTAAAGTGTCACATCATTTACTTGGGCTGACTACAAAACTAATGCCAAATATGCTGTGTGCTTAGAAAAGCCTAAAGGCATGGCGTCTGTGCTGAAGGTGGACAAAGTTAAATAGTCAAGAAGGTTCTTTTTTCTGCACCATCACAAAGCAGGAGGAGTTTTTGTGTTTCCCATTCCAGTTCTGCTGCTTTACCCTCGTCCCCCTGCCCATCCACCTTCCTCTCAGGCACAAAAAGTGTTTCCATTTCCAGACTTCACTATCCCTCCATTCCGCAGCACTTGGGGCAAGTTTTGCTTCTCCCTGGTTTCCCACCCATCTGACTCTGTCCTAAAAAATGCCCTGTTTTCCCAAAGGGTGAGAGCGGGGGTTTACTCCTCAGAGATACCAGTGCGCACGCCGACATCCGAGAGCTGCTTCAGCAGCGCATCGATCAGGCTTGCATGAAGAGATTATTCGTACCAACTCATTTTGTTACTATAAAAGAACAACAATAACTTTTAATTTTTTTTAATTTTTTTTTTTTACTTTATTTTATTATTTAGTACTTCTATTTCTACAGAGCATCTCCACATTACGGATGTTAGGTACAACCCCACCACAGCTCACAGGGTGAGGCAACTTGTGTGTCTTCTATGAGGGTGAATTGAGGAGCAGCATGAAGTGATTTGCCCAAGGCCTTACATTAAGTCACTAATTTGGTGACAGCATCAAGGAGTCCTGTTTTTCATAGTGTCCCAGCCCCGTCGTTAGATCCCATTGCCTGGCAGATTGATGTAACTCAGCTGAGCATCTTCTTTCGTGACCTTCAGAGACGCCAGGCTTTGCTCAAGGCGGGTTCACGCGGCCACGTTTCTCACTGGCCAACCTGACTTAGGGTAATCATTTCTACAGCTGAATAAAAATGCACCTCTTAATTAAAAAAAAAAAAAAAAACCAAACCACAAGTACTTTTGAGTACGGATGGGTGAGCGCTACATTTCTGGCTTTAAAAAAAAAAAACATGATATAAAAAGCCAGAGTTAAGATTCAGACCCATCGTAAAGTAGGAATCTGAAACATTTTTGCCAAAATGATTTTAAAAAAATTACAACTAAGCTCTTTTGTACAGAAGTTCAACACAGAACACTTTTACATATTCTGCAAAAAAAAAAAAAAAAAAAAAGAAAAAAGCGTTTTAAAAAAAAAAAATCATTGAAACTCTGACAAACCTTAATAACAGTGCAGCAAACTGCTGCTATGGTAATTACTTCTGTCTCTCTGCCCATTCCTTCCCTTTGTTTCTGATTTTCAAGAAATGTCCTCTCATTAATGCTGTCAATTTTCCTTCTCCCGGTACATTTTCATTATCTGTGAATGGGATGCAAAAATGAAAGTTTCCTGTCATATTTTTAAAGCAATACTTGAGTCTTCTATTATACCTCCTGCCCAAACCGCTGAAGAGAGGATGCTCAGCTCTTCCCTGTCGTGCTCACGGGGTGGTTTAACTCTCTGGTGGCTGCTGGATAGCTGTAAGCTGTTTGAAAAATAGAGGGTTTTTTGTTTTTTTTTTGGAGAGACGAAGGGGATGTATCTGGAAAGTTGTTGGGTTTTTGCTTTCCCAACAAAATCCCGTCCACGTTTCAGTTAAAGCAGGATGAGGAGGGAATTCACGCGCCGTATCGAAGCTGCTCTGCTAATGTTGCCTTGTTCCCTCCACACGAGTGAGTGGTCCCCATCCTTTGAGCAGAATGTCTCCTGCCTGCAACTGGGGCGGTAGCTTCGGTCATCTTGGAGGAGCAACGCTTGCCTGAGCTCAGGCCAAGCGTGAAAAACTAACATCTCGTTGTGAAAGAAAGTAATAGGTTTTTCTGACCCAGCAGCAGCAAAAAGCAGAAATGGCTGTGCTTTTGACTGGGCATTTCGCTGTGAGTAGGTGTCTCCTTGGTGTCCAGGTGATGGAAAGGGATGGTACCTCTGGGGAAGCAGCTGAGACCATCATCTGGTGGACCATGGAGAGGTTTAGCTTCGGCAATGTCATGGTAGCACCAAAGGACCACTGCAAATTAAATGTGACTTGGCCTGTCTGGAGCTGATGCTGACAAGTGCTGTACAGGTTGTCTCATGGTGAGCGTCCCGGTGACAATTAGTCCCCGGGAACCTCAATAAGCAGATCCATGGTGTAAGGAGGTGCCGCTGTAGGAAGAAGAAAGGAGTCTATTTTCTCCTTGGCTTGCTCTGAGCGCTGTCAGTGAAATAGATGGGGACAGGGAAAGAGATTTAATTTGTCAGCTAAAATTGTTCAATTATCTGGTACATCTGCTGACTATTAGATACGAAGAAACGCAAGGGATACTCCTGGAAGCGGTCGGAAGAGCTACACCTCGTAGCCATAATCATTGTCCTCAGTGATCCTGCGCGCGGGCTGTTCTCTTCTTGGGCAGAGGAGGAAAGCAAAATCAGACAAAATCAATGTTTGTAAAAGGAAAGGGATCCTCGGTCAATCTGCGTCACCACCTTGCAGGGGTTGCAGCACGCCTCGCTTGGGGGTGGGAATGTGGAAGACTCTTTTAGATCATCTTCTGTGGTCCTGTGATGGAGTGTGAAGCCCAGACCTGGCGCTTTAGGAAACTCTAGCTCCTTCTCTGTAACCACTGGAGAAATTAGTGCCAGAGGTCTAACGAACTGTCAGTTGATGTTGTTCATCTAAGTGAAAGCCCTGCCGTAGTTTTGGGCATCTCTGGAGTGTCGTCTGCTCCCCAGGGAGCATGGCACAAGAGAAACTCATGGGAAGGGCTGGTCCAGCATTTTGAGCAGACTCTAGGGGCAATAAATGGCACTATTGCTGGAAGAGTGGTTAACAGGGAGCGAGGAGAAAATAAGGAAAGAATTTAAAAGTACGGCTGAAGTCCAATATGGGCAAGGAAAAACAAGAACTATGCTTAGCGATCTGGTTTAGTGGTGGGTTTTGCCAGTGTTAGGGTGATGGTTGGACTAGATGATCTGAAAGGTCCCTTCCAACCCAGGCAATTCTGTCCAGGCAATAGGACAAATTATTAAAGTACGTATCCACAGAGCATGGGAGAAATCTGAGAGTCATCTATGCCAGGGAATCATAGAATGTGTTGGGTTGGAAGGACCTCTAAAGGCCATCTAGTCCAAACCCCCTGCAGTCAGCAGGGACATCTTCAACTAGACCAGGTTGCTCAGAGCCTCATCAAAGCCTGGCTTGAATGTCTCCAGGGATGGGCCTCCACCTCTCTGGGCAACCTGGGCCAGTGTCTCACCACCCTCAGTGTAAAGAACTTCTTCCTAATGTCTCATCTAAACCTGCCCTGCTCTAGTTTAAACCATTGCCCCTCGTCCTGTCGCTACATGCCCTTGCAAACAGCCCCTCCCCAGCTTCCCTGTAGGCCCCCTTCAGGTACTGGAAAGCCGCTCTAAGGTCTCCCCGGAGCCTTCTCTTCTCCAGGCTGAACACCCCCAGCTCTCTCAGTCTGTCCTCACAGCAGAGGGGCTCCAGCCCTCTGAGCATCTTCATGGCCTCCTCTGGCCCCGCTCCAACAGGTCCCTGTCCTTCTTGTGCTGAGGGCTCCAGAGCTGGATGCAGTACTCCAGGTGGGGTCTCACCAGAGCAGAGTAGAGGGGGAGAATCACCTCTCTGGATCTGCTGGCCACGGTTCTTTTGATGCAGCCCAGGATGCGATTGGGCTTCTGGGCTGTGAGCGCACACTGTTGGCTCATGTCCAGGGAGAGGGCGACCGTCTTAGGCCCGAGCCTGTGTTCCCTGATGGAACCTCATCGCTTTAACACTAAAACAAGCAGGGAGAGGAAATAATAATAATTAGAAAGCATACAGTAGGGGTGATGTTTGTATTGTTTAGGCTGACTAGTCAAAGGGAGCAAAACCAGCTTCTTTTTCTATGGTGCCAATGGCATGTTCAGCAGAACCATCAAACCCACAGGAGTGCGTGGCGCCGGGTGGGAAAGCCGGGTGGCATGCGGTGGGAGATGGGACACCACCTTGCCCCTAGTGCCACACAGGGCTGTGATACCTTGTGCTTACAGCAGAAATTTAGATGAGTGAGAGGCAGAACGTTGTCCTCCCTGCTCAGCTGGGTGGGGACGGTGACACAGGGTGGCACGCCATGCCCTGCCCGGTGGACCGTCACTAACCACACTCTGTTATTGTCACCCAGAGCAGGGATAAGCTGCCCTTCTGGGAGAACGGGACAGGGAGGAAGGAAGCCTGGCAGAACGGCTGGCATGGCTACGACAACGAGCTCATGGACATGAGAGCCTTCTTCATCGCCTATGGGCCAGGTACGGTGCCACCATCCCTGCTGTCCCACCCCCCATGGCCCTGGCCCCAGCGTCCCCTGCAGCCCTGGCATAGCAGGACCCTGGTGCAGCACTCTGCGACGCCCCAAAATTACAAATAGATGGCAGGATTTCCTCACTGCGGCTCCATGCCGGGAAAGTTCCTCACTGTCTATCTGTTTTATGGCTGAGAAACAGGGCAGGGAGATGTGGAGGGATTCAGTCAGCCCCTCTCCCACATCCCAAGAGTAACTCCATCCCTTTGCCCTATTTTCCCAGAGTGGCCTAAAATTCTTAATTCTATTTGAAACACGTGAATTCTTTCTGTCCGTGGGTTCGGCATTTCCCTAACGCAAAGCGCTCTCTTTGGGAAGGCTGCAGCGTTCCTCACCCGCCTGTCCGACGGGCAGATACGAGACCCCGGGGTTCCACTTCATCGGGACCTTTAAAAACCGCTGAGCACCGGGCTGCAAATGCAGACGGGAGCAAAATCAAAGCAGGATGGGCAGCGCAATTATTTCAGGCTATTAAATCTACCAGTGCGCACAGTAAAGTAGCTCTTGTACTTTATAATTTAATTTTTTTTTTTTTTTATGGTTTTTAGAATAGAATAGGGCTGGACGCAAAAATAATGAATAAAAACATTTAAAATGCTTTTGCTGAGCTATGTTGTAAATTGTATAGCGTGCCACATCCCAGCCTGCTGGGTGAATCCCAGGAAAAGCAGAGGAGCCCTTTCCCCGCAGCACCCCGCATTTCAGGAGCCGCAGGACGCCAACTCTTCTCTTTGCCTGTTCCCCGCAGATTTCCGAACCAACTTCCGAGCGCCTCCCATCAGGTCCGTGGATGTTTACAACGTCATGTGCAGCCTGGCGGGGATACAGCCGCTGCCCAACAACGGATCCTGGTCCAGGGTGGAGTGTATGCTCCGCAACCTCCCCCTCGGCTCCGCTCCCTGCCTGCGCCCTGGCCCTGGCTCTGCTCTCCCTCCTCGCCGAGCGCATCTCCTCACCCTGAGCCCCGGACAATGTCCATCAGTGTCACCAGCAACTCCATTCTTCTTTTTTTTTTTTTTTTTTTTAATTTTTTGAATTTGAATAATAGCTTCATTAATAGAGCACTGCCCCCCTACTCCTCCATGGTGCTCCACCAGGCCTGAATCCGTCCCATGTTGCTTTTCCAAGGGGTTAGGACGTGACGCCAGGTTTTGTGCTGCTCTAAACACTGCCAGGAAAATCCATGTGGCTCCTCTGGATTTACAGCACTGGCGACGTGAGCAGAATCCCAGCCGGTTGTCTGCAACATACTCCGGTGGCTGCACGTGGAGGTCTCTGAGCATCAAACATCTTACCCCAGCATCTTCAACGGAGAGGCTCACCCTAGCTCCTGGTACCGAGAAGCTCAGGGGTGGAGAGAGACCTCCGTGCATTTCACTGGGTTCTTTCCGATTTACTCCTTCACCTCCAGCTCCACCTCCAGCAGAGTCCCACCTTCTCCTCACGGTGCCAACCAAGCCCCGTCTATACCGACCCGTTCCTTCAAAGCGCCAAGCACTTTGCTGAGTGGTCATAATGATGGGTGATCATAATGATGGGTGATCAGAGAGGTGGATCGGCAGGAGAGCAGCGAGAGCATCCTATTTCTCTCGGCCTTTCTTCTTTTTCCCCACAGTGAGCCCTAGCCCTGCAACATCTCCAGGGCCGGGCTTTCCTCACGGATCACAGCGGGGAAGAGGGCTGGGAAAGGGGAGAGCCATAGAAATCCTCTACTTCAAAACCAGGAGGAACGGGAAATGGCCCAGGGGGGGGAGAAAGTAGGGTGAGGAAGCCTGGCATTTAGCAGCCTCTCTGCTTTTCCTGGTTAAGATAATATCATCTGCTCGGGTTTTGGGGGGGTTTTGTATCCAATTGCGCTTCTGAAGGTTTTTCAACACTTACTTCTGTCTACCAGCCCTTGCTCTCTGCACCTCCGCCCGGTGAGCAGCACTTCCCCCTTATTCTGCAGCAGGGAGAGAGGTCTGCACTCACGGATCTCCCACCCTCTCCGTTTATCCCAGCTAAGATTTCCACCGTGAGCTACCAAGCCCAAACAAAGTTATAACAGTAAAGTTAAATAGCAGGAGAGGATGGAGCTGTTGTCGGAGGTAATGCCTCCAGAAGTCAAGTCAAATGGATGATGTAATCCTCCAAACACCAACATGGCAGATATTAAATCCCTGAAAAAACTGATTTTGCCCTACTCGTTCACTGCAGCGCAGCCATGGATCCACCCTGGGGTGATGTTCAACACGGGGCTGGTGGCAAAGCCAGCGCCACGGTGTGTTAACTCAGAAGATCAATTGGGATGGATGGATGGATGCCATGGTGGGTCATTTGCCATCATTAAATGTCTACTGTGAAATAAGATCATCTAGAACAGGGCTGGAAGGGTCTGTCGTGGTTTGGGTGGTCCTCAAACCAGGGCAGGGTCTCATCCTGCAAAGCGTCCTCTCCTCTTCGGGAGGCTGTGGCCTTCACCAATGCCTTTGGGAGTGCTCAGTGCTTTTTACAATATACCTCTGAACCAGGAGCTTTCCGTGACAAACTGCCTTTGGAAAGATTTAGGTCCCTCCCCATGGAAAATAAACCTCTGGGACTTCTGATTTCTATGGATCCAGAGTCACGCACGGTCCAGGTGTGTGCGGTACAGTGAGTTTAAGGGTGAGTGATTGCACCGTGGAGAAAAAATAAACCAAGCACCCAATTAAACTTGACAAAAGACTCCCTGTAAAGATTTATGTAATGTGTTTTTAAAGCTCAAGTGAACCATCAAATCAATAGGGGAAAAAAAAAGGAGGGGGAGAAAATCAGTCTTTGTTATTAGACTGTTCAGTATAAAAGGCAATTTAGTGCTTTCGAAGCATTTGCGGTAGCTGTAAAACAAGCACCTATTGTTCAGAGTTCCCGGTTGCTCTTTAATGGCCCAGGCTCAACGAATTCACAGGAGCACAGTTTTAATGAGAAAAAATTACCAGCGTACCGGATAACCAAATGGCTAAATTGCAAAGTTTTGTTTTGAAAATCAACAGGATAGGTACAGCCGGGGCCTGCTCACCCCTCCACAGCCTGCCACTGTAGCCCTTACGGTGGACAGAACCCAGGGTCCTCTTGCAGAAGAAAAGATCCCGACGGCACAAGGGTATATTCAGATTCTCCATTGCACAAGCAGAAATTGGAAATAACAACTGGGGTCCATTGAGTTGTTCCGGGGACGGGCCGTGACACACGAAACCAACATTGATCCCTGGGATTCCTTCCTGTGGCTCCTTTGGGTCAGTGTCCCCACGCAAATGCTGCAGAACAAATCTTTTAATTGCGCTACGATTTGTTCGACCCTAATGCCAGCGCTGTGTTTGCGGCAATACACCTCAAAAGATACTTGAACTGTAAAAGGGAAATTTGACGGTAGACCTACAAGAAGCTCGTTAGCTTCAGGAGAACTACAGCTGATTATTTTTCGAGAAGTGCACCTTTCTTCCTCGGAAATGTGGTACCTCTGAATCAGTTCGCATTCTCATTCAAAAATCAAGTGTCTTGACTCTAGATTTTTCTGTGTACTATGCAACGGGGGTGGGTGTATTTTAAAACCTTTTCTGAATGGTGTTTTTGTACAATGACTGATTGTGAATGAGTGAATAAGTCTAGGAATGCTGTTAGGAAAAAAAATTATGCATCTTTTTGTAAATACTGTAAGATTTTTTTAAAAAAAAACAACCCACACCTCCTCTGTAACACCTTGCCTTTCTTGTTTGATTGCTGCATCAAAGCGTGATAAACAGTGTTTGAAGCTTGTGCTGATTAATCATCAGAAAGATGAATGATAACATTGTTTAGAAATGGCAAAGTTGTCAGCATGCAAATTAGGGACATTAAATACGTCACACGAGACACTGCAGCTTGTATACGCAGTCCTTTTTTCCAGATGGATTTCAAGATTTAACCTTCAGAACATCCATCCAGGGATGTGTAATTCGTTCACACCAGCAAATGGACGTGACAAACCATTTTGCCTCCTAAGAAGAGAGGCGAGCCCTGGATGCTCTCTCCAGCCCCACTTCTCCAAGCCCACCGTGGCACCACCTCATCAGCTGCGGGCACACTCAGGTGCCTGGTCACTGGGATCAGGGTTCCGTTGCTTTGGGCTTTGCGGAGCCCTCACGGTACACCCCACTTCTCAGCAGGGGCTGGTGCAAATGGCAACGGGACCTCCAGAACCAGCACCGAGGGCCTCAAGGACAAGGGGCCCCACTCCCGCTTTAAGCTCCAGAAACCAACAACAATGTTCATGGAACAAACTGATCAAATAGAAAAACCTACTCAGTGGAATTAATCGTGCTATCATAGACACATAGAATCGTAGAATGGTTTGGGTTGGAAGGGACCTTAAAGACCATCAAGTCCAACCCCCCTGTGCCCTGGGCAGGGACACCTCCCACCAGACCAGGTTGCTCCAAGCCCCATCCAGCCTGGCCTTGAACCCTCCAGGGATGGGGCATCTACCACCTCACTGCGCAACCTGAGGCATCACCCTCAGAGTAAAGAATTTCTTCCTAATATCTAATCTAAATCTCCCCTCTTTCAGTTTAAAACCGTTCCCCTCATCCTATGGCTCCCCTCCCTGATCCAGAGTCCCCAGCTTTCCTGTAGCACCTTCAGGGACTGGAAGGGGCTCTAAGGTCTCCCAGAGCCTTCTCTTCTCCAGGCTGAACCCCCCACTCTCTCAGCCTGTCCTCACAGCAGAGGGGCTCCAGCCCTCCCAGCATCTCCGGGGCCTCCTCTGGCCCGCTCCAACAGGTCCATGTCCCTCTGCCGTTGGTGCCCCAGAGCTGGAGGCAGCACTGCAGGGGGGTCTCCCCGAGCGGAGCAGAGGGGCAGAATCCCCCCCTCGCCCTGCTGCCCACGCTGCGGGATGAGCCCAGGGTGCGGGGGGTTCTGGGCTGTGAGCGCACGTTGCCAGCTCACGTCCAGCTTTTCACCCCCAGCACCCCCAGTCCTTCTCGGCAGGGCTGCTCTCCATCCCTCCATCCCCAGCCTGTGCTGATACCGGGGGTTGTCCCGACCCAGGCAGGACCCTGCACTTGGCCTTGTTGAACCTCATGAGGTTCCCATGGTCCCACTTCTCCAGCCTGCCCAGGTCCCTCTGGATGGCATCCCGTCCCTCAGGCCTGTCACCGCACCACTCCGCTGGGTGCCATGCGAAGGTGCAGGCGCCCACGGGGAACCCCCCTTTCACAGGGGACGGTGGCCGTGGGGACCCGGCGGGAGGCCCCAGCCCGAAGCCCCCCTGCCAGTGGGGCACGGCACAGGCAGCCGCAGGGTGGGTCTGAGATGCCCCCCCGGCCCTGAGCAGAGAAGGGGAGAAAAATCATGGAATCACAGAATGGTTCAGGTTGGAAGGGACCTTAAAGACCATCAGTGCCACCCCCCTCTGTGGGCAGGGACACCTCCCACTAGACCAGCTGCTCAAAGCCCCAGATCCGCCTTTCATGCCAAAAAATGGGCTGGGGTGGCAGAAATCAGTAAATTTTAGACCAGAGGGTTGTAGCGAGCAAAGAATCGGGATTTTTCCTTCACCGTGTTTCTCATTCGTTTTCTTTCTCGTTCTCCCCTTTAATTCTTTTCTGTCACCTTTATGGCTGATTCCCCCTCCACACCACCGGGATCCGCCCCCCCCCAAACCCAATACTTCCCTGTAGTTTCCTGGGCGAGCTCCCTGCCCTGCCTCCTGCCTGCTTCAGGAGGGGGATGAGAAGGATGGGTGTCCTGGAGAGACCTGGGTGTTTACGTGGCCCTTAACAAACCGTGAGCGGAACCAGCTGGATGCACTTCCACACGCAGAGGGCTTGGGCTGCATCCAGAGCCGCTTTTGTTGATATTAAAGCCTGAGCCCACAGAATACGTATAGGAAAGAGGGGAGCAGGGAGCGGCAGCGATGGGCGACGTTACTCGTTCTCGCTTCTAGGTTAACGCGACACCCTCTTTTTAGGCCGTGATGCTCAGGAGGACCCTGAGCCTTCAGCAGCTTTGATTAAAGCAATAAAAGACAGCAAGGAAACAGCGAGGAGGGCTGAGGTGGAGGAAACGTGGTGCCCACCTCCCGTCCCAGCATGGATCAGGGTTAGCCGAGCTCCGGGGAGCTCGTTTGTTCCTCCCTTGGCAGCAGCAAACACGGCATTTTACTATCAGGGCTGTAGGAGCTTTTGGGAGTGAGGGGCTCCGGTGTGTGCGCTCAGGAGCTGCCCCGTGTCCTGCACCAAGGGGTCAGAGCCACCAAACACCAGCATCCTCCCCCGGGACGGCGCAGGCATCTCCCGCATGGCCGATTACCTGGGATTGCGGGAGTGGGCACTGACGGCTCTTGAGCAGCTTTCTGTTCTTCTCGAGAAATTAATGATACGTTAAAACATTACTCAGCACTTACATATATATATACATATATCGCTTGGTGAATACTAATTAAGCCTCAAAAATGGCTGGAAACACCGGCATTCCTTCCTTGCTGGATAGAAAAAGGGAGGCCAAGGTGGCACCAGCGGTTGCAAAGGTGCGGAGCATGGGCAGGGTTTGTGGGGAGGTGGATCAGCCACCGGGCTGACCCCGTGCAAGGGCTTCAGCTGTGTAAATGGATATAACCGAGCCACGTGTCCGTAACAGGCAGTTTTAGCCTTTTTCCGGTGGTCCAATGTGCTGCTCATCCAGTGCATCAGCAACCATGGCTTCGTGCTCCCATCTTCAGGTTAGTCTTGTCCCTGTTGGCCATGGCCGTACTCAGGAGGGGGCTGCTCTTGATTTCTGAGAGGAGCCTCCCACCTTCTACGTGACCCCTGGGCAGAAGGAAGCCCTGGAAAATTCAGAATTATTTTTTTTAAAGTGCTTATTTGCCTGCCTATATATCCATCCATCCATCCATCCATCCATCCACCTACCTATCCATCCATCTAGTGGGAGGTGTCCCTGCCCATGGCAGGGGGTTGGAACTAGATGATCTTTAAGATCCCTTCCAACCTGAACCTTCTACGATTCTATGACCTAGCTGTAAATCTCTCCCTTGCTACTCCTTCCACGTCTTCCCCATACTGGTGGGGCTTTGGGGGCAAGACTTTGTTCCTGTGTCTGCCAGAGTAGGTAGCACCATGGTTTTCATCTTGCAGCTCCCTGATTGTCCCCAAGGATCCGGGGGTGGGAGAGGGACAACCCGGCTGGCCACGTCCCGCACCTCGCACACTCTCGGCTGAGAAGATGCTGTAAGAGAGAGGGAAAGCACCCCTTGCCCAGCCATGGAGGGCTTCTCCAAGCATGGATATTAATAAGGAAATCACTTTCAGCTTAAAAATAAGGTTTTAAAGCAGCCTTCCCATGGCAGCTGCGAAGTAGGACAAAAAAAAAAAAGCTTAATACTTTTTAAGGTGGAGTTCAAGCAGTTTATGAGCTGGATTATACAACCTGCTCGCTTGCACAGCTGCAGGGGCTGGGTGGGATGACCCGGAGCATCCCCCTCCTGCCCTAACATCAAATGTTTCCTTATAAGAATAGTTTTGACAAGAAAAATAACTTTTTTTCCCCCCTTCTAAACCGAATAAACTTGAGAGGGCCCTGAGCTTGCTTTGTGTTTCATACAGCCTCCCTCCGCAAGAACGAATGGGATGAACGAACACAAGTCCCACTGACAAGGATATTGAATATCCATGATGCGGGGAGCTTCCCAGCAAAAGAGGGCTCCGTTTCACGCAGAAATAGCTGAATGCAGCCTGGAAAGGCCCAGCAATTAATCACGCGTTTGAAGAAATACAAGGGAGTCACAGAGGCTGAATTTTAAACACTTGCCGCTCCAGTTTGGACAGTGACAAATGAAGGCCCGTACAAAAGCAGGTGTGGCTCTTGACAAAGCCCTCTGAGGGCAATTAAAAATGGGAAACCAGCTGGTAAGCGCGCAGATGTGACAGCCAGAGCAGCTTAAGGAACGAAGACAAAGGAGGAGGACGGAGGAAATCGATGGTGAAGGAGCTGAGGCGAATGAAACAGGACCTGCTCTCCGAAGGGGGTCGCTCCGTGGCAGGTGAAACGTCTTGTCACGTGTGATGGGCAAAGCTGTGACAGCCACGTGTGCCCCCTGCCCTGGGGAGCTGCCCGGCGCCTGCCACAGATGGGGTTCTCTCCTGGCTTCAGCTGGGGTAGGGTCAATTTTATTTTCTAGCGGTTGCTGTGTTTTCAAATTTGGTATGCAAAGAACGTCAATAGTGCATACTGTTTTAGTTGTTGCTAAGTGATGTTTATACTAATCAAGGAATTTTTTTTTTTTTCAGCTTCCCATAGAAGCTGAGAGGGAGCACAGGACAGACAGAAAAACAGAATGGCCAGTGGAATATTCCGTATCACAGATGTCACACTCGGCATAGAAAGGGGGTTGGAGGGGGCGTGG